>OY720464.1:14324666-14404666 GCA_963082715.1 Harpalus rubripes
TTTTTTAAAAATTCTACATGTGGAGTTACTTGTACTTCCGTGTAGTTTAGTGGCTATGTACCTGGTCTTTATCGCTTGTTCTTGTGCTGCCACCAGTAAGCTTTCCGTCTCCCCTTTAGTTTTTCCGATAGTTAACCAATCAAATGATTGTTTTGGGTCAAAGGCTATTTTCTCCATGTCTTTCACTTTTTGTCCGTGCAATGATTTGTTTCTGTAGGTCTCATATATTGTGTGTGTGTGACGATTTTTTCGTCCACGATAACTCTTATAACAAACTTCCAAATATATCTATTTTCCGTATTTAAGCTTCCTGCATTCATATAACGAGTTGATTAGATTTTGGGTAAAATTGGGTAAATGCAAGTGATACTTTACTTGAAGCCCATAACAGTTTTTAATAAAAACTATATTAAAATATAATCAAAACTTTAAAATTTTAGTATTTAAGGCTTTTATATCATGGGAAATAACATATTAGATTTTGACTAAAATTAATCAACCAGACGTGATACTTGAAGCTCTGAACAGATTCTCGTGAAATAGTATATTAAAGAACGTGTTTTATGCGACATGTTTTTTTCGCACGCGTCAAAATTTAGAAAACGAGCGTTAGCGAGTTTTCTAACTGACAAGTGCGAAAGAAAGTCTTATAAAATGAGTTCTTTATACTATTTTTTATATTTTATGGGTTAAAGAAACGTCATCTAGTACCAACCGTCTAAAACAAAAAATTGCGTATCGAAATGAAGGTCATTACGATACGCATTATGAACGCAAAATATAAAAAAATATATTATGATATACTCCAAAACTTGCAAAATTTATTATTTACGACTTTTATATGAAGGGGAACAACATATTAGATTTTGGATACAATTGATAAACCGGAAGTGATAGTTTCTTTGAAGCTCTGACCAGATTTTCGTGAAAAATACATTGATACAATCGAAAACTTTTAAAATTTGGTATTTAAGACTTTTATATTAATAAGAATGACATGTTAGATTATTTCTAAAATTGATAAATCGGAAGTGATACTCTACTTGAAGGTCTGAACAGATTTTTGTGAAAAATATATTATGATATATTCCAAAACTTGTCAACTTTAGTATTTAAGACTTTTATATAACGGGAAGTAACATATTAGATTTTGGCTAAAATTGATAAACCGGAAGTGATACTTTATTTGAAGCTCTGAACGGATTTTCGTGAAAAATAAATTGATACAATCCAAAACTTTTCAAATTTGGTATTTAAGACCTTTATATTAATGAGAACGACATATTAGATGTTTTCTAAAATTGATAAACCGGAAGTACTACTTTACAGGAAGCTATAAACAGATTTTCTTGAAACATATATTAAAACATGATCCAAAACTTCTCAAATTTGGTATATAAAACAACGTGTATAATTTAAAACAACATTAGATTTTGACTATATCTATATGATAAACCGGAAGTGGTACTTAATTTAGAGCTCTTAACAGGAGGAAAAACGTAATAAAATATAATCCAAAATTTGGTATTACAGACTTTTCTATTTATTGGAACAACAAATTAGATTTTGTTTACGAACGATCAACCGGAAGTGATACTTTACTTAAAGTTCATTGCAATTTCAAACATGGAATTGACGGGAGGTCATGTGTTGGCCACATCAGATTTTTTAAACTGTGATAAAAGTAATGTAATTATTATTACAATTTCTTTGTAATGACATTACACATGAGTGGAATTTGATTTTATTGTTTACGACTTTTATAATTAAAGTATTAGAACAAAAAATATCACTGTTTTCACTGTCAAAAGCGCGATATGTTCGAAATTTACAAAATAGGCGGATGAAAGGGTATCGACAAAACGCGGAACCGTTTACCGGATTCAAAGAAAGCGAATTTAAAAAGATACTGACTGTCCGAAGAGAGTAGTTTCTAAATACTAGTTTACAAGTTACAGGTTACTAGTTACAAGTGAAATTTTTAATAGTACTAGTAAATTGTGTTCCTGAAAAGTACTTTACTACTCGTAGTTTACAAGTTATTAGTTACAAGTGAAATTTTATTAGGCAAGTAAAATAGTGTCTCTGAAACATATTCAATAGTCTAGTACTTTTTTTTTTAAATAAATACTAGTATTGAACCAATATTCTTTAAATCAAGTGATTTTATTTTCTGACTGACGTTGACATTTTCAAGTGTTTAATTACATTATTTTTCAATAAAAATGTCTACACTGGATGCGAAATTAACTATTTTGGGGATGATTCGAGATGCTATTCTAACTGGAGTATTCTCTAAATAAATTGTCTAAAGCGGTTAAATTCAATGAATGGATAAAATCTGTCAAACTTGTCACGCTTCGGGTTGAGTAGACAAGATAAAGACTAGAATTATATCAGGGTCACATTTTGGTCAAACTTAAAACAGTTGTATTTTTACGGTTAATGCATGGTTTCTGTTCATATCTAGCTGAAGAATAATTAATTAATGTTTCTAACTTATGTGCCATGAGTAACCTCAACCTCTCATTCATATGGGGTTTCTGCATGGACAGAATTTATTCTTGCTTTAATTAGTTTTTGACGTCGCACTACTTCTTCATCACTAGACTCAGAGTCACTAGACCACATTATTATATTATTTAAAAAAATCTATTAACACTAAATAACGACAGACACTACATGAATCTGAATTAACGTTTACAAAGAACCATTGAATTACATACGAAAAAGAAAAAAAAAACACACGAACTGTCAAATAATAGGACTAGTAAAATTTATATTCAAAATTTACAAGACTTTTGACACTTGTAGCTTTTCTCTAGTAAATAACTAGTCTGACAGATAACTCAAATATTTTGAGAAAAAAAAATACTAGTATTTTTGGCAAATACACTAGTAAATACTAGTTCCCAACTTGTAACTAGTATTTTACACTTGTATATTTCAGAAACAAAAACTAGGGAACTTCATTAGTATTATTAGTGTAGGGACTAGTAATACTAGACCCGTATTTTTTGATAAACAGACCCCTGCAGTTATGCATGTACAATACATACAGGCTGGAAATATTAGATGCTCAGTGTTTCGATCGCACTTCACTCAGTGCCATTTTAATTAAATAAAATACAGTTATTTAATTTTTATTGGTTTTTAAGATAGTGTACAAAAACTTATATAAATCCCTATATTTCATACTTATTTACTAATCTACTAATATAGGTACATAACAAAGCATTTTTTATTCTAGTTATATATGAATAAAGATGATATTTTAATACATTAATTGGTGCCTAATATTAAACTTTCCCGGTCTTTTCGTAATTAAATATTTCCTTTTCATATCCCGTCATTGAATATCTTGTATTTATTTTTTTCCATAGATAACAGATTTGGGTGCGATTCAGTAATAGATAGTTTCAGAATTACGGTTTTGTGAGCGTAGGTGGATAAATGATCACACTCAGGTTCAAACAAACTTATCAACTATGTTTTTCGCTAGTCACTTGAACTAACTAAAACATGCTAGTATAGAGCTTTAAATAGGCAGTGTATTAATTTTTATTTTAGCACTAATACATGTTTTAACTAAACCAGCCTAGTATACAACTTTAGTATCGAGCTGTGAATAACACCCAATAAGATTGAAGTTAGAAGTAAAATCATCAAAGAATATCATCCGTTTAATTTAAAACATAATATTATTAAAAAACTTTTAGTATAACTTTAATAATAGATGTTTATTAACATTTAACTAGATGTAAAGAATGGTAAAAACAACACAACAGTAGGGACAAAATAAAAACATGGAAGGATGACGGCGACTTTAATAGACAGTACCTAGAAAATATTGTACTTCTACTGAGTTTTTGTTCATACAAAATCGTTTACGATCGGATAAGTTGACCAAGTTATTTCTTATATAGGACATATGCTTGTGAATTTTTAGTAATTTTTATGTAAAATTACAAGTTATTGTGAAAAAGTAATGCAATATATTACAAAATACTAAGACATAAATGTAATGAAAATAGCATTATAAATTTACTTATTAGAATAAATTATATAATGTCCTTACATGTAACACATTACTGCCCACCTCTGAAAATATATACCTCATGCAAACAAAGCAGATTCCCCTAGATTGAACTGTTTGAAAATTATTATCAACTCGGGACTATTTAATCACAAGTAGCTTTTTTTCTGTTACATTTATATACTATATTAAGTATTATTATATTGGCAACTAAAAATTAATGACATAAAAAGCTTTTTTTAAATAAATCCTTAATCCAGTATATATATAAATAGACAGAGAGAGAGAGAGATAGAGAGAGAGAGAGAGAGAGAGAGAGAGAGAGAGAGAGAGTTTGACATAGTAGAGACACTCTTTTATCGCTTATTATTACAGATATGTACCAATCTATGTATAATAAATTATAAATTTCCACTGTTGGTTTAACCAAGAATAGGATCAACTTTGAAGTGTTAAATACAATCTTAATGCTTTTTCTCATGTATTCAAATTGCATTTAATAAAATAAAATTCCTCGATCAGCCAAATTACATTTTCATGCTTTTTTTTCTACAATATCAAATATGATCGCACTGCCGTTATTATTCTATAAAAAAATATTTTTCTAATCCACATTTCCATCATTTTTTAAATGAACATGATTTCGATAATAATACAAAATACGATTAATATGTAACTTGTAAACATCAATGCAGGTATATACTTCTATAAATATTACATATCAAAATAATATACTTAATAATGTATTAATAATTAATTGGTGGATTATGAATGTAGTACAAAAATTTGTTTAATGTGTACATTATTGTACATAATATTATTATGCGCTGCATAAAATTAACATTATTTGCTAATGAAGGGCTACGTGAAGTTGGCTCTCCATATATTTAATTATTAATTATAGGATTATGAATGTAGTACAAAATTTCGTGTAATGCGTGCATAATTGTACGTAATATGTACAATATTATTATGCGCTATATAAAATTTATTTCATTCGATAATGAAGGGCTACGTGAAGTTACCCCTCCATATACTAAATTTTTAATTATAGGATTATGAATGTAGTACAATATTTAGTTTAATGCATACATAATTATACATAATATGTACAATATTATTGGCTACATAAAATTAATGTCATTTGTCAATAAAGGGCTACGTGAAGTTGGCCCTTCATTTTGACATAAATAACTAACTAACTAAAACCGTACAAAATTTAATTTTTATTGCACATAATTGTACATAATAAGTACAATATTCTGATGTATATTTACTTTAAAAATAATGGTTTTGAGATGCCAACTTCACGGACCTGAATAGTTTCCAGGTATTTATGTCACGTATGGGCATACAGAAATTTTTAGAACTGGCTCAGTAAATAATTGCAAGCAAATAAAACAAGTACAATAATAAAGAGGATGCCGCTACGTTACTAGTAAAAGATTCAGTACGAACTCATCCAAAATTGTCTTTAAGAAGACGATTACTCCACTTAGCAAACCACACTTTCAAAGAATTTTTAAAGATGAAAAGAATTACTTTTAAAACATTTTATCATTTGTCAATATTTCGAAGTTAATTAAAATAAGGTTAGATTCAATATAATAACTATTATAAGGAGGACAAAATACGTAAAACCTTATAATAAAAGAACGTTGCATTAAATAAAAATTTAAAAACTAAAACATGCGTTTTAATCAACCAAAAATTTTTCGTCTCTTGATATTTTTTCGTAAAATCGAAAATAATATTTTTTTTCTTTTTGTAAACTTAATCCGGGGACACACTGTATATTAAATTTAAAAGATATATACGTAAAATGTCTTCATTTTCATCTACTAATTATTATCCTATATCCCAATACACGATGGGGTTATTTTTGCACCACCTTACCGACGCCGGGGTAAAATAATTGGTCTGTAATGTTATGTAGTGTAAAGAAATGTTTCAGCTTTATACTGATGTAAGTGAAAAGTTAATGTTTAAATCAACTGATTATAATTGTGACGGCGATAGGAGTTTATGAAAATAGATTGATAATTTAATAATTTTTTATTTCAATATGACGGTTAAATGGGACATCTGGTGCGCCTTGGGGGGGGGGGGTATGTATCTTAGATGTGTTTTTGTATTTCCATAAATTCTCGTAACTAGGTAGGTGATATAAAAAAATTGATCCAAATTTTCCTCGAACCTACACGCCTCAACAACAGGTTAATTTGAGAAGTCATAGAGATTTATAAAACCAAGAACAATAATCTCATTCATTGCGACGGTTTAGAACTTAGTCGAGCGTGGCTTCTTGTATTAAATATGTTGTACTTTGTTACCTTTGTTACTTGTTGCTATTGTTTTCTTATTATTTATTTGTTTTTCCCTGAAGAAGGTAACAGTGAATGCTGCCGAAACGTCGGATTTTAAATACCGAAAAAAAATTAAAGGCTGTATTATTCTTGTTGTATTATGAGTTTTGAAATATTTTTTTTTGTAATTTAAAACAGTATATGTAATTAACATAACTTATGGGACATGTAAATATTACAGGTATTCAAAAAAAATAAACAATTTCATGAAAAATAATGAAAAATCTAAGATTTTATGAATAAAACAAAATTAAAACACAATACCTTATACCAACCGAAAGAAAAAATCCAAGTACCTATATTTTTTAAGTAAAAATCAAATATAATTTCCATTTAAAAAAATATAAGTTTGTGTTACATCATTTCGAAAGTTTACTGACAGGGTCAGGAAAATTATTTTCGATCGCCGCTGAATGAACTATAAAAATATCTAACTTTTTTATTTGAAACAGTTTTCTTAATTACCAATCATTTAATAGTATATGTTGCTCGGACTGAACAGACGGCATTATTGACCAGGGTAAAATGGTTATTGAATTTTTTGAGCATCCGAGACAATATTAACATCGCAGATCGAAATAGAATTTCGTTTTGCGCGACGAGGAGTTTTTTTCAGCAGATCAATTATTTTTCATTATTACCCTCTTAGCAGGTCAATTATTTATCAATATTACCCTAGAACAATAATGAAAAATAATTTACCTTGTGTTTTTCATTATTGCTCTCTTAGCAAATCAATAATGAATAATAATTGACCTGGTCATTAATGAGGTCGTTACAGTCCCGCAAATAGACTAGTAATGGGATACTTTCGGTCCACGTATTACAAAATATATTTGAAAATTAAAATTTCGACGAAAATCAGTTTTATGTCATTATCTAGAAGCCTATGAGAATTTTTGGATAAATAAAAGCACATCTGTGATGGCCCTCCAAAGAAGCACTAGTAGATGACCCGTTTAACTGAAGTTGTGCCCCTTATGTTATAGTATTCGAGATCCGAGATCCCAATGGTGGCCTTTATAATCCGGACGCTCTGTATGTAGAGAAAAATAGTATAATAATATTTTAAAACCATTTTATTGTACACAAAAGAACAAAATACTAGAAGGAAAAATATCTGTAATTTAATTTAACAATTATACCTGTTTCCATATTACGTAAGGCTTGGGATCTCCATCAATAGAACAATTTAATATTAATTTACTGTAACGCTTTACTTTTATTACCGTATGATTACTAAAATTGCACGTTCGTATTTTGGGTTCCTTTCCAACTACAACAGAATTAGCGATAATAAAGGAAATAAATTTCTACAATTCACTTGTTACATCTTGTAAGAACTTCCTTAGTTGCGTATTTTTTTCGGTTGAAATAATCGTTCATTATACATGTGTAAATTCCAGCATGTCCATGAGTTATATTATTTATATGCAAAATACTTGTTGCATATACATATTTGATTCCATTAACATAACTCATATTTATAAAGCCTTGGCCCTATAATGTATAAGCATTAAGAAACGTTTTAATAAAACAAGGAATTGCTTACATTTGTAGTCTGTATTTCATTCTGAATATTCCAAGATATATTAAATGCAACGTTATGTAAAATATTTACACTACATTTCAAATGCATTTTCTTTCCGATGTATGCGAAACTAAATTCCACGATTTCCAACAACGGCTCTATGTTGAATGGGTCTGAAACTTATTGCTAGAACATATTTATTTTAAACAACATTTTTGTTTACCTATAACACTAATAAACTCTTTTGCTGCTACCAAATCACTATTGGGTATATAACATTTGTATATTCCCTCATGGTCTCTTGTTACATTGTGTATTATTAATTTACTGATAATGACTTTATATCGAGAAGTATTAAAACTTGATAGATTATCTATAATTTTATCCTGAAAATGATTAAAAATATATACTACATATTGCGGCAAACGTGAAAAGAATAGAAAATGTGAAATATGTAAAAATAAAACACGTGATGGAAAGAGTGAAAAATTGAGGTAACATGAAAAAATTAAAGAATACATACGAATAGTCCTTGGAGATAGGAAAAAATATGGAGAGAGCATGAACTTGAACTACTGACAAGGGGTGTGAAGCACGGTGGAGACGGACGCATGTACTGTAGCTCCTTATTGTAATACACATTGGTGTAGGGATTCACGCGGCAAATATAAAATCAAATATTTGAAATCACAATCACAAATCACCCTGTTACAAAAAATCTGCAAATAATTACCTATGTTAAGTGAAGAATTTAATATTGCAAGAAAACTTACATAGTTCACGAGTTAACTATGTACAATTGACAGCAACAACCTTGTAACTTCAACTGACAAAGTTACACATTGTAGAGCGGGAAGATGCTTCACTAGCGAATGCAAATACTCCATATTTATTCCTAACTCCATGGAATAGACCTTTTCATTATAGAAAACGTACCACAATTCCGGGTATAAACTTTAAGGGCATACAGTTCTGATCAAAATGAGCAAAAATAGCCTAATCAACATGGGTACGATCTTCAATAGTTTCCGAGATAAAGGGTTTCCCAGTAGGAACGATATGTTTTTAAAATTAATAAAATGCAAAATATCTGAGACAGAGGCAAAACTTTTTCTTTATTTTATAGTACAACTTATGACAATTATGTTTAGAATAACACATTATTCAAATGTCCACCACGGCTTCGTTTGCAGGATTGAATTCGATGAACCCAATTTTTGGTAACTTTTTGCAATAAATCAGGTGTAATTTCATCAATGCAGCGTTCGATGTCCAATTTCAAAGCATCAATAGTTCGAGGTTTGTGGGCATAGACCAACGATTTTAAATAACCCCACAAGAAGAAGTCCAAAGGTGTTAAATCACAACTTCTTGGAGGCCAATTAACAGTTCCATATCTGGAGATAACAGACTCACCAAACTCTTCTCTCAACAACTCCATAGTGCCATTGGAAACATGTGATGTTGCAACATCTTGTTGGAAGAACATTGATGGATAACGCTCACCAGTCACTATTACTGCATCTCCATTTGCATCTTGAAAGAAATATGGTCCGAAGATGCCACCATGTTATAAACCACATCAAACAGTAACTTTTGCTGGATGCAAAGACTTCTCGTGAATCTGTAGTGGATTATTTTAACACCAAAAACGATAATTGTGTTTGTTAACAAAACCACTTTACCGAAAATGGGCTTCATCTGAAAAGACAAGTTTTTTTGGAAAAATCAGGATGAACTTCCAAGTTGCTCTAGAGCCCAATCAGCAAACCCACTACGCTTATGATGGTCAAGTGGCTTCAGTTCTTGGGTCAACAAAATCTTATACGGATGCAAACCCAAATCTTTTCTCAAAATACGCCGTTGTCATCCTTGAAAGGCCAAGTTCTTGAGAACGTCGATTAATGGACCGATTTGCATCTTTTGTAACACTGGCACTTATCGCGGCAATATTCTCTGGGTGTCTTGCGTTTCGTTGTCTTACAGGTGTTCTGATATTGTATAAAGTAAAATTTGTATTGAATTTTTGAACGATTCAACGAATAGCAAGCACAGAAGGGCGATTATGTGAACCAAAATCTTCACGAAGATCACGTTGAGTTTGAATCAAAGAACGATTATTTTTATAAAAATTATGGATAATAACCAAACGTTGTTGAACCGTGTATTTTGTCATGATGAATTGTCAAACTGTACTAAAAACAAACGACAGCTAGTGAGATTTCTACAATGTTAGATATGGTTGCTATGATGTTTTAAAAACATATCGTTCCTATAGGGAAACCCTTTATAAGGCAGTGAAAAATTTACTACACAGCAGTTGAATAATTTCAGAAATTTACAATAATTGTTATATAAGAATTCCAAAAGTTCAAGTATAAATTATAAACAATAAGTTGTAAAGAATTGTTGTCTCAATAATATTATAAATTTGGCGCATATTATTCTTTTTTTACTCCTATTTTTAATCTATAATAAGTTATTTTTTGAATTTCTAGTTACATTTGGACATCGGCATACAGCCTAAGAAGGCATTATATTACTTATGTATTTAAATAAATGTATTTAAATAAAATAGAGAAAATTTTAAAAAAGTGTATATACTATAATATTACCGGAATTATTTTGAGTTTGAATGTTATAGGAAGGTACTCGTCATAGGCGTGCGCAGAACTTTACTTTTGTGGGTGCCAAAATGAATATGTATAATTATTATTATAAATAAAGTAATAAATGCAAATAGAGTCATTTATTTTACCATTATTACTTCAAAATATCGAGAAAAAATTATAAATAAAATATAAATTATAGCAACATGAACAAAATAATAATATAAAAACTTAATATTTTCAATATTACGAGGGCTGTTCTCTTTCCGCTGAGCCTAGTAAAGTAACACACAATTTACTTGCAAAACATATTTATTTATAATTTTTCAAGGCGTTCCCCTCCACAATCAATACATTTTTGCATCCGTGAAAACCAATCTCCAAAGAATTTTCTCCAATCTTCCCGCGTTTATTTCTTTATATCATTTTTAAATGCGTCAACAGTTTCTTCGGCCGATGTAAAACGTAAACCCCATAACTTATCCTTTACACGTAGAAATAAAAAGAAATCATTAGGTGTCAAGTCTGGACTATACGGCGAATGACCCATTATTTCAATGTTTTGGGCATTCAAATAATCAGTCGTTCGAGCAGGAGTGTGCGGCCGAGCGTTGTCTTAATACAAGATAATCCTTCCCCGTTGACGTTATTCGCGAACATTTTGGAGAACTTGAGGCAAATAAATGGTAGTGTACCATTCAAAACTAACACGATCCTACAGTAATACAGTGCAAACATGTCCACTATTTCCAAAAACTGTGGCGACCATCTTTTTGTTTCGGCTTTTTTCGCGGATAACTTTTGTTGGAGTCGACTCATTCTCAAAGACCCAAATTGCGAAATGTTGTTCTTTTTCGAGATCATAGCAGTATACCTATGTTTCGTCATCTCTAATGAAGTTGTACACCAAATGAAACGACCCATTGTCAAATCGACCTAGTGTATATCTACACCATCTCAAACGGTTGTCTTTTTGACTGGAGTCAAATTGTGGGGAATTCAACGAGAACAAAGCTTACGTACCAGCAAATTTTGGTCTAAAATGGTTTCAATTGCTTTCGCACCAATATTTAATGTTGCTTGAATATTCCTGACAGTAACATGCCGGTCCAATTTCATCATGTTCCGAACAAGACCAATATTCTTTTCGGTAAATGTCATTTTTGGCTTAGGAGCTCGAAAACTGTTATTTAAAGAAAGTCGGCCACGCTGAAATTCATAGTACCACCGCTTTACTGTATCTAAGAAACACGACTTGTCACCAAACACTCGATGGATTTCCTTAAAATATTCTTGACGGCTTAATCCACGCTTGAATTTGTAAAAAAATTACAGCTCAATAATGCTCTTTGCTCAATTCAATGATTTCTTGGGGAAAGGATTACTTAAAAATTATGTATTTAAACAACATTCAATTATATATAACAACCATCACTAAAATTTTAAAAAAAACAGGATGCTTTGATACCTCATATTAATATATTAGGGCGTGCCGTTGCACCCATAGAATTTACCCTGCGCACGCCTATGGTACTCGTATGTCCAGAAATGTTTCGTTACAGAGTTACAGACCTTTGAAAGTGCATGTAATCAGACACATTTTATTAATAAACTCTAGTAATAGTTGCACTAAAACTTGGAATGAGGATGCTACCTATTCATTTAGAATTTAGGCGCAAGTTGATTTTTTTTTTATTTCTGTGTCTCAACCTGAAGCGTCTTATAAAGGGAAATCACGCATTTTTTCATCGATATTTTTTATCTATTAATATTTTTTCATTTTTGCTTATAAAATATTCCATACGGTGCAAAAATACACAAAAAGGTACTCTCGCTAAAACTTGATAAGCGCAGTAATTTCGAAAATATTTTATTTTTTTAAAAAGTACCTATCCAAAATATGCAGATATTATGTTTATTTATGGTTACTGCAACGGTAATGGTTGTCGTGCGTCCAGTGATAATCAACAAATGAATTTATATGAATTTGATTGTTTTTTAATTGTTATTTTTTTTGGATACTGTATTTTTTCTAAAAATTTAAATATCTCACAAATTATCGCGTTTATAAAATTTTAGCAAAAGTATTTATTTTATGTATTGTTTGCACTGTATCTAATATTTTAATAGTAAAAGTGAAAAAAAAAATATTAATAGGTAAAAACTCTTTGAAGGCTTTCCCATTCCCTTATAAGCCGCCTCTGGTTGAGATACAGAAGTAAAAGAAAGTATCATCATGCATCCAAGTAAGTAGTATCGTCATACCAAGTTTCAAAATTTTTGTGCAACTAATACCAGCATTATTAATAAAAATGTGTCTGATGAGGTGCACCTTCAAAGGCCTGTAATTCTGTAACATTTCCGGGCATATCTTCATATAAAATTCTTTACTTAAAATGACTCCCCCAATATATGGTTTCATTTTGTTTTAGCCGTTATGAATCAGCCTGTATAACCATTGTAAAAATTAAAAGACCAAAATATAAATCTGTAGGATCATCTTCAAGAAATTGGTACTCCCGCAGGGAACGAAAATAGGCATATGCTTTTTTCAACTTTTTGCAATTGTTATGTTATGTGGTTGAATTATTGAAATTCTTTCCTGCCACAACTGTATAAGCATGATTTTTTGGGAAGAACACTCATATCAATAATGCATTAGAAATGAAAAAAATAGGTAGATATATAGAAAGAAACATAGGCGCCGACTTTTCGATTTTCATGTGGGGTCTAAAAAGGCGCAACAGAAAATTTACCAAATAAAAACTTTATCTGTTAAAATTGGAATATAAATAAAATTGTACAAAAGATGCAAATTTATCGTACGACTTGAAATGTCAACTTTTTTAAAAAAAATCTTGACTTTTTTTAATTTACGGCGAAACTCAACATAAGACAGATAGAACATAAATTTAAATTGTATGTATGTTGAAAATATATACAGAGTGATGCCTGAAGTGTGCCGCTCCATACAATTTTGACATTTGCCGCTTAGATAGTATGATAGCATTACTATTTCCATGGGCCTTCCTTTCGAATTTGGCAGCAGTCAGAAGAATAATCTCAAGAACCGTGTTTTTTATGATCACCCGAATGAAAATATGCATCAAGAGGAAATTTGTCACGCAATTCATTAAAAGCATAATGAAATGAAATTAAAGGTTTTTCAGGAAGATATCCGAAATAAATATCAAATGAATCAACGTACGAGAATGATGTTAATCAAATATCATGCAACTATCATCATGTGTTATATATGGAGTATAGTTTTGATGAATATGGAATATTGGAATATAATTTTGACATTATTTTGGAACAAAAGTGATCGCGTGACCTTCAATAAGTGTTGATCACTCTGTAAAGAATTTATTTCACAGGAGTCTACAAAATCTACCGTAATTTTCACTAAAATATGATCATTTTATTATTTTTAGACAATACTGCATTTTAAATCTGGCAACACTGGTGGCAGTACTATTTGTTAGTTCGCACGCGTTACTGACACAGTACTTTAGTAAATACAATATGATAAGTTAAAAAATTTATAAAATAAATAATAGAATAGGTTTACATTGTTACTTTATATAAGTAATTGATGTATTAAAAATATTTCAAAATGAGTGTACTTTTTGTTGGCACTAAAAATAATTTGTGTGTGGGAGCAGAACTCCTTCAGATTTTTCTGTGTGGGGGCAGAGCCCCTCAGAATTTTCCGTGTGGGGCTCAAGCCCCGAAGTCCCCACGTAGTCGGCGCCTATGGAAAGAAAATTATATTTTTCCTAATTTCAAATAACTATTTATAAATAATAAACATTTTTGCATGATCGGGTTTTTTTAACCTTTACCAAGGCAGTAAGGTTTATTTACAAATTACTGACCGGTAAGTGATGTGGCTCACTTACTGATCAGGAGACGGTGGCGGTAAGTGATGTGTAAATAAAAACAACGATCAAGGCTTACTTTCAAAATGACAACTAAATTTTTTTAATATATTAAAATAATTTTCAAATCTTATTTATTTTGATTTTGACCGCCGATCGTGCAAAAAACGTAATAAGTATTGCGGTCAGTAAGTGCTCTTCTACCGGTATCGGATGTATCATCTTCAATCGGTAAGGAGCACTTAACATTTAAGTAACGGCAGGTGAGAATTATATACATTTAGAAAATTAATTTTAAAAAGTTGAAAATAACAAGTCAGTATGTCACTACCTACGTACGCATAATAATGGCCGGTCAAATACTAGTTCAGAATAAAGAAATATATTCTGTTTTTTATTTAACATATAAATCCATATATCTATTATTAACTAAGACTTACATATTTCATCCTGTAAGGAGTTTCCCATTGCAACATATCTACCGAAACGTTATGGTACACTAACATTTTGCAAAGCAATTCCAGTGTTTCGTTCATGGATATGACATTTAAACGTGGGCCTATTATTGAAGGTGGTGAACGATAATCAACTAAAAAATAATTTTTATAATTTTATTGATTTATTGATGTCTAAACACAGTGGAATAGGAAAAACTTGACACATCTTAGTTAACAGAAAAATACAACTTTCATATAGAGTTCAATTCAGATTCTCTGAATAAAAATAATGTATATCATCGCGATATTCTCGTATTACCCATAACTGGGTGTGGCAGTCTGCTTTGTACGTGTACACATGTACTTACATAGACACATAGGCGTAACTAGCGAGGGGGGCAGGGGGGCCCAGCCCATCCCAGAATGGCCACGGCCCACCCCAGAATGGCCACGGCCCCCCCTAGGAAAACATACATATTAGTGTAATTATTTTATATTTCAATTATTGATATAATTTTGTGTAGTGTAAATTGATTAATCGACACGCATTTAAGTGATTAGTAAATAATTTAGTAATTTTTCGATGTGAAAAATTCTGATTAGGCAATATTATTCGATAAATTATTTTCTTTTTTTCAGCAATAAAATAAGGATTTGTACTTTACATACTAACCACATTATTCTTAAATTCACTGTATTTAGAAACTAGCTAAAGTACCCGGCGAAGCTCGGCAGTTTTCACGTGGATAGTTTCAAAACAATCCACATTCTAGGTATACTTAAATATTCCGGAGAGTTCGAAAAGTTTCTAACAAGTTCCAAAGTAGTCTAAAATGTTCTTAAAAGTTTCAGAAGGTTTTTCATAAAGTTACAGAGCGTTCTAGAATGTTTAGAATTTCGAGAGCTCTGGAATTTTCCATAAAATATTAAAACCTTTCAGAATATCCTTTTCCACAAAGTTCTTCAATATTCTAGAATGTTTCTGAAATTTCCATATAATTCTATCTGTTTGTGTCGCTATTTAGAACTAAACTGACCTCAGCCGCTTTTTATATACTTATTTAAAATTGCCAAATATTTGTAGAACATTCTAGAATTTTCCGGAAATTTTCGAATTTAATGGAAAATTCAACAATTTTTTTGGAATATTCTAGAACAGTGATTTTCACGACACATTTTTTAATGCGTTCATACGACAAAATTAAATTCCTATCTACTACGCATTTCGAGCTCAAAGGGCCTGGCCACCTAGAATGTAATACTTATTTTGAACTTATGTTTTTAGAATTATATCTTAACAGTTATAATTTTGTAACTCACCGACGATTTATTTTAAAATTTACTATCAATCGGGTCTATTCTGTAACAAAGTGGTATCATTGAGAAATTTTGAAGCCATGTAGTTTTACTTAGCCATTAGATTATGTCGTAAATCGGGCAACCAAAAGTGGCACTTTCCTTGAAGCTCAAAATAGCTTTTTATAAAAAATACCTTTAAATATCATTTTTTCGCGATATATGTTACAAAAATTAAAGATTATTAAATTTTCTACAAGTATGCATTGATACTTTTGTAAATATATTTTTTTAAATAAATTTGTTTAGATTACACTGAAAATGATAATCAAATTTATACTATTATACTGTTAAAATGTTGAAATACGAGTTTGTATATTGCATTCAAATAGTAATTATAACATTACCTGAGCTACCAAAATAATGGAAATTAGCTATCTTGTGCATTGAATTCTCATCGGTACATGAAAATTTGATATCGTTCCCATGAAATTGAGGCAATTGCACCAAAAATCCTTTTCGTTCATCGTACTTTTCTATTATAGGAAATAAAGCTTGTTTGTTGTGCCTAGAGAGAATTATTGCAATATGTTATTCAATAAGAGTGTAATGAGTGCGAGTAAAGAGTTAAGCAATTACACGCAATCAGAATCAGGACCTTATTAGCTATGAAGCTAGGATTACTAGAGACGTCCGCTTTTCACCGGATATGTCCTCTTTTTTGGGGAAAAGTTCCGGGTCCGGTATCTTTTTTCATTTTCAATGCATTTGTCCTCTTTTTTTCATATCCAAAATATGTATACCAAAATGATTGCTGGATGTGCCAATCTGCTTTGTACACAGATTTCGGTAATGGTGAAGAACTATTTGTACCGTGATGGCGTTTACCAGGCTTCACCTCACGGGCCCTCATTGTTGGCGTGGAGAGTGCACCACAGGGGTCAAATTTGAGCCATTTAAAATTCTAAATATTCCTTTTGGTGTTGGTCGGGATCGAACCCGGTTCCCTCAAATTCGCGGCCAAACATATATATATATATATATATATATATATATATATATATATATATATATATCCAGCGGACCAAAAGTGAACTAAATATTTTACCACTTGCTAATTGTGACATTTTGAATCAAAATGTGATTTATGTATTTTATTTTATTAATCAGTAATTTTTGCTACAATCGTGCGAGATATAGTCGTTCTGAAACTCAAAATAAGTGCGGGAAATAGACGAGATGGTTATTGTCATAGGAACAATTGACATGGCCGCATCAAAATATGTATTATCTCGCCAGTGGTCGCTATATGAGCATTCTGCTCACACATTTTCTAAAAACGCAGGTTTTTCTTTTTGAGGGAGTTTTTCAGCGTTTGTCTAGGTGAGTTTTATAACCTCGTTTAGGGTTATTTACCTGCTCCGAACTAGAACGAGTATACTTATATTTAATTAGTATTCTACTGGAGGTTTGAGGCCAGTATGAGCACTTCTGTCATCGCGCAACCACTCGCGTTACAAATTTAAGTTAGCAAATATTTCTAACTTCGTTTGATATTTAGTTTCCAGTGACAGTTTTTATTAAATATTTATAAAATTAAAGTTTATGGAAGGGCAAGCAAACAATTACTCTACCGAAAAAAGCCGAGAACATAAGTTATGCTTTTGGTTTTGAGTCAATATAAGGAAATTGAATAAAGACGTAAATTATTTATGAAATCTGTGTATTATATTTTATTGAAATAAATATACCATAAATTTGTAAATTATTTTATATATGTATATATACAGGCTGTCCAAGGACAAGCTTATGCTCCCATTTTTTTAAAACCTACTCAATTTTATTTTACGAAACTTGGTATTACATTAGTTATTAAATTTAATTTAAGTGGGCCTGATGGGAGAAGGAAATTATTTTTAGTATCTATTATTTTTTGTTTTAATAAATTTTTATTATATCATATGCAATATACAAAGTGAACAGAAATAGAAAATATAATATATATATATATATATATATATATATATATATATATATATATATATATATATATCTATATATATATATATATATATATATATATATATATATATATATATCTATATATATATATATATATATATATATATATATATATATATATATATATCTAAAACAAAATGTTCATGACCAACTAAAATAGACTTAGAAACAAATACTAACACATTCAATTTATATATTTTCCATTTTACTAAAAAAAAAACTTTCAACATATAGGGCATGCTACACATACTACTCTTATTTTTCAACGAGGAATTCATTTAAATAATATAAAAGACATGTTCCATTTAAAAATTTGAGTTTTTTGAACTTTTTGAACTTCAAATTCACATTGACGTAGAAATTACATTTTTCAAAAATTGTCGAATATTAATTTATATTAGTGTAAACAAAAGCTTTCTTTGTATACATGTAAACTGTTTTCACAGATTATAGAAATTCGATTCCATTCTCGAGGTATCGAGTAATAAAGAAGTGGCCGCAGAAAAAAATAAAATAAGTTTAATAACGCCGGAAGTGGTTGATTATGAGGAATATATTTTTATTGTTTCGTACGTAAAATTTTCCGCTGAATTCAACGGTAAAATAAAATATATAGTATTGAGTAGTTTTTTAAAATAACGATAGCGTAACCTCGGTCTGAGACACCTGTATATATATATATATATATATATATATATATATATATATATGTGTATATATATATATATATATATATATATATATATATATATATATATATATATAGGATGTAACAGCTATACGAGCTAACTCAAATAATTTCTATACTATTAAAGATACTATAAAATAATGACATTTTTGTAGAAGACCAAGGGGGACATCCGATTAGAGAAGAAAATATTTTTTTACAGCAGTGATTCTCGTTACAATACAATGTTATATTTTCTTAAATGGGATGATACATATTTTTTAAGTTGATTCGATAGAGAATTTTTTTTCTGAATTCAGCAGTATAATCATTTTATATCTTTATATAACAAAAGTATTGAGAAATATTTAATTGAAATTTAAATAAATTTATTTTTCATAGTCATTTTTCAGTAGGCTATATATGAAAAACAAAAACTTCTATTTGTTAATTTAAATTATTTACGATATAAATCAAATAGAACACTGTTTATAACGTTATTAACAAATATTTGTTTCATTTTAATTTAAGATTAATTGTTTTTCGTACATAATTTACTGAAAAATAACTATAAAAATCAAATTTATTTAAATTTCAATTAAATTTTTCTCAATATTTTTGTTACGTTAGGATATAAAGTTATCACATGGTTGAATTCAGAAAAAAAATACTGTATCGAATAGGTCTAAAAATATATATATCATCCCATTTAAGAAAATATAACGTTATATTGTAACTTGAGAATCACTGGTTTAAAAAAATATTGTTTTCTGTAGTCGAATGTCCCCCTAGGTCTTTTATAAAATTGTCTCATAGTATTTTATTGTATATTTAATAATATAGAAATTATTTGAAGTAGCTCGTTTAGCTGTTACACCCTGTATATATATATATATATATATATATATATATATATATATATATATATATATATATATATATATATATATATATATATATATATGTATATATCAGTGGTTTTCAAAGTGTGGAAACCAACTTTGTTATTTTAAATGGGATCATATGTTTTTTATTTACTTATTAAATGGAGAATTTTAACTGATATATTTTCATAACTAACATAACGATTTTATAAAGTAATATGCATATAAAATTTTACAACAATTTGATTAAAATATGCCTATAATGGGAGTGCCACGGATGGAAAAAATGAATTCATGTTATTTATTTTACATAAAATTAGTGTGCCCTGGAGAATATTTTCTTCTGTCAATTGATCATAAATGTCAACATGTCAACCGATATGTCAACGTGAATAAAATATTCGCATATTTGTTTCATGGCATTCTAAGTGTATGTAAGATAAATAAAATGTATTAATTTTTTCCATTCGTGGCACTCTCATTATAGTCATATTTTTATCATAATATATATATAAAAAAATTGCATATTTCTCAATGTAAAATTTTTGCATCAACATTTTGTTTTTGTTTCGGTTAAATGGGACATGTGGTGCGCCTAGTGATGCACGCGAGGCGAGACGAGAAATATAAAATATTGATCTCGTCTCGTTTTCGGATCTGTAATCTTGATCTCGGTATCGCACATTTTTTTGGGTCTCGTCTCGTTCTCGCACGAGAGTCTCGCTATAAAAATAAGCACTTGCACATTACGTATTTACGTAACAGTTTAACTACAAGAGACAAGTTCGCACCAATCGCACCGTATTCCGTGTATTTACAGTCGTATAAGTATAAATATAATAAAGAGACAAAACACTATATTCTGGTCACCAATTAATACGAACATAATGTTTATTCATTAACGGTTACCAGAAAATGTGATAAGTTGGTAAATAATTTAATTTACCTGTAAAATATCCAGTTTATCACCAAATTGTGATCTCTAAACTATTTCAATACGAACATCTGTTAATACATTCTGCCATCGGTAAAACGAATTAAAACATTAAACAATTTTTTTTAACTTTGTTAACCGCTACATTGGTAACCCGCCGGCAACCAATCACTCCGCTTCTCTTCGTTTTGACTCCCATACTTTTCAGGGGCGGCAAGAAAATGTTAACCGTGGTTTTAACTGGGGTGAATTAGGAACTGAAATATTGGAGAAAATTAGTTCTATTGAATGCAAAACCGATTTTGTCTTTCCTCGCTCTAGAACCGATACTAATCGACTCTAGATAGACTCAATAATATAGTGAATTCGCTCCGCTTCTCTTCATTTTAAATCCCATACTTTTCAGGGGCGGCAAGAAAATGTTAACCGTGGTTTTAACTGGGGTGAATTAGGGACTGAAATATTGGAGAAAATTAGTTCTATTGAATGCAAAACCGATTTTGTCTTTCCTCGCTCTAGAACCGATACCAATCGACTCTAGATAGACTCAATAATATAGTGAATTCATATAATTTTCACATTCACGTATTCTATGCACGAATTAGCGTTGACTCCACTCCTTGTACGGTGCATTTTGCATTGAATTTATGAGTCAAAGCTATCTCGCGAAATTTCTCGCTTCTCGCAGTTATATCGATCTCGCCTCGAATTTTAAACTGCAAGCTCGCTCTCGTTCTCGTCTCGCATAATGCAACGAGACGAGACGACATGCGAGAGTACTCTCACCTCGTCGTGCATTACTAGGTGCGCCTTTGGGGGGGCAGCTGGGATGTGCTTTTGTTTTGATAAAAATTCTCATAGATTACTTGATAATGGTGGAAAACTGAATTTGGTCGAATTTTTCATTGATAAATTAATTCTAAACTATCAGTAATCGAGAAAAATATTTCAATTAAAAAAGTTAGATATTTTTATTTTCTATCCAGTTGCGTACGAAAACATATTTTTTAACAACCTATGATAATTTTTGGCAAAACAAAAGTAGGTATATCTAAGATGGCCCCCCAAAGGACGTACCATATGTCGAGATCCTTATGGTGGCCTTCGAAATCCGGACACCCTGTATACGGGATGTTCAAAAAAAGATCACGGATTTAAAGGTGGATAATGCTTAGTTTCAGAGCTATAGCGATTTTAATATTTTATTTCTGTATCATACTTTTAACATTACAATAAAATCATAGTGGCCGTTTACAATGGAAAACAATTGAAGGTAGTCTTTTGTTTTTCCTAATTTGTTATAATGATTGTTATTGTTCGTTACAAACACAATTTTATCATGAATAATTTCACTTTTTCCGAGTTAGCAGATATGCATTTAATGTTCTGTCGTGCTCACGGTGATTCGGTAGAAGCTAGACATTTGTACGAGGAAAATTTTTTAAATCGGAGAAAAATTTTAACTTTTTTTAAATTTATAATTGACAGTTTTCCATTGTAAACGGCCACTACGATTTTATTGTAATGTTACAAGTATGACAAATAAAATATGAAAATCGCTACAGCTCTGAAACTAGGCATTTCCGGATATTTGTTTATATGAATTTTTTTATTGTTTTGAGATGTATTATCCATCTTTAAATCCGTGACCTCTATTTTTTGAACACCGTGTATACATATATTTTTAATTTTATTGGGAATAAAAGTTATTTTTGAGTATATTTTACAACATATTTTAATAACAAAACTACAAATAATATTTTTATATGTAATTAACTTTTAAATGAGTATATAGACACGAAAACTTAAAAATTTTAAAGTGTCTGCAGAATGCTAGCGACCACGAACGGGTTATGTACGGCCGCCCAAGTAACAGATGTCAAAAATTTAAAATACATTTAGTAATTTTTATTTACTCGGTCAACGATTGCAGTAAAAACCTTATTTGAAACATATACGGAAATCGTGATTCTGAAACTCCATGCAAATTGCATAACTCCCTGCGCTAGTTTCGAAGACCTAGGCTAGGTATGTACTTCATCATTTACTTACATGTTGACCATATGCAGAGAAATATTACATTTACTTGTTGTGGATATGCAAGGGCAAGGTACACATTTGTATTCATAAGGGAAAGCAACTTCAAACATCGAGGAATAGGTATCTAAAATAATTAATTAATATTTGTTATTTCATTTGATCTATCCAAATTACATATTATACTAAGGACCGGTACTTTAATCTCCTGGTAAATTGTCAGTTAATTTAACCACCTTGTACAATGAAAATATCACATCAATATAAGAACGTAAATAGGGTTTTATTTAAATTGTTTTTCTGTAAGAACAGGATGAAATAAGAACTTTAGTGCGGACGCGACTTAAAAATTTTACATAATAAGCGAGATATGAATTTTTTAGGTTAAGAATTTCTAGCGTGACGTAGCTGGTACTTCCAGTGGTCGACAAACTGTTAGTTCTAGAGAGAACAGATTTTTTCATGTTTGCATAGCTGAAATATTTTTATATAAAAACTTATACGTTATATTCACGAAGAAATTATTATTAAACATAAATAATAAGCATATTTTTCTTAATAAATTGTAGTTGTAGAACATTGAAACAGTTTGACAATATTATGACACAAAGTATGACGGCGGATGGCGCTAGTGTTTGTTTGTTTTGATTATTTAATATTATTATTAATTTAATTAATACATATTATAAATTAATTTAATTATAAATACATTATTATTATTGTTAATATTCCTAGATATTAGAATTAAACAAATTCATGAAACATAAAATTGTAAATTTTCTTGTTAGTTTGTACAACTACGCGACAGTTCATCATCTTTTAAAGGTGACAGCAGCGAATCTCGGTTTTAAAATCAGGCGACCAATTAAATTCTTAGGACCTAACGCGTCATAGCTAATTAGTAATAAACTTTAATCATTTGTAGTTTGCGACCTAATCAATATTGAAACAATTTTTTTTAAGATAGTTAAAATTTGACTATGGTATAGTACCCTATTATACGATGCGATATTTTTATTTTATCTGGCAGTTAACTTCACTGTCACTTTACCAGGAGATTGAAGAATCGGCCCTAACAATAATAATAATAATAATAATAATAATAATAATAATAATATTTATTTGCATTCGATAAAAATGTATTTTCATAATTTAAATAATAGTATTATTTGAATTATAACTATTGTAGCAACATATTATTCATTTAAGATACAGGATCTGATTTTGAGAGCAGTGTTTACGTAGTTATAGATATCGTTGATCCTGTCAGTAGTGAAGTCGGAGAGGAGGGCTTTGTTAACTACGTTTTCTGGGTGGATGGTCGTGTGTCTTTCCAGGAATTCTTGTCTTGGAGCCAGGGTCGGATTGGCCAGTCGGGATAATCGGGAATTTTCCGAGGGGCTGCGGCTGTTTGGGGCCGCCGCTTGGTGATTACAAACTAAAATTTGAGTACGTTGCATCATCTAATTAACTTCTCCGGGTAACCGTTCTTATTTACATCGTTTTTAATGTTTTCTAATTCTTGACAAAATTTATTTCGGGTAGACTGATGTTACTACTCCATGGGTCGTTTTCTCTGTTAAAACATCCAAGAACAGAAGGACTCAATAAGATTCTTTCTCCATTGTTGTGAGCCTAATATAAAGTGTCATCGACATGTCTAAGCCAAAGTTTAAGTCTTATATTGGCTGTATCTATTGTTAATTTTTCAAAAAATTCCTTGTATAAATTGGCTATAACTGAGAAGAACCCATCAGCAAACCATCTTCTTATACAAAATATCTATTTTTTTCTTGTAAATATGAAAAAAAAAATTTTGTGGTTGTAATTGTATTTAGCTCAAAAGTTCTACAAAATGTTTTGAATTCTTCACATATGATATTCCTTTTCATTAAAGTGGCTGAATGATTGGTAATAGAAATTGTGATAGTTTGTAAGTAGGAGAATTTATGGAACTTTTGACGGGTTTCTGAGATGCTTAAGTCTTTCTTACGGATTTTTGGAAGCCCTCCGTACAGGTGTGGAAACTTGCTAAAATATGAAGTGAGATCTGTTCTTGATCTAAACGGAATATAATTCTTTATATTTCTCAAGAGCACCGTACACTTTGTTTTCTATAGACGTAGTAGAATGTTTTCCAAGTTTCTTATAATTTCCATCATTCAAAAGCTGTTCTATTTTCTGATCATATAAATTGGTATCCAATATTACTGTTACACTTCCATTATCTGCGGGTAGAATCTTGGTTGTGTTATCTCTCAATGCTTTATTATCTTCGTTTTCAAGATTAGGCTTGATCACACAATTTTTTTGCTTCAGAATTTTCCTCACTTTCCATTTATTAGTAATTTAATATTGTCTACAACTTTTAAACGAAACTAAATGTTATTTTCTTAACTACAGAATGTTCTATATGTTAAATACTATTTTAGGAACGTTTTTTATATTTCAACATTTTTTATGACTGTTCAATTTCAATGTAGGCAAAAAATTCTTATTATCCAA
Source organism: Harpalus rubripes (assembly GCA_963082715.1). Classification (NCBI taxonomy): domain Eukaryota; kingdom Metazoa; phylum Arthropoda; class Insecta; order Coleoptera; family Carabidae; genus Harpalus; species Harpalus rubripes. The sequence continues at coordinate 14,349,872 of OY720464.1, forward strand.
CACCAAAACTAATTTATTACTTTGTGGCAATATAATTATAAATTTTAAAATAACTGGAGATGAAGCTGATCATGCTAGAATTTTCCCGGGCCGCTAAATCTTTCCAATCCGGCCCTGCTTGGAGCGCAGAATATGAGGCAGTGAAAAATAAAGTGTTGGAGATCGTCACTGTCATGTTTGTCGCATAATGTGCATATATTTTTTTGTGGGAAGTTTTGCAGGGATCCGTTATGGAAAATATGGAAGTTGTTTGAGATTGCCGTTCGTAGTTGGCCTATTAGCTTTCTTATTTTGTATGGTAGGTTGAGGGGTAGGAGATTGGAGTTATACAAGTAAGTTTGAAAACCTGGATTGTATGTGGAATCAGTGATTCTTTTAGTATCGGTGTTGCAGACAATGTTATTGTTGGATATGAGATGTTAGGAATTTGTTGCTTTAAAAGCATGGGGTCTTGATCCCCCCACACTTGGCTTGTAGGATGTTCTGTAGTGACCTTGCCCGGCTATATCTTCGTTGATTGTCGCTCGTAATTTTGGTTTTCTTGTTAAGGTAGAGTAGCCTGTTGTAGCACATTTTAACATAGCGTGTATCTGGCATTAGAAGTATCTTGTACTAGTTAAGAGATCTTTCAATAATAGATAGTTCTAGTTTGTCAGTGCCGGTTTCTCTTCTGATTATGTAATTTGGGGTAGTTTTTTGCCAGCCCAGGATATTTTTTAAGAAGCTCACTTGTCCTTTTTCAATAGTATCGTAATAAGAGTTGGCCCAAACTTCAGCCGCATACAGCAGGAGAGAGGGTACTAACGTTGATTGATGAATATAAAGCGTTTATAGTATCCCAGTTGAAAACTTTTGTTCTGAGAAGCCAATTGTTTATACTTCCTGTTGTTTTGTTTGCTTTCTGCAGTGAACTTTCGTATGTGCATTAAAAAGGCCTGAGGATTTGAATATTATTCCTAGATATGTATACGAAGTAGTGGTTTTAATTTCGCTTCCTTGGCATTTATATTGTACGCAACTTTTTTTTTGGTCTACCTTGGTGGAAATGCATGATCTACGTTTTAGTAGCATTGATTTTTAAAATCAAATTATTGCAGTACGTCTCAAGCGCAAACAGTTTTTGTTGAATATCTTGCATTATATTTAGATTTTTTCGCCTCTAGCATAGGACTTCTCAATTTATATATCATATCATTTCATTATCCAACTCTAATCAGAAAGCAAATTAAAAGTACACAATTACAAAAAAGTCATAATCTGTAGTATTTTTTAAAAATAAAATGATAATAATATTAATATATCACGGCATATTACCCATTGCTGGGTGTGCCAATCTGCTTTATACGCAAATATCGGTAATGATGATGACATAATACGTTTCGAATTTTTTACATTAAAAACACAAATAGTAATTCAGTACATCTCACCTTTAGAAAATACGTATGCTGAGTCACACTTCTGCAAATTATAATCACAACAGTGAATATGTTGCGAAAAGTCGGGTTTCAGTGAAAAGTTTGTTTTATACATTTTTGTTTTATTATCAAAGAAATTGGCTCCGATATAGGGAACAGTATGTTTCTCTCCCATGAAATCCTATCAAACATAAATAATTAATCATATCAGCACACTATTATATTAGAATAAGATTATAATAATGTAAAATTCATCAGCAGTATAATTTATTTGTATCCAGGTAAAATACTTCTTTTTATTGTCAAAAAGTAACAATATTTGACAATTTGATATTTTTTGTGTTTATGGGGATTCTTCAATTTCATGATAACTTGAATCCTGGTATATTGTGCTACGAGTATATATAGAGTACCTACCCGACTTTGGATTGATACCATTGTGATCTCGGAAACTAACTGAAAATGGGGCATCCCTAGTGCGCCTTTTGGAGATGAGAAACTGATTTTTGTAGAAATTTTTATTTCAAAATAACTTTTAAAATATGTATGGTAGTGTCCGACAAATTGTGTATAAAAGTGTAATTGGAATTTGGACAAGGGTGTATCAAAACAATTAGAAAACAACTGAGGTTTCGATTTATTTAAAGTCAAATATATTATTCCATTATTTTTTTAACAAATTAATAACTATTAAGTTTTGAAAATTACAATAATTTTACACGGAACTTACGGAATAGGGTATTTGACATTTTTTGGGAAAGTCTTTTAAATTGCACATGTACACCTAATTATACATGTAAAATTATTATTACATATTTTTTTCATCGTTAATACATTTAAAATAAGGTTTTAAAATTTTTGTTTCAAAAATCCCGCTAAAACGCTCGATCTAGTAGTTTAAGGTTTGTTTATGATGCATTTAATTTATAATTTTAAATTTATAATTTAGATTTTGTGCGACGGTTCATGATGAATGTATATTTATAAATTCATCCAAACAAATTATTTTTCTTATACCGTGTTTTCAAAACACCCTATCTCCTTTCACTTAATTCAGCTGGAGACCTATTCTATAACTTTTACCAATATTGATACGCGCTCCATCTTGGTAAATTTCCTAGCGAATATCCGTCGAACACCGGCGGTTATAACCGATTTACGAGACATGACGTCACACCCAGCGGTGAATTTGAGACGGGATTCCAAGCACGCATAGGATCATGGAATTAGTTATCCAGATCGAAGCTGTCAGTTGTTTCGGCGCCATCATTGAATCGTTTAACTTTCGACCATGAATTTTTTGTGTTGATTGATTTTAAGTGGTTTTTAATTTCTTCTTTTTGTAAGGTTTGTAAGGAGTTGAAACTAGACTAATTATTATTTTATTTTAACATGAATTTGTTTATTCTTGTTGAATACAAATCGGCATGTACGATAACTAAATTTTAATCAAATTTCAGATTGAATAAGAATTCAAGTTGGTACGTTATCGACTATTCATCTCTTTTTATGGATATCGGTATACGGATCTAACGAATTCTCACACATATTTGAGCATTTAATAAGTCATATTACTTATTAAATGATTTGACGTTAAGATGATACAAATCTTTTAAACAATATTATTTACAGGTATTTATAACTAGGTACTGATGTCATTTAACTTTTTAACTGTAGGAAGCTACCAACGCAGTGTTAAAACAACTTGCTGGGATGTATAAGCCAGCCATTTTGTACTTTAGATTTTGCGTATCTATCGCAAATTTGCACAAAAGCGATAAAAAGATAAGTAAATGACGCGAAGAACATGTATAAATAACTTTATAGGTAGTTGGAAAGAATTTTGTAATGAAAGGGAAAAGCTAAAGTAGTGATTCAGATTTTACTTTGTTTCGAAAGAAATAGGTATGATTCCTATTAGACTTTAAGAATATGTATTCAAAACGAACATTTACATTTATGAAAGAAGACTGTTTTGAGTGTAATGCAACAGTGAAATTTCTGTAACTCATAGTTACCATCAAATGTATTATGTATTCACAGATCCTTCTTCGTTTATAATTTACATTTATCATTGATCCAAATTTTCGCCAACGGTGCAACAACACCTGTTGTAACAGTTTCGCTAACTTTGGTGCACCAATATATCGGTCTGGAGTCTATTAAAGCCAAGGAGTTGGGTGAAGAAGTGACTAACATGAACAAAGAATTGAATAATGCTATTATAATCTTTAAAAAGAAAACTGTAACGGTAGAAAGCATAAATGAAAAGCTATAATAATACATATAAAAATAAAGAATACTTGGATATGAATTGTTTTTCTTGTCATTATTTTTCTACATTCCTCTTTTACTTTTGCAAAGTAATTAATAAATATCACATACAATAGTTGCACATAGTTATTATGCAAAAACAAAATTACGTAAGTATATGCATATGTTATAAAGCTGTTCCCATTAATTAGGTTCATTAGATATAAAATCATTTCATAACATGATTTACTCTAAAAGTTTCAAGGGTATTGAACATACATATTATAATATATATAAAGTACTACACAACTTACAACTAGAAAATGCCTTTGCTAATTTGTAAATATCGGATTTAAATATATTGCCAATCCATTCTCAAATTACCAACAAATGGGGACACTAAAATTACTAGTATAATCCCCAAATCTAATGTTGGAGAGGGGGAAAATCAAACGATGACGTATACCAAGATCAAGATCTTAGTAAAGTTATACAATAGGTATCCTATAGTAATTAAATATAATTATATATATATATATATATATATATATATATATATATATATATATATATATATATATATATATATTTATTTATTTATTTTGTTACGTTTTGCAACGTCACAGGTTTGGTTTCTTTCAATAATCCTTACCTTTAAAATTAATTAAACAATTTTGGAACTTTTTTCGATACGAAAGATTTTTATTTGTAACGGTAGTCCCCACCGCTACTGTCTACGCCGCTCACTTCATCACGTAAAACCGACTTGCAATTTTTTTATTTAAATAGTTTATATTGTATTCAAGTGATTCTAGTGGCATTTATTCATTTATTTCAGTTACAGTTACTGTTACTCCTTTTTTAAATTTTAGTTTTGAATTACCACAGTTGGTAGAAGTTTTGTCTTGAGTTCGCAAAGTGGGAGTAGGGAGAAATAAAAAGGGATGTAACCGGCATCTCGAAGCTTTTTCTTCAGGTTCTACGCTGAGAATTGGTGAGTTACTCCATTCCATTTATATTCTTTTTTATTGTTGCCATTTTGGTCATAATTTTTTTTGTGGGGATTCCACGTGGCTTTGTAGCCTCACGGGTTTGAAATGTACCGAGTAGCTACGAAGATTCTGTGGCTGTTTGTGGGGCTAAATTTTGAGGTTATGTTTTATCTAGCCACATGTTTTTGAATTTTCAAATGAGTTGTGTTTCATTATTTTGAGCCACCACGATCTCATGTCTCAGACTATCCAGGCTCAACCAACTCAAATTTTTTATTAATTGTTGTTTGGCTTTATTAGCGTTAAATTTTATTCAAAATTCTTTTTAATTTTATTTGGCTTTAATGAACTTAAAATTTATTCAAAATTATTATTAATTCTATTGGGTTTTAGTAAACTTAAAAATTTATTCAAAATTTTATTACATTTGTTTGGCTTTAGTAACTTTAAATATTTTTTTGTAGTTTATTTTATATTAAATTTCTGTTTAACTTTCGCCCGAACTATTCTACCTATAGTTCCAGTTTTCCCCCGGGATCATCGAACTCCTATAATTTTTTTCCATTTTGTAATACTCTGTTTAATAATTTTTGAGCCTTTTAACCGTTGTGATCATGGCTCCCAGTGTCACGTTGGACACTTTCAAAATTTGCTTTTACCTTTATATTTAATTCTGCATAAAAATTATTTTTCTCTTCCAATCCTCCTCTATCCTGTGTGTATGTGGAGTGAATGGTTTGTACTGCGGCCATCTTTGGGTAATCCTGTCGGAAACGATTTGGACTAGGTCAGATTTATAAACCGGATTTTTTTCTCGACGCCATTTTTTTTGTTTACAAATCTATTTTTTTGGTATTTAATTTTTCCTTGATTTGCGACATACTCGCGTGGGAAATTACTCCGTCAGGGTTTTAAATTTTTAATTGCTCTGGGTTAATTTTTTTAGGATTTCCATATTACTTAGTTGGATTTTTTTTGTACTTTTATAATTTTTTTTTTTGCAACTGCAGTCAACCTGATCTTCGATCTTGTCCTTGTTTTGTCATACCGGTTTGTTTTGTAGTGTCTAATCATTCATCATTTTGTTTAAATTTAAATTCGGAACTTTTATTTGTATAACTTCCGGACGGGGCACAGGAGTCTTTCAATCTTGTAATTTTTGTTTATAAAGTACCCAAGCTCTTCAAGCCGCGTTGTGCCTCCAAGTACAATTTACTGCGGAGAGTTTTTTAGGGACTTAGTGGCTCTGGTGGATGGTGGCTGAGTCTCGGATTTCGAAGCTTTTGGTCCATCTGCGAGTCTAGCCAGTCAAGAGCATTAGATCCGCCAGACTACGGAGCCGTAGCCCTAACTTTACTTCGTGGAAAGCCGCCAAGTTTTACACCACTGCAGGGTGAAACTTACACCAAACCAGCGACCGAGGGCTACCTCCCAGTATCGCTTTTGCGGCCAAGGGCTACTCCAGTTCCGGAGAAGGTCGACTGGGTCCCCGCTCTACGTCTGGGCCAAGGGTTTGGTTCCCACCACCTAAGTGTTTCAGCGTCCATAGTTTTTGGTACAAATTTTTTTATTAAAATTTTTAGTAGTTTTGGATTCTTTTATTGTATTCATTATTTTTTACAAACATTAAATTTTTCATTTTATTTGTTCTGTGTTCCTTCTCTCGAGGACACCTCTCGAGGTTACCCTTTTCAAGGTGTTCGCGCCCGCAGAATAAATTGGTGGTATATCAAAACTTTTGCACAGGCATTGGCCTGAGTCATTTTTGTGTTTAGTTGGGCTACAGTATACCACCAAATTATTATTCAACCCACGACTTATGCTTCCGCCCTATACCTGTGAGTTACAGGCAATCAACTTATGTGCGGCACATGTGAGTAGCCTTCATTTGTGTTACACAAAAATTGACGTCCGAGAGTCGGGCCTATTGTCTTTAAAAAAAATTTTTTTCTAAATTTTTGCGGAAGCAATGTTTCTTTTCTATTTTGTGTTTCTCTCTGTGTTTCCTATTGTCTCCCTTATATTTTTTTTGTTAATTAACAATATTTTTTTGGTACACGATGGCCATGGATTTAACTCATTTGCGTGAGGACGAACTAGAGTACGAGCTCCGAATACGGAATGCAGATTCGGCTGGTACAGTACAGGAGAAAAGGATTATATAATATCGGGACTGTTACAAGTGGAGAGAGAGAATGAATTCTTCATTAATCATGCTTTCTTTCCTGAGCCGCTGACAGAACAGCTAACCTGCCGGACTTAATTACAGGAAATGCTGGGTATGTCTGCATATTCCTGTTTCTTTTCCACTCAAGGCTCTAAGCAAGTTAGTGACGAGTTTAGTTCCAGTCTTGTTCACATTCATAGGCGAATATTGCGCCTACCTGTTTAATTTCAGCCTGAAGTCATTAGATTGCTTGCAGTCGTGAAAACTAACCTTACACGCCTAGCATGCACTACCTTAACAGCAGAAAATACTTGCCCCATAAATTTTGTAGATTTTGGCAATGATGAACCTGCAGTAACTGCCCCTGTAGTACCTCCAATTGAAAATAACGACAATCAGGATTTCTTTAGTCATTGAACTCAATCCGGTTTAGTAACGAACCTTCGCGACATTTTTTACCGCCCACTCAATATTCCCCTATACGCCACCAAGTCGCGTATAGTACCCTTTTGCCCAGTGCCAATGTTGCCGAGCGTAACCCTCAAATAGTACGCTGGAATATTAAATTTGATGGCACGTCTGGTGTAAATGAGTTTCTTGAACGGTTATAAGAATGCGCTTATGCTCGCGGAGGCAGTGACGAACAGCTTTTTCGACAAGCCACTGATCTGTTCACCGGGAATGCTCTTATTTGGTTCCGAATGGTACGCGAGTCTGTGTCTACGTGGTCTGGTCTCACAGCCCGACGACGGTCTGCTTTTCTTCCCGCTAGTTATGACTTAGCTCTCCAAGAAGAGATAAGGTCACGAACGCAAGGCCCTGGCGAAACTGCGGAAATTTTTATTGCAAAAATGGAGAACTTTTTTTCCCGGTTGTCTAGCCCTCCGGACAAAAAACGCGTGTAGCCACCATTATTAGAACTCTTCAACCCAAGTATCAGCGATTCTGTTCGTTGCAATCTATCATTTCCTTGAAGGATTGCATTACTTGGTGTAAACGCCATGAAGACACTGAGGCTACCATAGCTTCTTTCCGCAACCCGCCTGCTATAACATCTTCGCTGTTAGAGTCGGATCTGGCTTATCTTAAGCCATATAAACCTCCCAGCAATCCGGTCAGCTCTCTCACTACCTCACCCTCTTCAGAGACTCGTAAAACTCGTGGTTCCGTGTGCTGGAATTGTCGACAACCAGGCCATTTATATCCCGCCTGTGAAGAAGACAAAACCATCTTTTGCTACGGTTGTGGTCGCCGAAATGTCATCATCACTAAATGCTCAAACTGTTCAAAAAACGGTAGAGGCGTTTCGGGCAAGCCGGCCACCGAAAAACGCCCAAGTATTCCAGAACCGGCCCCGTGGAATAGACAGAATGGCTCAACAAAGTAGCTCGTTTTATTCGTACCCAGGAAATCTCTCCTGTTTTCGAGCAACAGGGTAGCGATAGTCGACCATTTATTACAGTAAAAATCGGAAATGCACCGGTTAGTGCTTTAGTAGACTCCGGCGTTTGTATCACCGTTATCGGTCGCTGCGGTTTGCCCCTTTTAAAATCTCGGAATTGTGTCATTTCCTCTGGTTCCCTCATTAAGGTGACCACTGCTGATGGTGTAGCACAGCCAGTTTTAGATAATGTTTCTCTTCCCATCACATTACATGGCCGTACTAAACTCTTTAACTGTGTGGTTGTGCCTTCTGTGTACCATATCCTCATTTTAGGCGTAGATTTCTGCAAACAGTTTAGCCTTTCTTTAAATTTTGCCTTAAACTCTTGGTCTATTCATGGCGAGATAGCCAGTCTGTCAGGTATATCGGGTAGTGATGATTTGAGCCTTTCCCAACGTATAGCCCTTAAAACCATCATGGCGGAATTTGACAAGTTAGGATCCAATGGTCTTGGGAGAACCCATATAGTCGAACACATCATCGACACTAGTGACGCTCTGCCCATTAAACAACGGCAATACCCTCTTTCTCCGCCCATGCAGGAGCATCTTAATAAAGAACCTAACAAGATGATTGAAAAGGGCGTCGTTCAAAAATCTTCAAGCCCTTGGTGTTCGCCAGTCCTGTAGGTCAAAAATTCTTCTGGTTCCTTTCGACTATGCTTCGATGGTCGACGCCTAAATTCTGTCACAAAAAAGGACGGTTATCCACTACCGAGGGTCGACTCAATATTGATTAAGTTAAGAGACGCCAAGTATTTATCTTCAATTGACTTAAAAAAAGTGCTTTTTGGCAGGTACCTTTAGAAAAGTCTTCCCGTGAAAAACCGCTTTTGCTATTCCGGGACGCGGTCTGTATGAATTCACTCGTATGCCGTTTGGTTTATGTAATGCTCCTCAAACTCTTCAGCGGTTAATGGACCAAATTTTAGGGCTCGAAGTAGAGCCCAATGTATTTGTTTAGCTGGATAACTGTGTTATCGTTTCTTCTTCTTTTGATGAACATTTACACCATTTATAAGAGGTTCTTAATCGCCTGAAAAATGCTGGGCTTACTGTTAATGCGGAAAAGTGTGAATTCTGCCGTCCCTCTCTGAAGTACCTTGGTTTCATGGTAGACCGCCAAGGAATTCGCGCTGACCCTGATAAAATTAGTGCTATTTCAGACTTTCCGCGCCCCACTACTGTCACGGAAGTTAAACGCTTTATGGGTGTTTTAGGGTGGTATCGTCGTTTTGTGCCTAATTTTGCCACTTTTGCTGCCCCAATAAACGACCTGACAAAAGGGAAACGCAAAAAGGCCCACATTGATTGGAACCCTGCAGCTGAAAAATCTTTGCATCAGCTGAAAGCCGCCCTTTCTTCTGCCTCTATTCTTGCCAGCCCTGACTATACCTTACCTCTAAAACCATTTAGGATTTATACCGATGCCTCCAACTATAATGTCAGTGCCGTGCTCACTCAAGTAGGTTCTGACGACGAGGAACACCCCATTGCTTTTATCAGTCGAACTATAAGAAAGGCCGAACGTAACTATTCAGTCACTAAACGAGAATGTTTAGCGGTAGTTTTTGCAGTAGAAAAGTTTCGTCTGTACCTTGAAGGTCTTTATTTTACAGTGATAACCGATCACTATTCCCTCCTTTTGTTAATGAGGATGTCTGACCTTACCGGTAAATTAGCTCGTTGGGCTGTAAAGCTACAGCAATACAATTTTGTAATAGAACATCACCCTGGTGAACTTAATGCTGTGCAAGACGCTCTCTCTTGTGCTCCCTTGGAAATAGCAGCCCTTAACACCAATAATTGGGACGATGATAAAGACCGTTGGTACTATAATCTTCGGGCTAGTATACTGTCCCATCCAGCACAGTTTCCCGATTGGCAAGTAGAAAACCATTTGGTTTACAAACTCGTTACCTCGCCCCATGACTCTCCTGGCAATTTATCGCCCTGGAAGTTGGTAGTCCCTCGACAACATACTAAAACTGTGCTCCGAGAATGTCACGATGACCCCACTGTCGCCCACCTTGGCATTTTCAAGACCTATCGTCGTGTAAATGAACTTTACTATTGGCCGCGGATGCACGCTTCTATTTTGCACTATGTTCAGCATTGTAAAGTTTGCCTTGCCCAAAAGTTTCCCCACTTGCCGCCCCCAGGTCACATGGGCCAAGAAAAACTAATTAAGTTTCCCTGGCAATGCATTTCTCTCGATTTAATGGGCCCCTTAACCTCCTCGTCTAAAGGACATCAGTACATTTTAGACATAACAGATTGGTTTACTAAGTTTCCTCTTTTATTTCCTATCCGTCAAGCTACGGCCCTCCAGATATGTAAACTCCTCGAAGAAAATGTTTTTCTATTGTTTGAAGTCCCTCAGATCATTTTATGTGACAACGGAACTCAGTTTACTAGTGAGAAATTCACCCAATTAGTGAAAAAATATTCTATACCCAAAATTTGGTATAATGCAAAATTCCACCCTCAAGTCAACTTTGTAGAGCGCACAAACCGCACGGTGAAAACTGCCATTCGATCGTACCTAAAAGACAATCACCGAAAATGGGACGGAAATCTTTCTGCTATAGCTCAAGCTATTCGCACTGCTGTCTATGAAGTCACCAGTTTCAGTCCTGTGTTTTTGAATTTCGGGCGACATGTCCCTGTTTTGGGTAACTTTTATCACCCCCTACCTGACAATGTGTGCGCCGATACCCGAGCTACTTAATTTTTTGAAGGCGAGACCGTGTGGAAAAAGCCTTATGTCCTCTCCGACGACGCTCGAGGTTTTTCTTCTAAACTAGCTCCTCGTTACATAGAATGTTTAGTCACCAAGAAAATTTCAAAGACTTCGTATCGTCTCCAGGACTTGTGCGGGAATGATTTAAGTATGTGGCATATCTCTGATCTTAAATCAGCCCCCGCGGTTTGCAAAGACGAGAAAGATCCTCTCGCGGACTAATTATTTTTGGAAAAAAAAATTGTTTAAAAATTTTTTGGACGAGGAAGGCTGTGTGACGTTTTGCAACGTCACAGGTTTGGTTTCTCTCAATAATCCTTATCTTTAAAATTAATTAAAAAATTCTGGAACTTTTTGTGAAACGAGAGAATTTTTTTGTAACGGTAGACCCCATCGCTACTGCTACGCCGCTCACTTCATCACGTAAAACCAACTTGCAATTTTTTATTTAAATAGTTTATATTGTGTTTAAGTAATTCTAGTGACATTTATTCATTTATTTCAGTTACAGTTACTGTTACTCCTCTTCTAAATTTTAGTTTTGAATTACCACAGTTGGTAGAAGTTTTGTCTTGATTTTGCAAAGTGGGAGTAGGGAGAAATAAAAAGGGGTGTAACCGGCATCTCGAGGCTTTTTGTTCAGGCTTTTTGTCAGGTCTTTTGACAGAGTTGCCGGCCTTTTTTTTGGTCACTGAGACAGTTTTTTTGGCCGAGTCTGAAACTGGTTAGTGTGAGACATTTCCCGCTTTTCAAAAAAATTTCTGTCGATTCCGGAGTTCGGTCCAATGTTCTACGGCGCCGAGAATTGGTGAGTTACTTCATTTCATTTATATTCTTTTTTATTGTTGCCATTTTGGTCATAGTTTTTTTTTGTGGGGAATCCACGTGGCTTTGTAGCCTCATATGTTTGAAATGTATCGAGTAGCTACCAAGATTCTGTGGTTGTTTGTGGGGCTAAATTTTGAGGTTATGTTTTATTCTAGCCACATGTTTTTGAATTTTCAAATGAGTTGTGTTTCATTATTTTGAGCCATCACGATCTCATGTCTCAGACTATCCAGGCTCAACCTACTCAAAAATTTTATTAATTCTTGTTTGGCTTTATCAGCGTTAAATTTTATTCAAAGTTCTTATTAATTTTACTTGGTTTTAATAAACTTAAAGTTTATTTAAAATTCTTATTAATTCTATTAGGTTTTCGTAAACTTAAAAAATTATTCAAAATTTTATTAAATTTGTTTGGTTTTAGTAACTTTAAAGTCAACTATTCTACCTATAGTTCCAGTTTTCCCCCGGGGTCATCGAACTCCTTCAATTTCTTTTTCCATTTCGTAATATTCTGTCTAATAATTTTTGAGCCTTTTATCCGTTGTTCTTATGGTTCAGTGTCACGTTGGACACTTTCAAAATTTGCTTTTACCTTTATATTTAATTCTGCTTAAAAATTATTTTTCTCTTCCAATGCTCCTCTATCCTATGTGTATGTGGAGTGAATGGTTTGTACTGCGGTAATCTTTGAGTAATCCTGTCGGAAACGGTTTGGACTGGGTCAGATTTATAAACCGGTTTTTTTTTTCGACGCCATTTTTTTGTTGTTTGAAAATCCATGATGATTTGCGACATACTTTTTCAGGGACTTAGTGGCTCTGGTGGATGGTGGCTGACCCTTGGTCCCGGATTTCGAAGCTTTTGATCCATCTACGAGTCTAGCCAGTCAAGAGCATTAGATCCGCCAAACTACGGAGCCGTAGCCTTAATTTTACTTCGTGGAAAACCGCCTAGTTTTACACCACTGCAGGATGAAACTTACACCAGACCAGCGACCGAGGGCTACCTCCCAGTATCGCTTGTTCGGCCAAGGACAACTCCAGTTCCGGAGAAGGTCGACTGGGTCCCCGCTCGGGCCAAAGGTTCGGTTTCCACCACCTGAGTGTTTCAGCGTCCATAGTTAGACGACTTTCTGTGCTGCTGCCTTTTCTTGATACAAATTTTTTTATTAAAATTTTTAGTAGTTTTGGATTATTTTATTTTTTACAAACATTAAATTTTTCATTTTATTTGTTCTGTGTTTCTTCTCTCGAGGTTACCCTTTTCAAGGTGTTGGCGCCCGCAGAATAAATTTTTGGTATTATTCGACCCACGACCTATGCTTCCGCCCTATACCTGTGAGTTACAGGCAGTCAACCTAAGAGCGGCACAAGTGAGTAGCCTTCATTTGTGACACAATATATATATATATATATATATATATATATATATATATATATATATATATATATATATATATATTGTAACAAAAACGTAGTTTGTTACGCTTATTTTTATAAATTTTCATGTTCCCTTCCTGTCGCCAAATTTCCATCGCTATACCTAAAATTTGAGCTTCAATCCACAGTACTAATCTAGTTACAGCCTACCTTTTGCGATCTAGTTCTGTAATCATATTCCCTAATCACCTGTTTTTTCTATTATTACATTTAGTTGGATTCCTTTTATTTTGCGGTTAGGAAATTGTTTATTTGTGACAGCAAGGCAACACTGGCTGTCAGCCAGTGTTGCCTTGCTGTCTTCTCGCGAATTATTTCAAGAAAGTAACTAGAAATGTAATTGTTTAACACTAAATTTATTTTTAAATTTGATTAAATTTGGTAACTGATTTTAACAGCTTTCCTATGTTTAAATTTCTTATTGGCTACACTTTACCAAATTTTATTATCAATAGTTTTGGAAATTTCTCGTATTACCACGAAATTATCAAAGATTTTTTATTATCTTTTGATGGGATCACTGCTTTTTTTCGTTTGCCGGAGACACGTAGATCCATCTCGCTCTCTTGGTAATGACTTGTGAAAGAATACAGTCGTATTTTTTATTTTTGCGAGTTATTGTTTAAGGTATTTTTTTCTGATTGAGACATGGTTTCGAGTTTTGGTATTCGATACTAGCGACTGGAATGTAGGTAAGAGCTTTGCATTGTCTTTTTGTGATTATTTATCGTATGTGCGGCTTTTTATTAGCCTTTTTTCAAGTTAAAAGTAGTCATGTTCCGTCCCACTCGGTTTTGTTCGTGGGATTAGTGAAGCTCTTACTTTAGTTCCTGCGACCTATTTTAATTTAAAAGACGATTGTTTTGTTTCATAAGTTCTGCTAAGATTTCTGAGTTTGTCAATTTTAAGTTTTGATTTTTATGCCACGAGGCGTGAAAAATTTCTGTTTAGAAACAAACTTTTAAAAAATTTCTATCCCTGTTAAAATATTTATTCTTTTTTTGGGGCTAAATTATTTAGGGGTGTTTTTATAATTTTTTAGGATTTCAACTTCATAAAATTTTTACTGCCGTCTAATAGTCATCCCTTCCCTAGTCTGAATGTAGTGTGAATGTAGAGGGTGATGCTTTGACTTGACTAAAATTTTTTAGACTAGACAAATTTTCGGCTCGGTATTTAAGTCCGTATTCAAAGTCGACTTCCTAGAGTCATTTATTTTTTTGTGATATTTTGTTTGTAGCCACAATTTTTTTGGATTTTCATTGTATTTTTTACAATTTTTTTTTGTTTTATATAACTTTTTGGTGTACACCTAGGTTTTGTAAATTTTTTATAAACATTTTTTTGTGTTGAATATTCGCGTCTGGAGCAACTTTAGGGACCGCCAGTTATTATCATATCATTGTACTGTGTATCGCCCTTCAGGCCATTTATAAATCTCTGTGGAGATTTGGTACTGGCGAGTATTTTTCAGGTCAGCCGGATTCGTATGGTTTATTTTTGGGGCCCTGAATTTGGAAGTGGCTGGGCGAGGTTAGCTCTGGCTGCAGTTAAGCCGCTGGACCACCCGAGACCTGCGCAGTGGAATATTTGGACGACATCCCCTGTGGAAACCCAGTTTATTCGGGGCTGCACTCTAGCCAGCCTTAAGGCCTAGGTGGAGTGGCACGAACGGCTTTCTCTACGAATGCCGGACAGGAGCAGTTACATCTAGCCCTCCGTTTTACTCTCCGCCAGCCTGAGAGCAGCCCCCCGATACAGCTGGACGAAAATCCAGCCGTTTCCAGGGCAGGTTTAAGCCGCTACTTTTTCCGACGTTGCCGGTGGCCGATAGCCGGAGCGCCGACCCCCGTTCTTCCAGATTCGGGCTCTGGGAAGGCCGTACGGTCCTTTCTTTGTGAGAATTTTTATTTGTTATACTAGCTCCAGCGTGAGTAATTTTTTTATTAAATATTTTTACTAAACTTTACTTAACTTTATTACAGTGGACTCTACTCTAACTCCTTTTCCTTTTTCTAGAGTCTGGCGCCCACTAATTTTTTCGAGACCTGCTCGTTTTGTTTTTTTTCCAAATTAAGTTGTAACTTTTTATTAAATTTTCATTGCCGCGAATACCTGTATCTCGAAATAAATTACATACCCTAGACCCAGCCGCCGCTTTAATTTTTCAGCTAGCCGGTGCAAATTTTATGAGTGTACACGTACAGGTAGGAGGAGCTTGCTTATTTTTGAATTTTTAATTATCTCTTGTGTCACACTTATAAAGTATAAAGGATCCGGCTATAAAAAAAGGAAACAAGTCCGGCCGTTCTTCGTGTTTTCTAAAAATTTTGTTGCAGAGAAAGCGTTAACAATTTTATTTTTAAATAATCGATAATTTACTTCTTTCGATGCCAAGACGAATGTAAACTGTTCTAAATAGTAAAATCTATTAGACTAATGCCCGGTTGCAGAAACGTTAATCAACGGATTGTTCGATTAGCGGTTCATCATGACATTTAAATCATTGGTGTCAAAAAATCGCGCTGCATTTGTTCGTTTGGATGAACCGCTAACCGAACAATGCGTTGATTAACGTTTCTGCAACCCGGCATAAGTATTAAGTAAGTAATATTATGAATTTTAAAATAATTTAAATATATTTCATAATTGTTATGAGCAAATGGCCAAAAACTTAAATATGTCGCCATTGTTCCCAATTGGCGGGAGGTTCCCATGCTACGATTTCCGGCAAAATTTTGATATGTTATGCAACGTAATTTTATGGACAGGATTCCGTAAAAAAATTTTTGTTGCAATTACTTTGAAGTAAAATCGAAAAATTCTTGGACTATAAAACCTTTTTAAAATGAAAAGAATCTGATGTGGCCTGCACACGACACCTCGCCAATTCCATGTTTAAAATAGCAATGAGTTTCAAGTAAATAATCACTTCGGGTTGATGTTTCAAATTATATACGAGTTTTAAATACCAAATTTGAGAAGAAAGTCTGTTTATGGCTTTAAGTATAGTACTATTTTTGGTTTATTAATTTCAGAAAAATCTAATATGTCAGTCTCATTAATATAAAGTCTTAAATACCAAATTTAAAAAGTTTTGGATTATATCATAATATATTTCATGAAAATCTGTTCAGAGCTTCAAATAAAGTTCACTTGCGGTTATCAATTTGAGCCAAAATTTAATATGTTTTTCCCATTCATATAAAAGTTGTAAATACAAAATTTGAAAAGTTTTGGAATATATGATAGGTAACATATTTTTCACGAAAATCTGTTCAGAACTTTAAGTAAAATTTCACTTTCGGTTTATTAATTTCAGCCAAAATCTAATATGTTATTCCCTTTGATATAGAAGTCAAATACGAAAATTGATTTTTATTTTATTTATCTTCAAATAATGTATCACTTCTGGTTAATCAATTTTAGCCAAAATCTAATATGTTGTCCTTCATATCAGAGTCTTAAATACCGAATTTGAAAAGTTTTGGAATATATCATAGTACATTTTTCACGAAAATCTGTTCAGAGCTTCAAGTAAAGGATCACTTCTGGTTTATCAATTTTAGCTAATATCTAATATGTTATTCCCCTTGATATAAAAGACTTGAATACTAAAATTTAATAATTTTGGATTATATTTTAATATATGAAGTTTTTCTTTAAAAACTGTTATGGGCTTCAAGTAAAGTACTACTTCCGGTAGTCTAATTTTATCCAAAATCTAAACAACTCTTTACGTGAATGCAGAAAGCTTAAATACGGGAAATATATATTTTTTTTGAAGCTTGGTATAAGAGTTACCGCACGCATGGCGCGGTATGGCGAGAGGTAAAAGGTAAATTATAATTTATATATATATATATATATATATATATATATATATATATATATATATATATATATATATATATATGTAAAGAAAACAACGACACTTGTATCCGTGTCATCGTTTTCTAAAATTCGAATCTGCCGCGCTACAAACAGCTGACACCGCACGGGAAGCGCCGGATGATTGATTCCGGATATTAAGGAAGAAAATCGCACGTGAGAAAAAGCGTGATTAAAAGTTATTTACCTCACCTGAAGTAGAAACTTTAAATGTTGTTTTCTGTTTTTATTACAGGTAATGTTGTTGTTATTGATTGTAAATATTGTAAATATATCACTGTTTTTATTACAGAAACCCAACTGAGTTTTTATTTCCAAATTTATTTCCCAATTTTAAAATTTGGAGGTAATAACCATTATATATATGTTATAATATAAAATTATTTATATTATTACAAATTTATGAGTTACAACTGTATGTATTGTCAGATTTACAAGAAAATGATATATCAGAGTTAATTTTATGCGTTGAAGATTCTGGACTAGATTGCCCATTCTGTGTGTCTCGGTTTCGCAGGAAGACACCTGAGATGGCTGAATCGACGTCCCTTGTATGATGGTTTATTCTGCGGATGTGGAATATTCCTCTGCGGTGTCAGCGGAATTATGGGAAAGCTATGTGCTAACACCTTCCCCCTAAAATTGGGCTTCATCGGGTAGTCGAATGGACTGGCAAGGTGAAGGCCTTAGTTCGATGCCCTGGTTTGGAGCTTGGTTCTCTGGCTTAGAATGTTCGAGTTTTTTTAAGAATGTAAACTGTAACTGAACTGAATACAATTATTAAAAGTAGGGCGTACAAAATTACTACATGGTCGAATTTATTGATTGGTATTTGTAGTTCTTGAATTGTGTTCAAGTCAATAGTTAATTTCGGTGCTTGATTTTCATTTAAATTGATTTTATACTTGTCTAGTATAATTGGTTTGCCGAAAGATTTTTGGTTAAAAGTTAAAATTTCATTTTTAAATTTTAGTTTACAATTCTCTTCCTTTATTAAAAATATTCCTTCTAGGTTTTTAATTTTGTCGCTTTCGTTGCAAGATATTTGGATAGTCTCTAGTTTGGGAAATACGGCCAAGAATTGGTTTATTTCTTCTAAAATGTCGACGTGGTTTTTCTTGATTTTAGTTTTGATGTACTGGCAGTTTTCTACGTTGTTCTTTAAGATGATGTTCTTCTCACAGGAATTATCTTCGACTTGGTTGATCTTATTGGGACGTTGGTACTTATCTCCTTTGGTACATAAGCCAGTTAGAGGAATTATTTTGCCATCAATTGATTTTAAAAAGTAGTTTTTGTTTGTTATAACAGTTACAAAATCGTGTTGGTGCTTTGTAGGGATAGGTATGAGATGGAGTAATTCAAATTCTGTTTCGTAATTAAGAGGAATTTCAATAAAATAAATTATTCTTGTGGGTTCTAATTTGCAATTTACTGTTATAAATTTTTCAAATTTTGGTACATTTTCAGGAATAGGTTCAAAGGGTAATCCGTTATTATAATGTTTGTGAATTTTGTTTAATTCTGCCAAAAGATCATGTTATTGAATGGACCCGTCCAGATTTTTTTGAAGCTTTTATATGTTACGAAGAACTTAAAAGTAGAAATTCCGTATTTTTTGTTTTCTTGAAATTGTATAACGCCTAAAATAATTATTAAAGATTCGGCGCGAAAGTTGTGACGTTAGCGTCACTCCGTCATAAGTAGAGAGAACCGACATACGTTACCATTAATAAATGTTGCAAGAATAAAAATACGTATCCATTACAAACTGTGATCAAAAATCTTTAGAGCTAATGGTAATAAATAAACGAGATAGTTATTATATCATTTCAAAATATATATTTGTTTGATTTACTTACATGAATAGGTATAGGAGTAGTGTTAAATGATAATTAATGAAAAACTTCCAAAGTACATATTATCCATAAATAAAAATCAAGTACGTAATATTAATAATTTTTGCTCGTATTCATAATCAGGTTAAACATTCGCTTTAATTAATGTGACTTTAAAAGTTTCTTTAATATAATAGTGAAGGTTTTTATACTCACCAATTGCCATTATTATAATTAAAATAGTATTTAAACTATTTTCTATTTATAATTAAAAACAACAATAACAGTTAGTATTGATTACAATAATCAAAGCATAGTTCATAATAAAAGGTAATCCAACATTTACATTCCTATTTACCAAATGATTACAACAATGACAAGTATTGAGATTACAATAATTTTCTTTTGATCTTAATAAAAAATTACTCGGATATATTAAATATGTGTATGCTAGAGTATGTGTAAAGCCAATCGCGAATTTATGAGCAAAATATGCATGGTCCACTGTATAGTGACATTTTCACAGGGTAACTGGACGACTGTAATGACGCTGACGTTACAACATGGCGATCATTTTGCGCTAAAAAATTTAATTACGTTATAGATATAAAAATACAAAATATATAGCAATTTTTATTTCGTTTTTCATTTATTTATATTCAAAATTCATATGCGACATGTAATTTCTAAAAAGTCGAAGACTTGGACGGGCCCATTATACTTGGGTGTAAAACGTGTAGGTTGCAAACGTTAAGGAATTTTTAGTGTAGCAAATGTTCAATTTTATCTTTCAAAATATTTTCATTTTGTTTAATAGTTACTAAGGTGTTGTTGAACTGTTCCGTGAGTTTAAGATTAACTGAATACTGTTGTTTTCGTTGTTTATTTAAATTTTGTTGGTCATTTTCTAAATGTTTTAAAATTTCGTTATAACGTTTCTCGTCTTCGGCATCCAGATTTCCGCTAATTGCTTTTATAATGGTTCCAAGACCATTTATTGCACCTTGTTTTTGGTCTTTTTACTAAATTGTCTGAATTTAATGTTAAATGATTAATTTTGTTGTCGATTGTATTTTGTATGTAATTAATTATTTTGTTGTATTGAATATTTAAATTGTTATAGTGTTCGAATAATAATGTAAGGTCGTAGTAGTGAAGAAATGTGTGTGTGGATTTCTACAAGTTTGCTTGTCCCAGGTTAATTGTCAGCAGTCCAGGGTTATGCGTTATGTCCAACAGGTTTAGTCCGCGGGTGAACGTGAACAGGACGGACCTGGAATATTTGAATTTTTTGTTACTTTACTGGGTGATTTGATATTGGACAAATGAATTTTATCCTACTTTTTATCTTTACCATCTGTTTCAATTTCGGCTGTTTTCAAATTTTCGTTAATAGTTTTAATTTTTTATTTCTTATATTTAGTTTGTCTTGTTTTGTTAACTTTTTGTTTATTGTGTACGTAAACTGTTTTTGGTATTTCGGGTAAATCATCGCGAGATTCGTTTAATTTTGAAATAGTTTTCTCTATGCCTAATTCTAATCGTTCATTAATGATTGTGTAAATTTGTTTAGTTTTTTCTTTGTGTTTTTGTATGTATTCTTGGGTAATTTGATTTTTTATTTCTATGTCTAAAGGGGAATTTGTGTCTAAATGTCCATTAATTATTTCTAAAGGTTTGAGTTTAACTGAGGAATGCGTGGTGTTATTATATGCGAGGATTACATAGCATACTTTTACATCAATGGGTTCGCGTTTGAAATTATCTTGAAGGTTATATAATCGAATATGTTCGATTATGGTGGAATGAAACCTCTCTATTAGGCCATTTGAATCGGGGTGCTGAGAGCTTGTGAATTGAATTTCTACCTTGTGTAAAGCGTAAAGCTAGTAGTTCCTTTACTACATTATTTTTGAATTCTAGACCATTGTCGGAGATGATTTGTCTAGGTGTGCCATGATGTGGGAAATAGTGAATTAATTTATTGCTAATTTCGACAGCGTTATTAGAAATTAGTTTATATGCCTGGGCATATTTCGAAAAGGCGTCTATTATGGTTAGAAATTTTGAATTTTCTAAACTGAGTGTGTCAACATGAAGAGTGTTGAATGGTTTCGAAGGTGTGGGTGTTATATTAAATTTTGGTTCAAGGGGTTACGCTCGTGTTTGCTAGCTAGACATATTTCACATTGATTAATATAATCGGTAATAGTTTTAATTTAGTTGGCCAATAGTAAATTCTCTTAATTTGATTCTGAACTTCGTGAATTCCACGGTGGTTCGTCTTTCCTTCGTGATAATTCTTTATCTTTTCTAAGATATCGTTTTCTCTCTCGACGTCAATCAGTTTCGTATTACATTTTACAAAATTTATCTCTGAATGTTTAAAATTTGTTTGTAAAACATTACTAAAGTTTTCGTGTATAGGATGTTCTCACCTTAGGTGAGATATTATTTTTAAAAAAATTTGTGATGTCTTCTTCAAAATTATTTTTCGAAATTTGTAAATGGATTCTCATTTTGTCAGAGTATAATTTAATAATTTTTGGTTGGGATGGAGAGTGTGGAACTTCTGATATAATGATTTGGTTTTTCCAACATTGACAAGAGAATCGAAAATAGGAATGCCTACTATCTATCGGGTTCTCGGAATTTGAATGTACTGTATCATAAGAGTCTGAGTCGGGTGAGTCATCTGGTTCTGCTCTCAGTGAACCAGTGTTTTGATTTTTTTAGCTGCTCATTGAAATTTTTCATATAGTCGAAAAATAGCTGACAACTAGAATCGACAGTGTTACATTTAATTCTATTCGTGAGAGGGCGTCAGCATTTTTGTTTAAGGATCCCTTTTTATAAATAATAGTGTAATCATACTCTTCTAATTTTAATCTCCAGCGAATTAATTTCGAATTTGGTTCTTTAAGTGAAACAAGCCATAACAAAGGTTTATGATCTGTTATAATGTTAAATTTTCTGCCAAGAATATAAGTTCTAAAATATTGGGTAGCCCATACGATCGCCAATAACTCTTTTTCGGTTGTCGGGTAAATTTGCTCGGAATTGTTGAGAGTACGGCTAGCATATGCTACAGGGAGATCTGAGCCAATAGGTTCTTGGGAACAGCGGCTAGCACAAAGTTGCTGGCATCAGTTGTCAAATTGAATGGCTTTGTAAAGTCAGGATACTGTAGGGTGGGTTCATTGGTCAAGAGGTCTTTACACGCGTTGAAACAATTTATGTAATCTGAATCCTTTACATTTATATTTACACCTTTCTGTAATCTTTTAGTGAGTGGTTTTGTAATATTTGCGAAATCTTTTATGAATTTACGATAATATTCGAGGAGTCCGAGAAAACCTTTGATTTCAGTTGTGTTTTTGGGTATTGGATAATTTTTAAAAGCAACAATTTTATCAGGGTTCGGTTTGACTCCGACTGGTGTTACGACGTGTCCTAAGCATGCAACTTCTTTTCTACAAAATTCCGACTTGTCTAACTGTATTTTCAAGTTGGCCTTTTTAAGTCTTTCGAATACGGCTTGTAAGCTATCAACATGCTCTTGCAAGCTAGTACTGAATATTATAACATCGTCTAGGTAGACGAGACATATTTTATTTACTAGGCCGTGAAGGACATCGTCCATTACGCGTTGGAACGTAGCGGGCGCGTTCTTTAACCCAAACGACATTCTAAGGAATGTAAAATGTCCGTTTTCAGTAGATAATGCTGTTTTTTCTATATCATCAGTATACTGGGATGACCATGGAGAGTGCGAATGCCTAATAATGTTTTGATTTAGCATCTCTTGTGTTTGATTTTCAACTTCTTAATATTCTTATGACATGTTTAATTTTGTTAGTAAAACTAAGGGGTTTATCAGCGGTATGAAATAAATCAGAATATTGTTTTAACAATTTTGTAATTTCTCGTTTTTCTTCGTAATTCATGTGACCCGTTCTAATTTTTGAGATGTCTAAATTATTTTCTGAATTTGATATATTGAAATTTAAATTATTTAGTTCAAAATTTTCCAAAGGTTGCGCGGTAATTTGGAGTCCTGATGTTCGCTAGTGTCCGTGTTGATAACGGTGTATAATGTTTTATGATTTTCAACTTTCGCTATGCCTTCTGGTATTATAATATTATTTAATTTTAATTCGGGAATAATAACTTCTCCGTTTTCGATGTTATGGACATAGAGTTTGGTAAATTTTTCCGTTTCAGGAGGGAGGTTAATATAACGAGTAGTTGGCATAATCTTGTGGTAATGAATGTTAATATCGTGTGTAGGCGTTATTATTTTGTCTCTTGTGAGATCTATTATTGCGTCTACTAATTTTAAATTGTCAAGTCCGAGTAAGATGTTAAAATTATTATGGAAGTCAAACCGATGGTATTTTAATAGTAATTTAGTTTGTTTAAATAATTTAGAGCATGGTAAATGAACGCTAAAGTTTTCTGTAGATGTACCGTGTGCAGTAGTAATTTTGAAATGATCACTTACAATTTTATCGCCAAAATATTTGTGTGCTATGTCGGGTTTTATGAATGAGCGAGTGCTACTTGTATCTATTACCGCTTTTAAATTATATTCAGGGAATATAATGAATGGTAGTTCGCTCTGTGTAGTGATGCTATTCAAATTTAATAATTCTATTGGTTGTCCGAGGCTTCTATCGATAAAAAAGAATTTGGATCGTACGTTTGTTCGTACTCTTTTGTTCGTTTTCCATATCATTTGGTTCTTCTACATTGTATGTTTGTTCGTCTATGTTTATGTCGTGTACTTCAGTGTTGTGTAATTCTTCGAACGTAAAATTAGGTATATGCGCTTGTTGTAGCAGACGGTATTGTTGTGTATTATTGAATGGGCCAGATCTAGGCATTGCGGAATGCCTTGTGCTAATGCTCATAGGCGTCGGATTTGGGAATCTTTGATTTTTATTAGGTATAAACACATTAGTTTGGTTAAAGGAATTTTTGTGTTTTGGTGGATTATTAGAAAATGGTCTGTAATTTGATTGTTGTGCTGAATTGTTGGGGATTGGTCTATATATTAAGTGTGGTGCATTTCTTTGGGTTAAATATTTTTGAGGTGGTGGTCATAGTTTAGGTTTCGAGTGTTGTATTTGTTTTTGCTGGACGTGGTGTCCACATATTGTTGATTCGATGTTAAAACGTTAGTTAGCATACTCAGTGCAGCATTTAAGTCTTTGCGGCTCTTGGTGCGCATTAGTGTACCAAGGGGTTCTTTTAGCCCTTTGAGGAAAACTCTTAATGCGTACTCGTGGAAATATTCTCAGAGTACTGTGGCTTTATCAGCTTTATTGTTGTTAACATATGAAATTTGCAGTTGTAACATGTCTTGTATTTTATTATAATACTCGAATGGGGTGTCGCCGTTTTGCCTAGTCTCTGTCAATTCCATTCCCAATGTATAACAGTCTCTTTTGTCGCTAAAAGAGTTCAACAGAGCCTGCTTAACATCATCCCAGGAAGGTATAGTGGACGTTGCGAGATTGTTAGCGGCTTCGCCTTTAATTTTACCGAGTATTGTTGACATTAGATACTCATTTTGGAAGTATATAATATCTACAGTGTTATAATTTTTTTAAACCAGTTTCTCACAAATTGCAAGGAAACCTGGTAAATGTCTATTGTCTCCGTGGAATTTTGGGATTATGTCCAGATATTCCTTCTTAATTTCGGGTGGTGCAACAGTCATTGTTAAATTATTGATAGGGTTTATTAAATTTTGTTCGAGGTCTGTTGGATTAATGGGGTTCGTGTATGATGTTAGTGAGTCACCAGAGTCCGATTCTGTATCTGTATTACTTAACTCTGTATCGCTTTAAAAATCTCTAATTGACATAGGTACTTACAGGAGTAAGAAGATGATGTCCATTGGCCTGTGATCGATATTCGCTCGGTCACTTGGTCTGCGCGGCTGCTGGGCTATGTTGTCCCTGCGAAGATGGAGCTCGATGTTCTCTCGGGCACCAATCACCAAAGTCTTCGTAGCTGATGCGTATACCGGACAATCTTCAAAGTTCGAATTCTCAGTAAATCGTTGAAACGAACGAAATCGATTTTGTATATCGCTGAGAATCCTACCGACTGCGCCAGTTATAATATAAAATTATTTATATTAAATATATATATATATATATATATATATATATATATATATATATATATATATATATATATATATATATATATATTATTACAAATTTGTAAGTTACAACTGTATGTATTGTCAGATTTACAAAAAAATGATATATCAGAGTTAATGTTATGCGTTGAAGATTCTGGACTAGACTGTTCATTCTGTGTGTCTCGGTTTTGCAGGAAGACATCTGAGATGGCTGAGTCGACGTTCCTTGTATGATGGTTTATTCCGCGGATGTAGAATATTCTTATGCGGTGTCAGCGGAATTAAGGGGAAAGCTATGTGCTAACATTTATATATATATATATATATATATATATATATATATATATATATATATATATACATACCGGTATACGGACGTCACTTTAAAATGCCTTGTAAATTTTATTCTGGCATCAGGGAGGCCCCTAGTATCGAATGGCAAAATTTGTTATGGACGTCAGAATGATAGCAGAATGGAAAATGTATATTTTTTGTAGTTCAAAAAAATTCCACTTGCGGCGCTATTGTCGTCCGGCGTATATAGACTCTATATACTCAAGTTTCATTCCCCTGACATTCTGAACTCCGTATTCTTGGCAACAGTGGACACTACATTAGCGCGCAACTCTTTGAAGCGTATTTAAAGCTATATTGCGTACTCCTGATCATAAATAAATAAATAAATAAATATATCATCACGGCATATTACCCATTGCTGGGTGTGCCAATCTGCTTTGTACACAGATATCGGTAATAATGATGACATATTTGTACCGTGCGGGCGTTTACCAGGCGTCACCTCACGGGTACTCATTGCTGACGTGGAGAGTGCACCACAGGGGTCAATTTTGTGCCATTTAAAATAATAATAATCATAATATATAAAATTAATATTTATAATTAAACTTTTGTTTTGTATTTGTAAAATCATCTTAGTAAATACAAAATCGATAAACGATGAAGTCAAAATGAATTGTTTGCAAATGTAATAAATTTAAAAAAGGTAATTATTTAAATATAAATCTGAATTATTAATTACAAAATATTGTGTAAATTGTAAATAAATGCCAATATAAGGATAACAAGATTAATGATTAGTTGTATGGAATAAATATAAGAACGGTATGATCCAATAAAATATAAGAATAAAATCTTTGTAAACTTTTGTTGAAAAATAACAAAATCGACATTTTAAATAGTGTAGAAAAAATTATTATAATTATATAAATAAAGTTTTAAAGAAATTGACTCAGTAAACTACAAACTATTTATTAAAAATAAATTCAGTTATTCTATTTGAGTACTTCTTTCTACTTCCCCTCTACTTACCGAGGTGTTTAGTTAATGTGATTAATTAGAGATTATTTTTATTTTGATACTTACTGGTAAAAATTATACTAATAGCACAAGCTTTAAATAGATTTTGTTTACATATAATACCTATAGGTACCTACCTATAATAAATTTATAAGATTATTTTGTGTAAAAATATGTACATATTTGCTTTTGATTTTAATCCTAATGTAATTTGAAGAATGTGCTATATGTAAAAGAATAATTTTCAAAAATAATGGCTTTTAAATTTTTTGGTGCAACCTATACGCGAGAAACGCGGAAAAGGAATTTGTTTATGGGCAACAATAACAAATTTATGTGATTTTTGAAATATTCTTTCTGGAAATAAAAAGGACAGTTGTCCATAATAGTATTCCATGCATTTAAATCATTTGGTTTCTTATTTTTTTGCACAGAAAGGGCTTAAAAAAATTGATTCACAGCTAAATTTGCAAAACGAAAGCGCAAAAAAGATTCAATATGCCATATGAAAATTTTATAATCAAACAAATTAGTTGTTTAGAAAATAAATATATATGATGACTTACTGACAATTTATGCAACATTAGATATTACTGCGGAATACTTTTAAATATTAACCTGAAAAAATAACTATTAGTAGGTAACTTTTTAATATACACAACGATAATTTCAAAACAGTTATTGTCAAATAACTTTTGGAAATTCTCATATATAATATATGAGCCCTTCTCCAAAAGAATTGGTCTACATCCTTGTTCTTAACTTACAAAGCAAGTATACGTTTATTAATGATAATAATGCGTTTTATTTAAGTAATAATTTTTTTCTAATAACACAAAGTAAAATTACGAATAATAATTGAATTAGTTTAAACCAGGGATGGAAAACATAAACGTAACGATACCAGATAACGTTATAATAACGTTTCATTTATTAATTTTTTTTCAATACCGTAACAATAACAAAATAACGTTATGTAACCGTAACGTAACAAATAACGATTCACTATAACGTTATCCATATTTCCAAATTTAATATTTTGCCGTTGAGAATATAATTTTCTAATTTACCAATGTTTTGTTAATTTTGTTAATAATATATTATTTATAATAACATATTTGACACCTTTTATTTACCCGTTTTTATTTAAATATAATTATTCCTTTTTCTAATTTTGTATTTACAAGTCAGTATTTTTTTTTTTTTTTGTAATAGGTAGATAAGTTTCAATTCTAGAATAAAGTAAGTATAGAAAACATTATCAATAAATTTCTTTTAATTTAATTTTTAATGCATATTTATTACAAATTTGAGAAAGAATAGTTATTTTAACGTTATAATAACAAAGTAAAAATACCGTTATTATAACGTTATATAACGTTACTTTGTTTTTTAAAAGTTATTTTTAACGAAATCCGTCTTCGTTTATAATGTTATTTTTAACGTTATGCAACGAATTATTATTTTTTATAACGTTACGAAATAACGTAACGTTTCGTTAACGTTATTCCATCCCTGTATTACATTGCTGGGTGTGCCAATCTGCTTTATACGCAGATATTGGTTGATGATATCAAATTCGTACCGTGTGGCCGGTTACCAGACGTGACCTCATGAGCACTCATTACTGACGGCGGGCTCACTTTGTACCAATTAAAATGTGAAATAAGTTTTGGCGTCGGTCGGGATTGAACTCGGATCCCCAGATTCGCGACCAGACACTCACGTACATGGCCATGAGACCCCATTAAATAACAGCGGTATTATATTTAGTAATTTTATACGAAAAAAGAAAATTAATTAAAATTAATAATTGAATTTCGCAAAAATATAATTTTTATATAATATAATTCAAAAGAAATGGAGGCTAATTTTACAAAAAAAAAACAAAATCCATTATTAATTCAGTTCATATTACATGTTTAGTGTTTACTAAAAATAATTATCTGTATTTTGCTGTGATATAAATAAATACATCTAATAAGTTTATTCTTCGTTTATTTTGTATCAGTAACGGGTTGAGTTAGAACAATACATTTTGCTTTACCGTACTGGATCTGTTTTTATTTATAAAATTATAAAGAAAATGAGAAGAACCGGGAGTCTTCTATATAATTGTTATAGAAATAAAAATTTATCACCAAAATACTTATTTGTTACCAAACGCAAGCTCCGGGATAATTCACTTAATCCCAGATATTTATTTTTATCTTAGATTACCTAAACTGTCTTTAAATTAGCAGCAGTCCATTCCCTCAATAAATAATTATTAAACACCTTTTTTTCCAATCATAATAGCAACAATTAAATTACTTAGTTACCAAAAAAATTGGAAGTATTGGTAACTTTACAGCTTTGACTAGAAAATTCAATGAAAATGCACCTGAGAACGATTTACAAAGGGTGGGGTCAACGCTAATATATGCAAAGAACACGTGAACGTGAAAATCATATGAATCGAATACATAATTGGACTCTAGTCGAAGAGAAATAATATCTTGTGCAAAAATCCAACAGAACTAGTTTTTGTCTAACATTAAATTCCAGCCCTTCCTTCATCCTACTTAAAAGTACGGTTAATAGTGTTCTTGCCGTCCATGAAAAGTTGGAGAGTATACATTAGGCGCCATTGGGAGTTAACATGGAGCGAAGAGGAATGATTGGCTTCCAGCTGGATTAGAGTGGTTTTCTATGACTAGATCTTTTAAGTGAATACAGATATTTGATGTTAAAAAAATATACTTTTAGTTTCAAAGAAGAATTTTTAATGTTTGATTAGTTTTGCTGATGACAGTAATACATTAACAGTTGATCGTACTGAAACAATTTGGTGATAAATTAGTTAATATAAGGGCAAATTAGATTATTCATTAACTAAAAATGGAGCAATAAGGTGCTTGAATCATTCATAACCTATAGGAAATATATGTGCACAAGGTAAAATAGAGAAATATTTATAAACCAAGTGGAAATTTTACCTTTGATTTCTTATGCCGAGTGTTAGGGTCATCAGGAGATTAACATAGTAAATCAGTCTTTTGCAGACTTTTGCCCCCCGTTTTACTTGAAAACAATGGTTGTAATAACAATAGGAAGAGGAAAAATTCTGCATCAAGTGACACCAAATACTTGTAAATTATGTAATATTTTAGTTCTATAAATTAATTATTAAATTTATTCAATTTCCTATAAATGGCGATAGTCATGGGATTTGAACAACACGATAAACAAATGTTTGAAATTTTCGACTTCTTATCTGTCAAAATTCGTTAGATATGATTTTTTTTAGTTTTATGGGTGAATTCTGTTCGGTACTGTAAGTCTTATAGATATGTAAATTTGAAAAAGTGACAAAATACATATATTCTTGTTGATTAATATAAAATTATACATAAGAGTGGTTACTGCGTTGCAATTTTGTTCATTATTTACACATTAACAGATCTCTCATGCACAGTTGCACCAACAAGATTTAATTTTTATGAAAAGTTTAAAAAATGTAAATGAAAATTTTGACAGTAATATAATACAATTCATTTGATATTTCATTTCGATGCAATATTGTCAATTTAAGCCAAGTTTAATATTTAAGTTACGTAGGTGCAAACCGCTATTAGACTTACAGATGCGAACAAAATCCACCCCTTTCTTTTTAAATTCTTAAAATTGTTAGACATTGCTTGGAAAAAATTAATTTCATAAAATTATATCATAACATTATTTGCACAAGTTATAGGTTATAATGAATTCTCACAGATAAAAAGTTAAATATTTGTTTATCTTTTTGTTCAAATGTATATCATTACGGCATATTACCCACTGCTGGGTGTGCCAATCTGCTTTGTACACCGATTTCGGGAATAACAAATTAATAATTTATTAAGCTATGGGAGTAAAATATTACATAATTTACATATATTTGGTTACATTTGATGCAATTTTTTTTATATTCATATTGTTGTCCACCCATTGTTTTCGAGTAAAACGGGGAGCAACAGTCTACAAAAAAGTGATTTACCAAATTAATTTCCTATGTACACCTTGAAAACAAAAGACACCCGCTATAATAAAAATACAAAAGGAACCCGGTATATAAATTTAAATTCACATATTTATTTCTAACAATGAATGTGTAATATTAAGTTATTGTTATTTCAGGTAGCGTCCGTCAGTAGCGATTTCAAACAGATAATGTGATTTTTATAAAAAATAAATCACATTACATTATACATTTCTGTAAAATATTGTCAGGTTTATTACTAGAATTACGGGAAGGAATATTACGTTGATCAATTTTCGCTAGTTCAACATTATTAAAAAGTTATGAATAATATGAAGTATACTATTCTGCTTTAAACCTTTACAAGTGGATTTGCATGTACAAATGATTATAAAAGATTGCGCTTTGGTTTCTACATTATAATAATGTATTTAATATTGGCAACGTTGCTGGACGTCACTGTGATGGTAGTATGAATAAAAATATACAAATTGGACGTCACAAGTACTGGATATGCATGAAGTATATACGGTGGACGTCGGATCCACTCAGTGTGGAGGAGCTCATAATGTCGTCCAATATACGTAGATGTATATCGTTGTAAATACACTTTATTTAAATTTGAACCGAAATTCATAATCAGGGGAAAAAATTAGTCGATATACTTTATAATATCGAAGCCTATCTCTTCTCCTTTCGGTGGTTGCCACAATGTCCTAGCCACGAAAGGACGCAGCAATGATAGTGGGATGTAAATATATATATATATATATATATATATATATATATATATATATATATATATATATATATATATATATATATATATATATACAGGATGTAAGACAATCTTAAAGAAGACCAAGGTGGACAAAATATTTATTCAAACCAGTGGTTCTCAAGTTACAACACAAAGTTCTATTTTTTAAATGGAATGATATATTTTTTAGGCCAATTCCATAGAGTATTTTGTTCTCAATTCAACCGTGTATTCATTTTATATTGTAACAACAATAATAATAAGAAATTCAATTGACATTTAAATAAATTTGATTTTTATAGCTATTTTTCAGTAGGCTATATGTATGAAAAACAATAACTGCTATCTGTCAATTTGAATTTTTTACGATGGAAATCAAATAGAACATTAATTATAAAGTTATTAACTAATACCTATTTCATTTTAATTTAAATTCAATTGTTTCTCACACAAGGCTTACTGAAAATAACTATAAAAATGAAATTTATTTAAATTGCAATTGATATTTTCTTAATATTTTTGTTATGTTAGGATATAAAATGAATACATGGTTGAATTTAGAAAAAATACTCTATCAAATGGTTGTAAAAAAATATATACCATTCCATTTAAAAAAATATAACTTTGTGTTGTAACTTGAGAACCACTGGCTTAATAATATATTTTATTCTGTATTTGGATGTCCCCGTTTGTATTCTATAAGATTGTCTTACAGTATCTTTAATAATATAGAAATTATTTGTGGTAGCTCGTTTAGCTGTTACATCCTGTATTTATATATACAGGGTGTCCCATAACTTCAGGTACATATTAGAAGGGTATATAGTTCTTGTCCTGATTACGGAACAAAAAGAATTTTTTCAAAATTCAAAAATTAGTTTTTGAGGTTTTTGAAGGAAACAGTTTTGGGACACTGGTTAAATACGTTGTGTGTTTTTTTCATTACATACACATCTCCCAAACTTAATTGGTGTGACAAAGCTTTACGTAATTGCACAAATTAATTTCATTGTTAAATTATTTTATGTAATAGTTATAACTAATTTCACTATTCCAAATATTATAGTATCCAGGGGTACAAAACATGTTCTTCTTAAGAGAACTACCTTTAATTATAGGAATTTTGAAAAAATTCTTTTTGTTCCGTAATCAGGACATTAAGAACTATATGCCCTTCTAATATGTACCTGAAGTTATGGGACATCTGTATATATATATATATATATATATATATATATATATATATATATATATATATATATATATATATATATATATATATATATATACCGGGTGTTCACTTTTTTATAGGACATAAGAAATACAATGTTAAAATTTTCATTATGCGATAGTTCGTTCCTTATGAATTTTAGAACAAAAGTGTAAATACAAAAAATGTTCAGAATTAAAAACTGCATCGAACAAGCTTCAATTTATTAATATAATATGTTCCTGTCATGAGATAAACGTAAAATAAAATTTATAATTTTTAGCTATTTACAGTGGGCCATGGAAAACAAAACTTTTTTTGTATTACACTTTTATTCTAAAATTCATAAAAAACGAACTAGCGCATAATGAAAATTTTAACATTGTATTTCCTATAAAAAAAGTGAACACCCAGTATATATATATATATATATATATATATATATATATATATATATATATATATATATATACAGGCTGTTCAATTTAAGTGTTTCACTATTGCTATCTCGAGAACCGTAAGAGATACGAAGTCGGTTATATTAGCAAACAATTTCTATATTATAAGACTGTTAAAATGAGCATTACACATTTCTTTTTCAACCAGTGGTTCTCAAAATACAGAATTCAACTTTTTAATTTTAAATAAGGACCTACTTTTTTTATTCACCTATTCGATTCAGCATTTTTTTCTGAATACAACGATATAAAATGTTTATACCCTTACATAACGAAAAAAAACGAGAAAAATGCAAAAGAAAAATTATTATTTTCATATTTATTTCTACATGTAATCAGAGTGCCATGGCAAAAACAATTGAATATTTTGTTTTGTATCACATGTCAAAGTAGTTCGTTTACGAATTTTCTTGTTTTCTTTTGTGTAAAAACGAATTTTACGCACGAAGAAAAAATTGATACGTACGAAGTTTTCATATTATCTCTGAAATATACTGTTGCTGCAAAGAATATGTATAGGGAACGTTATCCTGAGCGGCGAGTTCCTTGTCGTCAGTATTTTAGAAAATTAGAATTAACACTGCGCGCTAATACGGATGCATTCGTATCGAAGCGAGTTAGCGTACAAGATCAAGAAGCTGAGATAAATATATTAGCATATTTTGAAGCTAATCCAACAGCTTCAGTTAGAATGGCTGCCGCTAAATGTAATTTAAGTGTGGGCACGATCCATAGGAGTTTAAAGAAATATAAATACAGACCACTCAAAATGATTAAAATTCACCATTTACATCCTGGTGATCGTGAGCGAAGATTAGAATTTTGTAATTTATTGATAAATGAGGATCCAGATATCTTAAAATCAATTATTTGGACTGACGAAACCAATTTTTCTAATAATGGTATGTTAAATAGAAAAAACACACACTACTGGAGCCGAGAAAATCCTGTTGCTGTACGAGAGAGAAGTTTCCAGCGAAAATTAAATATAAATGTTTGGTGTGCCATTATTAGTGATAATATTTACGTACACATGTACGAAGGTACATTGAGTGTTAACAGATACCTGAATTTAATTCAAAATATGGTGGGTATTAATTTGGAAGACATACCTGTAGCTGAGAGTTGGGAAAATTTATTTCCAGCAAGATGGTGCACCAGCACACAATTTACGTTAAGTTAGGGATTACCTAAACGAACGGTTTCCAAATCGGTGGATTGGTACTTATGGTTCTATTCCGTGGCCGCAAGATCACCAGATCTTAATCCCCTGGAGTTTTTTGTGGGGTTATGTTAAAGATGAAATCTACAAAACTAGCTATCCAGATATTCAGCATTTAAAAAATGCAATCGAAAATATTATTTCCCATATAGACGGCCGAAATTTAAGAAAAAGTAATAAGTAATATGTTCAGAAGGTTGGAATTATGTATAAATCAGCATGGCAATAATTTTGAACAATTTTTATATTTTTTAAAGCATCTAAATCGCCCAAACAATGATGAAAACAAAATAATCAATTGTTTCTGTCATGGCACTTTGATTACATATAGAAATAAATATGAAAATAATAATTTTTCTTTAGCATTTTTCTCGTTTTTTTTCGTTATGTAAGGATATAAATATTTTATATTGTTGTATTCAGAAAAAAATACTGAATTGAATAGGCGAATAAAAAAGTAGGTTCTCATTTAAAATTAAAAAGTTGAATGCTGTATTTTGAGGATCACTGGTTGAAAAAAAATTGTAATGCTCGTTTTAATAGTCTTATAATATAGAAATTGTTTGCTAATATAACCGACTTCGTATCTCTTACGGTTCTCGAGATAGCAATAGTGAAACACTTAAATTGCACAGCCTGTATATATATATATATATATATATATATATATATATATATATATATATATATATATATATATATATATATATATGTAGAAGTTAAATAATTATTAATGAATAATAAATTATTCGCAAAAAAAGTAAAAAAAAATATAATATAATCCAAATGAAGCATCAAGGAAATTTTCGAAAATATGGTCTCTTTGAAGCGCTATCTATTGGTTATAGAAAAAATATTTTAGATGAAAATAGTAGAAAATGTTATTCGCACAAATTCAAAAATGACTATTTTTAACAAGTTGGCGGTGGTTTCCGAGGGACCTCAGGGTCTAAACGGCATCTTCAGAAGTACTGAGGATGGTTGCGACTGACGAATAAATTTATGCATAATCAGGTAGCGGATTACAAGAATTAGGGAATAGGGGAAAAGCCAGAGATCACACAATCTAGGAACGGGTGGTCAAGAAGATCTAATTGTTCATTCATTAGGGGTAGACCCTTGTGGATGTGTTTACTAATTTCAAACGATTCCAAGAAAGTCAGTCTAAGGCCTTTCCTCTCTTTATATAAAACAGTTAAATTATTATTTATTTAATTATACCACCCGTTCCTAGATTGTGAGATCTCTGGCTTTTCCCCTATTCCCTAACTCTTGTAATCCGCTACCTGATTATGTATAAATTTATTCGTTAGTCGCAACCATCCTCAGTACTTCTGAAGATGCCGTAACTGGCGAAATTGTACAATAAAGTTTATCCTTTCTTTATTTTGTGAAACTAAACCGAGCGTTTTATTTAATAATTTACAAAAAATTAATAATATCCGACCTTTTGTGGAATAAACCCTTTTTCTATACCCAATGAATGACATTTTACTCAACTTTCTGTTATGGTGGAGTGAGTAAATCGGTCACTTTAATTTGTAAGGAATATAATGAGGACTATTTGCTGTATGAAGATGTATGGTTACCAAGATTATTGATAAGGGAATGAATTGAGTCAGCTGAGCCCTTATTGGTTTTATTTTCGGATTTTTATTCACTCTTATTATCGAAAGAACATTTAACTAAAATGAGTAATGAGCGGAAGAGGGAGCCATAATAGAGGCATTAATTGAACTATTAGCATAGTATAATAAATAAAATAATTACCGTATACGCTGTGTACCAAACCATAGGATTGGGTCCTTCACATCTTAATATAAGCGTTTCTTGGTATTCTTTCCAAATCGGTTTCATACCTTGAAGTATGCGAGGACCTCTTGAAAAATTTTTCTCATCTATTTTTTATATAAAATAAAATTTAATTCATCATAAAATATGATAATATATAATTAAAGCTATTTACCATTTACTTTCAAAAATAATGTATTCTGAATCGGAATTCCTAAAAATCATAACCAGAGTTAATATACAAACATAATTTTAACCCTCGCAACCACACTGTGGGGTCCTAGAGACCCCAGTAAAATTTATTTTTGTAAAACCCTTCATCGAACTTACAAAATATAACTGGCGTAGTCGTAACGGATTATTTTTTGGCAAATTTCCGCGCATAGTGAAATCCGCTTTCGTATCAACGATTAACCGAAAACCAGAAAGAAAAAAGAAACAAGAAGGAAAAAAAGGTCCCCGTACGAGTTCAAGTTCAACACATCTACGAGAGCACATCGTGACGCGCAGAACCAAGCCCTGACGAACACAGAGCTGACCCCAGGATTCGACACTACCCATGGACAGAGTAATTCTACTATTGTAACACATGTCAGATAATTATCAATACCACTCAGACTCAGATTATGATCGCGATACCGCAAATACTGCCAGAGAATCCTCTGACTCAGAACCCGAATTTCCATTCGAAATTTCTTTTAGTCCCAATTTAAATAAAATCATTCAAACAAAAAAGACACCACCTGTAGCACAAGAGCAAGAAGCTGTACCTGTACCCCCGCCAAAATTAGAAAAGTATTATTTAGACATGATACCCGAATTTTATGGCGACAGTAAATTATTAGCAAGATTCAATGAAATCTGCGAAAAATTAGTGAAAAAATTCTATAATTTGGTTGACACGACAGATTTTCAGAATGAAATCTTGATGTCAAGCATACTTGCCAAAATAAAAGGCGATGCCGCGATTAACATTGCAAGCACCACAATTGGAACGTGGGAAGACTTGAAACATGCACTATTAAATGCGTATTCCGATAAACGCGATTTGTATACCTTAAATATCGAAATTACATAATTACGGCAAGGAAACGAAACAGCATTTGATTTTTATAATCGTGTTCAGTACATTCTAAATTAACAAATTTCGTATATCAATAACCAAGTTGTCGAAGAAGCTAGAGCTATTTTAATTAGCTACTTTCAAAATTATTCCCTTAGAATATTACTTCGTGGACTCAAAGAGCCATTGCGAACTCTTATGAGAACAATATTTACATTCATTAAAAGAACCCCATTCCAAATTAATGCGGAGACTTAAACTCGAAGAATATGATTACGAAGTAATTCACAAAAAAGGTTCTCTGAATACAAATGCAGATGCGCTCTCGCGCATTGAACTAAATGTAAACTCAGTAGATTCAGACTTCCAAAATCTTTACGACCTTATAGAAAATTTTAAGGATAGCTTTAACCCCGACGACACCCAATCTTTAATAGTTCAACCAGATGAAGATGAACAGAAAGATCCTGAAACCGACCAAACCATTCATTCAAATCCCGAGAATCCCATGATTAACATAACAATTACTAAATCCCCAGTAAATTTCGGCAAAAACCAAATTTTTATAACTCAGGTAAAACATTCTCCATCTAAGGCAAAAATGAAGAAATTTCATGTTGACAAAATGAGAATCTATCTTCAAATATCCGAAATAAATTTTGAAAATGAGATTGTTAAATTCATTAAAGAATACATCCAACCACGTATTAAATATTATCTATACTTTGAAAGTCCCATTTACGAACTCGTACGGAATAGATATCAAGGACATCGCCCTTAACCCAGGACTATTGATTATTAACCTCGGACATGCAAAGCTGCAAAGAACACAACATACTTTCGTACATTTTTAAGACTTTAAACCCCTCAAGTTACAATACGAAAATCTTAATAAACCATACTTAAATCTCATACAGACAATAAACACGGACAATACAGTCACTCCAGATTACGAAAATAACAACAAAATCGTGGAATACATACAAAGTAATATTAATGAAAAATTTAATCATTTTTCCACACACTCTAGAACTAGACGAGGTATATTTAATGGACTAGGAACAGTAGTAAAATCTATAACCGGAAATTTAGACGCTGAAGATGGTAAGAGATACACTGAAATTTTAAAACACTTACAAGAAAATCAATCCAAATTAAATAATCAAATAAAGCATGAGTACTCTGTAAGTCACCAAATGATAGAATATTTCAACAAAACTCTCGACACTATCAGGGAAAACGAAAATATTCTAAAATTAAAAATTGAACAACTTATGCACATTGTTATCGCTGGAGACAAAAATAATAATAAATTATAAATTAAAGACATTTATAACCAATTAAATACTCTGTACACTATGACATTCAATAGTTTACAAGATAATGAAAATTCTTTAACCTTTTATAAACTTCATACCTTGCATCCAAACATCATCAAGTCACACGACCTATATAAAGAATTAAACAAAATTTTACAATGACGAATTACCATTCGAAATAAATCAAGAAAATCTTTCATAAATAGAAAAATTAATTTCTGTTAATTGTAAATTGCAAAATAACAAAATTGTATACTTTATAGAAATTCCTATAAACTATGAAACCCAGTTTGAACTTATCCACCTAATTCCAACCCGCACATAACACAATTCCGACTTTGTTACTATCATTCCTAATAGCGAGTATATTCTGAAATCTGAAGATGGTTATTTAAGATCTTTATACATGTGCACTCGCAATAAAGAAAATACTTATCAATGTCCCAATAAAATTAAGGAAATTACCGAAGACTCCTGTGGGAAGAATTTTATTCTACAAAACAACATCGAAAATTGTCATTTCATTAAATTAAATATAAAGAAAAATCACATTGAATACATCGAAGAAATTAACCAATATTTAGCAATTTTTCCAAACGCGGAACACTTACAAGCCAAATACAATCAAGGCGACAGCATAAGCGACATACAAGGCATACTTTTAATTAAAGAAGACAATTGTAAACTTCAAATCAAAAATAAAAATTTGCTTTTCAAACAAGGCATATTTGGCAAACTCTTAGTAATCGAAAATTTCGAAATTAATTACAATATTACAAAAATTCCTAAAATGGCCATCGAACTACACTCCATCAACGATTTAAAACCAATAAACAAGTTCGATGACACATTATACTACAATAATGATCAAATTAAAGCAGAAGACTTTAACTACCCATTGTGTGCACTGTACATAATTTTCATCATCGGTGCCATCATCACTGTTGCAGTCTACTTCTGAAAGACGTTCCTAAAAAGAAGAAAGAACAACCCAAGGACGAAGACATCGAACTTCAATCGCGAACTTCATCCCCTAGGTCGGCGCTGAAGCTTCCCGACGAAACTCAATTCTAGCGAAGGAGGAGTTACCACGGCCCAGACAGCTGAACTTGCAGTTACTTGACACCTTAGTTCCTTTATATAAAAATGTAATTTCATATTCATAGTCAGTCAGAAACCAGTATTCTTGTAGTAATAAACGGCATTATTGTATTCATATAAATAAAATTTGTTTTTAAAAACCCTTCATCGAACTTACAAAATATAACTTATATATATGAAGCGAATACACACGCTACCATAGTAACCAGCGCCAGAGAATCGCGGTATCTGGGGATCCTGAAAAAAAAAATAAGTACACAGCCAGTGTCAAGTTGGATGTCATGTTTTATATTTTGTATCAGGCTAAACGAATCAAAATAATATTGTAACATTGTTATTAACCTTGACAAATAATATATGTATATAGGTACAAATATCTATGAATAAATATTAAAAAAAATTATCCAAAATAACCCCGCCCATGCGCGGAGCTGTACCACAAGATATTGCGCCTACTCTAGTTTACTATGTTATAATATTTTAATCTTTTAATTTTAATCGTCGGGGATTGTGTTGCGTTGGTTGATAGAGTTGGCATTGGAAGAAGATGACTTTAAAATTAGATAGCTATGATTGTTATTGTTTTTGAGTTTGAATTAATTTTGTGACATTTTTTGACAGTTTCATGATTATTAATATTTTTGTATAAAATTCTGAAAATACAACTCAGTATCTAAAAACACACGCATTTTCTTTGTATACTTAACGCAAAGGGGAGACCGTGACAGGACTTTTAAGTGTGCTGTTCAAATTCGAAATTAGGTGCTGATACTTGTAGTTTGAAGAAGATCGAAATCATGGAACGAGAGAAGACATCGCGTACAATAGAACAACGTACGTTCATGAAAATTTATGAAAAGCTGAATATCGAAATAAAGAAGGAGGTCCCAGATAAAGCGGAGATTCAGGCTAATTTATTATTACTCGAAAAAAGAGCCAATAAAATAGAGAAATTAGACAATGTAATATTTAATCTGGGACTGTAATCTAAACGATGACGAATGTGACAAAGAAACAACATCAGCAGATGAGTACCAACGTAAGTACGAAAAATTAAAAATAGATGTACAAAACGTTCTTACGCCCACAGTTGAAGTCTCATTGCAAGATGAATTAGATGAAGAAAGAGAGTCAGAAATGTCTGTACGATCTGGACACTCTTCTACGAGAAGGTTACGAAATTTACATCGCAAATTCAAACTACCGGAGATCGAATTGAAGATATTTGATGGGAACATAAAGGAGTGCCTACAGTTTTGGGGCCAATTTCGTAAAATCCACAAAGACGAAGAGTTAGCAGCTGAAGATAAATTTCAATATTTGATTCAAGCGACAGTAGATGGCAGTCGTGCACATGAATATGTCACTAGTTTCCCGCCAACTGAAAATAATTACAGTAAAGCTGTAAAGGGATTAAAAACTCGATTTGGACGAGAAGATTTGCTCATTGAGGTATATGTACGTGAACTTTTAACCTTAGTGTTAAAGAAAACGATAAATAAAAATGAAATGATACCACTGTGCTCCTTATATGATAAATTGGAATGCCATTTACGAGCTTTAGAATCTCTCGGAGTCACAACTGGAAAATACTCTGCAATGTTATTTCCTTTGGTGGAATCATCAATGCCAGAAGATTTACTGAGGACATGGCAACGAACGGGGACATTATTTGTTGAAGAGCCATCAGAGGAAGCAGAAGAAAATAGTATAAGTAAAAGATTAAAGAATTTGATGTTATTTATACGATCTGAAGTCCAGAACGAGGAAAGAATAAAGTTAGCGGCATCTGGATTTAATATAACTTGTGAAACAAGACAACGTAAGAAGAAAATACAGTTTACAAATGAAAAGGACATACCAACTGCA
Organism: Harpalus rubripes; assembly: GCA_963082715.1. Taxonomy (NCBI): domain Eukaryota; kingdom Metazoa; phylum Arthropoda; class Insecta; order Coleoptera; family Carabidae; genus Harpalus; species Harpalus rubripes. The sequence continues at coordinate 14,391,148 of OY720464.1, forward strand.
GTTAGTTTAGTAAATATTAAAGACGACAGAAAAGGCAACACATGTATATTCTGTGACAAAAAGCACAGTAGCACAGAATGTTTTAAAGCTAATAAAATGTCATTAGAAGACAAAAGTAAAATAGTTAATGACAAAAAGTGTTGTTTTCATTGTTTAAAAATGAATCATTTTGCTAGAAAGTGTCACGCATTTATTAGATGTACAATATGTGAAGGACGCCATGTGGTTTTAATGTGTCCAAAGCTTCCAGCTCATCAAAAAACGGACACGCCACAGAAGCAAACTCAGGAAGTGGACAAGAATCTGACCAATTTTTCGACCAACCCGGAAGTATTTCTACAAACTTTGGTTGTAAAGCTAAAAAGTCAGGGTGAGTCTTATTTGGTTCGAACAATGATTGACACGGGGTCTCAAAAATCTTATATACTTGAAGATACAACGAGAAAATTTAAATTTTCGAATCAAGGTACAGAAAGATTGATTCATTCTTTATTTGGAGGAGTAGAAACTGTTCAACAAGAGCACAAAAGATATAAAATTGCTGTGAGTTCGACAGATGATAAATATTCCTGCAATTTAGAAGTATTAAGCCAAAAAGTTATAGTAAATGAAAGAATTACAGGAGAAAGGAATAAAACTCACAGACATCGGTAAAATCAAAGGACCCATACAATTATTATTAGGGGCAGACGTAGCTGGAACATTATTTACCAGTCGTCAAATACAATTGCCATGCGGATTGGTTGCACTAGAAACAAAACTAGGATGGACTTTAATGGGAAGAGTGCCGAAAGAAAAAAGGTTTCCACTAAAACAATGTACTGCAACTAGAATTATATCCATGTTAGTGAAAGATGCAAAAATTTGTGATCTATGGGAATTGGATACATTGGGCATAAAAGATCCTGTAGAAACAAAATTGAAACATGAAAAAGATTTGGAAGTTCAGCAACGATTTTTAGAAAACATCCGAATAAACGAAGAAGGAAGATACGAAATAAAATTACCATGGATCGGCGATAAGCCGAAAGTACCTTCCAACTATGAAGTAGCGGAAAGAAGATTACACTCGTTGACGAAGAAACTGAAGTCGGAAGACAATTTTGAAAGTTATAACCAAGTGTTTGAAGAATGGCGCAGCGAAGGAATTATAGAAGAAGTAAATTCACCAGATAGAAATCAAGGACATTATTTACCGCATAGGCATGTGGTGAAAGAAAATAGTACGACAAGAATTAGGCCTGTATTCAACGCATCTTCCAAAACTAAATCGAATGCATCATTAAATGAGTGTTTGGAAGTTGGACCTAATTTAGTAGAATTAATACCGGATATACTGTTGCGTTTCCGTTTAAACGAATTAGGTGTGATCGCGGATATAAAACGTGCTTTTCTGTAAATCAGTATTTCGGATGCTGATCGCGATTATCTGAAATTTTTATGGTGGGATAAATGTGGTAATATAAAAGTATACCGACACGCGCGTGTAGTTTTTGGAGTTTCAAGTAGTCCGTTCTTGCTAGCAGCAGTAATAAACTATCATTTGAATAAAACATTAGACGATTTGAATCACATAAAACACAGTGACACAGTGATTTCGAAAGAAACGGTTATAAAGTTACTAAACAGTTTCTATGTTGACAATTGTGTGGCGAGTCTAAATAATCAAAAAGAACTTAAACAATTTATACGCGAATCTAGAACGGTAATGGCTAACGCGCGATTTGATCTTAGAGGGTGGGAGTATACATCGGACAATAATGAACTAAGTGAAACTTCAATGGTGTTAGGACTAAAGTGGAATAAATATACCGACAACTTAGAAGTTAACGTGAACACTCTTAAAACGGTCGACACTAACCACGTCACAAAAAGACTCATTCTCAGTATCTCACAAATTGTTCGACCCGATCGGTTTTATTTGCCCTATAACAATTTTCCCAAAGTTGTTGTTACAGAAAACATGGAAATGCAGTCTAGGGTGGGACGTTGAAGTGGAGAAAGAAACGAAGACGAAGTTCCTGAGCTGGTACCGGGAGTTACAAAACTTGGTCAAGATCAAGATCCCAAGATGGCTAATCGGGAAACGTACACAGAATGCAAATGTTAGCGTTCATACATTTTGTGACGCTAGCCAGGTGGCGTATGCAACAGCTATTTTTCTAAGAGTTGAAAATGTAGATGGTGTCAATGTACAGCTGATCCAAGCAAAATCACGCATTGCTCCCATGAAACAGATAACAATACCTTGACCTCTTGGCTGCCACGGTGGGAGCCAGACTAACAACAAAAGTCTTAAAACAATTAAATGTTACAGAATCCACAAGAATCATCTATTGGAGCGATTCGACGACGGTGTTAACGTGGATCAAGCGGAATGAAAAGTGGGAAGTTTTCGTGAAGTTCAAGAGATCCGGCAATTAACACGAATCGAAGACTGGAGACACGTGCCAGGTGACTACAACCCAGCGGATCTACCATCTCGGGGTTGCAGTGTACGTCAGTTGCTGGAGAAGAAATGGTGGGAAGGACCTTATTGGCTGAAATTATATCCTGATGAATGGCCTAGACCACAAATGGAGAACAATGAAGAAGAAGTCATCAGTGAAATGAAAACATGTACTGCAGCAATAAATTCCCCAATGGATTCATCGTGGTACTATAAATATTTTTCGGATTATGAAAAGATTGTAAGGTTAGTTGCATGGATTATTCGTTTTATAACTGTAAAAATCTTAAACAAGATAGAAATAATGCGAATTTAACATTACAAGAAATCACGAATGCAGAAAACAAAGTATTTAAACTGATTCAAAAAGAATATTTTACTTCAGAAAATATGAAAAATTTAAATTCATTAAAAACGTTTCGTGACCACAATGAAATTATTAGAGTTAAGACCCAGATTACGTTACGAAACGATACAGAGAATTTTAAATATCCTACAGTTTTGCCAGACCAGCACCCAATTGTAAAGTCACTAATCATGTATCGCCACAAGAAAATGAAACGTGCTGGAGTTCAAATATTATTAAACCATCTGAGAGAAGATTTTTGGACTACACGAGGTAGAAGGTCAGTCCGCAAAGTTTTAAAACAGTGCTCAGTTTGTAAAAGACATGAAGCTAAAAATATAGAAATTTTACCCTGCTCGTTACCTATAGACAGAATAAGAGATGCAAGAATTTTCAAAGTTGTAGGAGTAGATTATGCCGGGCCTTTATACTTACGAGGAAATATGAAAGCCTGGATTTGCTTGTTTACATGTGCCGTATATCGAGCTGTCCATTTAGAATTAGTATCATCTTTGACGACTGAAAGTTTCATGCAAGCACTGCGACGATTCGTAGCAAGACGCGGAAGACCCACAACAATCTGCAGCGACAATGGAACAAATTCTGTGGGCACTCATAACCTTCTGAGTTCTCTAGATTGGCATAAATTACAAGAATTTACAACTGTCAGTCGTATAGAATGGAAATTCAATCCACCAACAGCAGCGTGGTGGGGAGGTTGGTGGGAGCGATTAATTAGAATAGTCAAAAATCTACTGAAACGGGTACTAGGCAAGTCTTGCATAACATATGAAGAAATGTTAACCTTACTAACTGAATGCGAAGCAATAATAAACTCTCGTCCGATTACTTATATGATGGATGGAGATCACAGTGTATCAGCAATTACTCCAAATATGTTTCTACATGAATTAGTAGAAGTAGGAGTTCCTAACTTAGATAATGTTGATACAGAAAGTTTAAATAAGAGAGCGCGTTATTTACAAAAACTAAGATATGACGTGAGACAAAGATTCCGAAACGAATACTTAGGATCTTTGACGCAAAAGCATAAATACATCAAAAATTCACCCAAACTAAAAATAGGAGAAATAGTGTTGATTGGAAGCGACAACAAAAAACGTATAGATTGGCCTCTTGCGAAAGTTGTTACATTATATCCAGGAACGGATGGTCAATGCAGATTAGTCAAACTACAAACAAGTAAAGGTGAAGTGTTACGTCCTATACAAAGACTGTACCAACTAGAAATGTGTGGTACGTGCGAAAAGGACTTTATCGAAGAACCACTAAATACAAGAAGTGGTAGATTAATTAGAATACCAAAAAGATACTCCAATTAATATATTCTTATTTGTACGTGAAGCCAACTCTAGGTGGGAGAATATTGCGTTGGTTGATAGAGTTGGCATTGGAAGAAGATGACTTTAAAATTAGATAGCTATGATTGTTATTGTTTTTGAGTTTTAATTAATTTTGTGACATTTTTTGACAGTTTCATGATTATTAATAATTTTGTATAAAATTCTGAAAATACAACTCAGTATCTAAAAACACACGCATTTTCTTTGCGTACTTAACAGATTGTACGAGTAATTAGTAACAAGCAGGGGTACAAAAAATTTTGGTATCGAAAAATTCAGATTTTTGCTCTAAAATGCCATATGTCACCTCACCAAATTTAGGGGACTTTTATAATATTTGAAAAATAAACAAACTATTTTTTTATGTTTGCTGTCAAGGATGTCTTGGGACACCCAGTATAGCATATTGTACTCATAAGTTGATTTGTGACCAGAATTCTAATTCAGTCGATCAATCTACGACATACGTCTTGTTTGCATTAGTATTAAATATAGATACATTATGCATTTTACTTTTACAAAACGATCCTCCCCGCTTTCGCTGCGTTGTGAATTTATTATTTGGTGAGTTTCACTCTATTCTCACGTGAGGCATTACCAGTCATATGCTCATTGTACATAATCGTTTACTATATTGTATTTCATTATTTATGTAGGTATTACATTTTGAAGCCCCAAACCCAACTTCACTATCCCCAAGTTAGTTACTCAGCGCTCCGTCAGAATAATTGGCGTCTTTCCCCTCGTTTATTATAGTTCGAACCACCCGATCTTAAAACGAATTGGTTGGGGACCAAACCTTAGTTCGAGAACTTGTCGTGGGGGTCAAGTTAAGGTTGGTATCGACAGAGCACTTGTACCCACAGCAGGTTTAGTATCTTTATAAAAGTGGCAATCAACACGTAGGTTAGTGTTATAAGTTGTGCGACAAACACGTAAGTACAGATATTATTTTTCGTAAACCTCTTCAAATACCAAGAACTAGTATAGTACTGCTTTGTTAAATTTATCTCTATATTCATGAGCCGACTTAGTTGTTAGACTACGTTCTGGTTTCTCTCCAGTTGACAATGACATACACTTGATGAATGAAATTCGTAATCACACCCAGGGTAACGGCGAGCGTATTGAAATATTCTTTGCCATTATAGAAACCTATTTCCATGTCTCTCAGAGCGTCTAAATGAAAAGACTAGGTTCAATAACACTTTCAAAGAGCTCCAGCTATACATCCTCCTAGTTCATTGGGATCTCTTATTACCACCTTTAAATTGGTAGAAGACACGTACCAAGCTCAGATACTTCAAGCCCCTACCACTTCGACGGTACAATCTTCTGGAACTCGATTTAGCTTTCACGAGGCCTTCTTCAGCTATTCACGCTACCGAATCAAGACCAGCACCAATCACCATATCTCTAAATCTAATTACTTCATGTTGGCATTTCGGAGACACTACACACCTTTCTCCGGCTTGCCTGAAACCCCAAACACGTGATTTTTTGGTTGCGCTTATAAAAATGTAATTCTTCTCACTTGCCTACGTTGTTCAAAAAACGGTCCTGCCGTTTCCGGTTTATCTGCCGCTGTAAACGACAGCATTCCTTAAAAGTGGATAGAGCAGAATGAACATCTTGGTTAAATGTGCTTCGCAAATTTTTCACTAACTCTAACGCCGCATTCATGGTCCATCGCAAAGGCTCTGATGATTGCCCTTCTATTGATGTTGTCATTAACAACATTCATATCTCAACCTTGATTGACTGAAGAGCTAACCATAGTATTCTTGGGAAGAAAGAGGTTCCAGCTTATTTGGGCCATAACCTTACAAACTCGTACAGAACTTTCACCGAAAATCTTCACTGCTGATGAAGCCCCTTAGATTGTATTGGGCCGCGTTTCCCTTGCTGTATCAATAAGAACAGAAGCTAGGGAAATCAGTGTGTTTGTTCTCTATTTAGTTTACCATGCACTCATTTGTCTTTCAATTCACTTTTCAAAAGTATTTCATCTGGCTTTAGTTTTTTAATAATTACTGGTATTTAAGATTCTTTGATATTGCTGCCGTAAATCGCATTCGCACATTTTTATCACTTACTTCTTCAGCTCAGCAGATTGCCTTAAAACTCGTCAGAAAACATTGCTCTGAGCTAGAAGCAAAATTATGTACAAATTTAGTGCGATGCATTTTCGACACTGCTGGATCTTTCCTATCAAGAAACATTAGGATCGTCTATCTCCTGCTATGTAGATTTACTTGAATGTCGATCTTGATATAATGCTTGAACTCGAAATTGTTCGGTCCTCCAAAAGCCCATGGACTTCCCCAATCCTTTTACTTAGTTAAAAATTCATGTAGTCCAGGTTAGTATTTTCTTTGCTTTATGGTCGTATAATGAATGCAGTCACTAAAATAATTTGCACATTCTCTATCTTTTGTGTCTGCGATCCTTTTTAACTTAAGGAATACTAATTGCCTGTCAGCTATTGACTTGAAAAGCGCCTTTTGGTAGAGAGTTCTCGTGACAAAAGCTTTAACTCTACCTGGTCGAGGACTTTTTTAAATTACTTGCATGCCATTTGGGCTGTGCGATGCCGCCCAGCCTCAATAAAGTCTGATGGATTCATTGGGTGAAGTGTGCATTATATAGTTCACTTTTGAGAACACTCAGATCCCATATTAAGGACTTAAACGACGCATTTTATTTTGTGTTTCGACACATCTATAACTACTCGTATTTTGCAACATTTTAGTGGCTGAGACCCGCTAAAGGTAAACGCATTATTTAATGCTAGGGTATACCTTTATGATGCTAAATTCTGCTAACTTCACAGAATATTTTTATTTTGCGTTGAATTTGAAGGAAGGGCTTAAAGATTTCTCTTTGTCTACGAAATATGAAGTGAAGCGGTTCACACCATTTTGCAATGAGTTCATTGACTCTGAATTTAATATACTATAATAGGAGTTTTTGATATGATTAGAAAGATTATTTAATTTGGCATCGAAGAGTATCTAAATATTCCTAATTTAATGGCTTATTATTGAAATATTTGCAAAAGTATAATGCAATTTGACAGTTATTACTTACAATGTATTAAAAACAGTAATCATGGAAACGTATTACGTAGCTGAATTGGTTAGATCGGGGCATCATAATAATTATTCACAAGTCCAAATCCTGCCAGCCTTATATTTTTATGTTTTTATTATTATTTTGTAAAAATATTATTAAATAAATTATAAAATTAAAATCTAATTTGTTTGGAAATCAAGTATTTTATACAATAAATCTACAAGAACTGTAATAAAAAAATATTGTACCTAAAGCACCTTACAAAATTAAAATTAATAAAAAAATAATGAATTCTATAAAATACTTGATTTACTAAACAATTTAGGTTTTAATTTTATATTTTTTTAGTAATACATTTCACAAAACAAAATAAAAAAATATAAAAATGAGGTGGGCGGGATTTGAACTCGTAATTAATTATTACGATGCCTCGATCCGAGGGATTAATCACTTAGGAATTAGTTGTGCACTTGCGTAGGAATTAGCATGAATTAGCTAGGAATTAGAGGAATTAATATGGAATTAGAGGAATTAACACGGAATTAGAGGAGTTCCCTAGGAATTGAAGGAATTCGTTGAGAATTGAAAGAATTACCCAGGAAATAACTAGAATTTTAGGGGAATTCAATAAAATTACAAAAATTATTTTATTAAAATAAAAGTGAGTGGAGAAAAATGTTTGTCTTGAGGGAATTCTTGAGGCATCCAAACAAATACTTATGAAGATGGTGATGAAATAAATTTTGATGATATAAAGGTAACAAAATATAAACAATTTAATTTATCGTATGGCATATACATATAATAAAAACAGAATATAATATAGAAATTAATGTTGTAAAAGGAATAAATAAATAAATAAATACTATATAGTGATGTTCAAATTTTGTAACCATTTTTGTGCCACGGGTGTTACCTCGAAGAAATCGCTGCCTGGATACTTCCGCAGACTGTAATATGTTCTATAGTCCTGCGGGCACCACTACAGTTGCACTGAGATAATGCTATTTTATTCCACTTAAATGGGGAATCAGCGCAAAATAAAGAAAAATTGTTACACAAAATTTTCAATTTATGTACACAAAGTTCACTTTAGTTGTTACTTCTCAAAGATAGTAAAAGAATAAGCACACACAGACTGTGAAGATTCCAAAATTAAAATAAATATTTATTAATTTTAAAATATTTCATCATTATGTTCTATTTAAATGAACTCTATTTTGTATTTACTGTATATACATATACGTACTGTATATTGCTTTTGTTAAAAAATAAATACGTACTTAAGAAATATTACTTATTTGTTTTTCCTTGTTTAATATATTATCATCAATTTTCTATAACGGGGAATTATTTCTGGAATTAAAAAGAATTGAATAGGAATTAGAGGAATTACCTGGGAATTATAGGAATTAGTTGGGAATTAGAGGAATTATCTGGGAATTAGTAGAATTGGTTAGGAATTAGTGGAATTAGTGGAATTAGAATTGAATTGTACGCTCTTTTCTTAAGTGACCAACCCCTCGCCTCGATCTAACCAACTCAGCTACGAAATACGTTTCCGTGATTACTGTTTTTAATAAATTATAAGTAATAACTGTCGAACTGCATTATACTTTCGCAAATATTTCAATAATAAGCCATTAAATTAGCAGTATTTAGATACTCTTCGATACCAAATTAAATATTCTATCCAACCACATCAAAAACTCCCACTATAATCTTGCGGGACAGATGATATTTGTAAAAAACCGTTATCCCATGTTAAACGCCTATGTCACGGTTTTCACTATTCACACTGTATACATATATATTGGATTTTACCTCTCTGGCACCAATCGTAGGAATTTTATCAGCAAGTAAATTCTTCATTTTCGGCAAAATTTGTTGGTCGATTTCATTGCCACTACAAAGTGATGTATATAAGCACGCCTTCGTTAGTTGTACATCTTTCGCTCATTCTCGTTAATCAAAATTCTTAAGATTTCTGTTTTCATTTGGCGTTTTATCAAATCTAATATTACTAGTCAAAATTCTTAAGATTTTTGCAGTTAGTCTGCTTCTACCATTTTTTTTAATATAAAAATCATCTCATTTTGTGCAAGTGAAAGTCTGATTTTAGTGAGATCTGTGACACCAGGCATGCCGATTTAGGTGCCTTGGATCACATGAGTCGCAGGCTAGACTGGTTAACTGATTACAGAAAGCTCGCACAATTACAGAAAATCAGCCAAAAAAGAGAGGTTAGTAAATTATTTTTGGTGGTTGGCGATTTCTATTTGAATATCGTTTTTCTTCATTTTAATCTTCTGCTCTTGCTTTTCTTTGTTTATGTTATCGTCGTCTTGAGTCTTTCGCTCTTTGTTTTCATTCTTGTGTTCTTGCTCTTGTTTTTCTTTATATTTTTTTCTTTTACTTCGTTCCCACTGCAACTGAACACATCTTCATTCTGCTCTGTCGTTGGTTTAAAATATACTTCAACTTTGCTATGTGCTTTGCACAATGGGTGTTCATGAATCTCGACATTAATTGTGATGTAAATCTTCGTAGAAAATTCTGAATCCGTAATCATTATATCCAGTAAATATTCCTACTCTGGCATTCGGATCTAATTTTTCACGTTTCGCTTCTGGTACAAGAGCGAACATTCTTGATCAAAAAATTGACAAATTTCTAATACGTTGCTTACGTCGATACCATAACTCAAATGGTGTTTTGTTTCTTGAAGTTGAGTGGTGGGAGGCACTATTTATCAACTAACCTAAAACCATAGCTCATAGAATATACTTATATTTTGATATGCACACAAAACAAAATACACTTATACTCAAATATAACCAACTATTTATATATACTTCGAAACTCTAAAGACCTACACCGTAAGAACACTGCAAGACAATTGAGAAATTGCACTAGTCAATGTTTTTCTGGGGTACAATAGTCACAAATTATTAATACGTTGCTTCAGTCGATAACATAATTCGAATGGTGTTTTGTTCATTACAGTTGACGTACGCGTGATATTTAATGTAGTGCTTCTGCCCAGAATTTTTTGTGAGCCCTTTAGCATTTCACATCGTACGAGCAGCTTCTATAATTATTCTATTTTCACGTTCAATGGTCCCATTTTGTTGTGGTGTAGCTCTTGCGATCATGACATGACTGGCTCCAAATGCTTCTATCACTGTGACAGTTTCTGCATCTGCGAATTCTGTATATCTGTCTGTGCGAATTACTATAACCCGAAAATCAGTTTAATTCTTTATCTTGTTGAAGAATTCAGGCAGAACTTATTTTAGTTTCGTGTTTCAAAAAATGTGCTGTTCGAAAATGTGAATAGTCTTCCTTTAATAAAAAACTTAATTTCGCACCATTCATCGATGTCGTCTGCATCGGTCTACACAGATCAGCGTGAATGAGATCACCTGGTTGAGTTGCTTTTTGGAATCGTTGTTTGTAGGATTATTGGTGCAATTTGTTTACTATTAAGCTTCACATTTTTCATCAATACATCCATTAAATTTTATCCCATGATATTGTAGAAATTTTGCAACATGACGCTTGTGTTGATGAGCTAAGCGTTCATGTCAGAATTGCAAACCATTTCTGCTTTCTGCGATGGAGGCAACGGCATACTTCAAATTCATTGATTGTTGATATTTTTAAACCAATTACATATTTTGATGTATCATAAAAATATATTAAAATTAAAAAGAAATATTTAAACTGATTGTTGAATAAAAATGTTTGTTGATAATATAATTACAAATTTTTCAAACAAACATTTTAAATTAACGGTCAACACAAAACTTTCTTTTTAATATTGGTTTAATTGTATGTTTGTTCAATTTATATGATTGTTGATATTTTCTAAACAAACGTAAGAACTCAAGTATCATAGAAATGAAGTAACATTTATATAAATGTCTTAAATTGACCCTTTATTTTCACGACACATTAATTAAAACGATTGTTTATTTTTGTGGTATTTGAATTAAATTGTTTGTTTAATTCTACGATACATTCATTAATATGACTGTTGATAACTTTAAAACAGTCAATTTAATTAGTGTCGTAGTGTCTATTTCAAGAACTATTTGCAATTCGGCCACTCTTTGACAGATCACCTTCGTAATTTTTAACAGATAGTTGTAATTTATTAGTGATGCCAGATCACGAAGATGAGTATAAGAGAATATGTGTGTAATATCAAACATAATAAATATGTAATCAAATAAATTTGAACACAATTGTTTGATAAAGTTTTTTTTGTTTTAAATTACACAGGTGATCGGTGGAGCCATCTGTGAAAGAATGGCCAAATTGCAAATACTTCCTGAAATAAACACAACGGTGCTAATTAAATTGATAGTTTTAAAATTATCAACTATCATATTAAATCATGTATCATAGAATTGAACAATCAATTTAATTAAAGTATCACAGAAATAAACAATTGTTTTAATTACCGCGTCATGAAAATAAAGGGTCAATTTAATTCATTCCAATAAATTTTATTTCATTTCTACGATACTTGAATTTTTACGTTTGTTTATAAGATATCAACAATCATATAAATTTAACAAACATAAAATTAAACTAATATTAAAAATAAAGTTTTGTGTTGTCTGTTGATTTAAAATGTTTGTTTGAAAAATTTGTAATTATATTATCAAGAAACATTTTAATTCAACAATAAGTTTAAATCTTTCTTTTTAATGAGAGTTTATTTTTACGATACATTAATTTATTCGACTGTGTTTAAAATGTGGGAATAAATGTTAAAACGGCATTCCATACTCGCCAATGCCTAATACGTCTAGGGTGCGGTCCGAATCATGCTATCATAGTTTACAGTGCTCAGACTGCTCACAGCTGGTCCGAATTGAATAAGCGCGCTGTCGACTGTAAAGGCGTTAACAATTCGGACCGTTCGTAAGCGCTCTTATTTCTTGCTTGTCATTTGTGAGTTTAACCTCGATCAATTCATTAGTTTCCTCTAAAAAAACCTTTACTGCGTTAACAACTTCATCTTAACACATAATATCATTATTTCAGCAAGCACTGTCGTAAACAACATCAAACGTACGTACAGCGCTTATACTGCCTATCCTCTTGGGCGTGAGCACTGTTAGCATGAGATGATGACGTCACCTCTGACGTCATACACCTCACAGCGCAAACTTTGAGCGTTGTAAGCATGATTCGGACCAGCTGTTAGCGCGCTGTCGGTACTCAAAGCGTGATTCGGACCGCACCCCTAGTTAAAAGACTGGTTTATATGTACAAACAACACTCAAACCAACTTAAATTTTCGATTTGGGCATTCTAGTTATCTAGGAACAAAAGTTATCAACAAATAAATTTACCCCTTAATTGTTTTGAGCAGTGTATATTATAAATACACGTATTGTTTAATTTTTAATTTATCGTATTTGGTCTAAAAATACTAATCTGTATAACAAAAGGTACTGGAGTGCAAATGACTACAATATAGTTACCACTTAATCTCCCGAAAACCCAATACTAGTAAACACTGTATGTGACTGTATTATACTCGTATTATATAGTATAATAATTATATTTACCGCCTCCGCCTTCTCTTGTCTCACAAGAATATAGTCCACTGTGTCTTGTAGATACATTACGTATGGTTAGTTCACTTCGCAGTATAACTTTGTGGTTCACTGGAATAAGCTGATTTTTTATAGTTATCCACGTATCCTACAAAAATATTATTCATATTAGCAAAATATGTACAAGTTTCATCGGTTAAGTATACATGAAAAAGATAAATAATAGATTTGATTTAGTCTAGTGTCAGGCCTCATTGTAACATGTTAATAAACTAAAATTTTAACAAATCAATGTGGTACATAAGATGAATGAAATTTTTTACAAGTAAATAAATAACAAAATAAATAAATAAAAAAAAAAAATTGCAAGTACATGATAAATAACACTTTGTTGTGAGAACTAAAATTTGGTAGTATCAGCAGCAATTTTTTTTTTTTATATTTGATTAATTTTAATAATCACAACAAAAATGTTTACCGTGTATATGTTACTCTCTATACTCGAATTCAGTCATTGTCCTTCATTTTTTCCACTTCAACGGATATTGTAAAATCAGAATTGAACAATACTAGTAATGGATATCTTTCAATGTGTAAAACTAGTATTAAGCTGTACTGTCATCGTAAAATGATGATGTAGGTTGTAGTAGCAAAGACCGAAAATGGTCAGTAAGCAAAACATAAAAACAGCCACAATTCTCAATGCATT
>OY720464.1:14407166-14499666 GCA_963082715.1 Harpalus rubripes
ATGTATGTATGTATGTATGTATGTATGTATGTATGTATGTATGTATGTATGTATGTATGTATGTATGTATGTATGTATGTATGTATGTATGTATGTATGTATGTATGTATGTATGTATGTATGTATGTATGTATGTATGTATGTATGTATGTATGTATGTATGTATGTATGTATGTATGTATGTATGTATGTATGTATGTATGTATGTATGTATGTATGTATGTATGTATGTATGTATGTATGTATGTATGTATGTATGTATGTATGTATGTATGTATGTATGTATGTATGTATGTATGTATGTATGTATGTATGTATGTATGTATGTATGTATGTATGTATGTATGTATGTATGTATGTATGTATGTATGTATGTATGTATGTATGTATGTATGTATGTATGTATGTATGTATGTATGTATGTATGTATGTATGTATGTATGTATGTATGTATGTATGTATGTATGTATGTATGTATGTATGTATGTATGTATGTATGTATGTATGTATGTATGTATGTATGTATGTATGTATGTATGTATGTATGTATGTATGTATGTATGTATGTATGTATGTATGTATGTATGTATGTATGTATGTATGTATGTATGTATGTATGTATGTATGTATGTATGTATGTATGTATGTATGTATGTATGTATGTATGTATGTATGTATGTATGTATGTATGTATGTATGTATGTATGTATGTATGTATGTATGTATGTATGTATGTATGTATGTATGTATGTATGTATGTATGTATGTATGTATGTATGTATGTATGTATGTATGTATGTATGTATGTATGTATGTATGTATGTATGTATGTATGTATGTATGTATGTATGTATGTATGTATGTATGTATGTATGTATGTATGTATGTATGTATGTATGTATGTATGTATGTATGTATGTATGTATGTATGTATGTATGTATGTATGTATGTATGTATGTATGTATGTATGTATGTATGTATGTATGTATGTATGTATGTATGTATGTATGTATGTATGTATGTATGTATGTATGTATGTATGTATGTATGTATGTATGTATGTATGTATGTATGTATGTATGTATGTATGTATGTATGTATGTATGTATGTATGTATGTATGTATGTATGTATGTATGTATGTATGTATGTATGTATGTATGTATGTATGTATGTATGTATGTATGTATGTATGTATGTATGTATGTATGTATGTATGTATGTATGTATGTATGTATGTATGTATGTATGTATGTATGTATGTATGTATGTATGTATGTATGTATGTATGTATGTATGTATGTATGTATGTATGTATGTATGTATGTATGTATGTATGTATGTATGTATGTATGTATGTATGTATGTATGTATGTATGTATGTATGTATGTATGTATGTATGTATGTATGTATGTATGTATGTATGTATGTATGTATGTATGTATGTATGTATGTATGTATGTATGTATGTATGTATGTATGTATGTATAGAAGTAAAATGGCGTCAGGCGAACTGGCTCAAGTTATTCAAGAGCTAAATAAATTTGAAAAACCCGAATGAATTGAAATTATACTACATAAAAAGTTACCAAACACAGCTTCCAAAAATGAAGTAATCGAAAAATATCTTACTGCTCAAAACGAGGACATATTTGTGGAAACCTCGGGATATACGATTGACAAATGCGGTGAGTGTCAAAAACTTTCATCTTGCCTAGACAACATCAATCAACAATTCAAACTGCAAGAACAATTAAATTCTCACTTAGAGAAAAGAACAAAAGATCAAGAATTAATTATAGATCTACTAGGTTAAAAATATTGAAACAACAGATATGAAATTCGCCAGTAATAAAAATTTAAACACAGAGCCGTCAAAGGTCAATGAAAAAATGAATCCAGAGATTGCTAAACTTACAGCAGTTAAGAAATTAAGTGAAACTGAAGACAAAGTCAATCAAGATTGCAAAAATAAAAAATCTGATAAATTAAATTTACATTCATCAGATGCAAATCCTAAACTTCAGCCGAAAAGTAATAAACAAGCTAGATTTGTCGGTACAGCAGATATTGACAGATTGAGCATTTTGAGAGCCGCTGACAAGCAAGCCTGGCTCTACGTTGGGCGCGCAAGACAAGATAACACCATTCACAACATGGAGAATTATTTGCAAACTAAATTTAAAGACGAGAAGTTCACTACAGAAGAGATCTCTAAACACCACTCAAACAAAAGTAGCAACAAATCCTTCAAATTAGGCATTCCTTTGAATCTTTTGGATGTAATAAACAAACTTGAGTTCTGGCCAAAAGAATTTATAATACAAAGATATCGTTTTTTTTTTCGAAAATTCGCCTCCAGTGAAAACAACACCAAATAAAAATGATAATAACTTAAAGATGTGTAATCAACTATTATGCAATGTTTATCCAATAAAGGTAATGAAGTGTCTTTATTTTAGATAAATACAATTATCATGTTTTTTGCATGGTAGAGCACTGGATGAAAAACTCAGATCTTGAGACTATAAATATTCCAAATTATACACTAGCACACAAATTCTGTAGATCCAACTTTATACACGGAGGGATTTGTATATTTATAAAAAATGGCATTCAATTTAAACCTTTAGATCTCTCACAATATACTGTTGAATACGATGCTGAATTTTGTGGAATTGTTTCTGTTGGAGTAAAACAACTGTTATTACGGTCTGTAGACCTGATGCTGGCAATTTTCATGTATTTTTAGAAAGGTTAGATAGTATGCTGGGTTATTTGACAAAAATTTATGAAAGTATAATAATTTCTGGTGAATTTAACCTTTATTTAAACACAGATAATAAAGAAACAATTGATTTTATTAATCTTTTGCAGAGTTATAATTTTCGCATCACAACTAAGGAGTATACTAGAATTACCAAAAATTCAGCGTCATTTATAGACAACTTTTTAAGTAACATACCCTCAGATATGTATCATGTTGAAGTTATTGACCCTGGCATATCTAACCACAGCGGCATCCATTTTGCCTTCACAAGTAGAATCGAAACTATATCATTTACAAAATTACACAGACCTATATCAAACTCTAGACTAAATAACTTAAATCTGGAACTAAATACTTTTGACTGGACTCCCTTTTATAATTCTGACACAGATGTTAATTCTTTGTCATCTACACTTGTTTTAACATTAAAGAATGCAATTTGTTTAAAATTTCCTAAAAAGAAAACAAAAATTAACACTGAAATACCATTTAACTGGTTTGATAATAATTTAAAAAGAACTAGAGACTTTGTGTCTATAGCAAAACATATATTCAATGTAAGTAAATTACCTGAACATTATGAAACTTTAAAAAAATTACGGAATAAATATTCTAAGGAAATTATTATGTGTAAAGAAGGCTTACGAAAATGTTATAAATAATTCTACAAATAAACAAAATATTGCTGGAAAGTAATAAATCATGATATAAATAATTTAAAAAAACAAACTGTAACTGATAACTTTTCAGGAGATGAAATTAATAAATATTTTACTGAAGTTGCAGACAATGTTCTACAGTCACTTCCTGCTGTTAATAGTGTAGCTACAGTCAATTTATTTTATAACAACAACTATTTAGTAAACTCATTTTATATGGAAGAAATAACTGTGAAAGAGGTAACATCAACCATACTGAAATTAAAAAATTCCGCTTGTCCCGATGTATATGAATTAACCAGTCGCATAGTCAAACATATAGTTCATATTATTGCTCCTCCTCTTACTAGCCTCTACAACGCATGTATAACTAAAGGTATTTTTCTAGATCCTTTTAAAGTAGTTAAAATAATACCGATTTTTAAGAAAGGGGAGAAAAATAACCCTGATAATTATAGACCTATAGCTATATTACTAATTTTTAGTAAAATCTTTGAAGTAATTATTAAAAAACGTCTAGATAATTTTATAAATAAATTCTCAATTTTAAATTCTTGCCAATATGGCTTCAGGCAATCTAAATCCACATTTCACGCAATAGCACAAATTGTTGAGGAAACAGTCTATTGCTTTGAAAACAAAATGTTTACTGGGCTTACGCTTTGTGACTTAACTAAAGCATTCGACTGCGTGGATCATTCTATTTTATTAGAGAAGTTGGAAGTCTACGGTGTAAGAGGAGCACCACTTAAATTAATAAAATCATATTTAGATAATCATCAACAATGCGTTTATTTGAATAATTCTATCTCAGACTATCTACCCATCAAACATGGAGTTCCACAAGGTTCCATATTAGGATCATTACTTTTTAATATTTATATTAATGATTTTCTTAATTTTATAAGCACAGGTAAATGTGTTCTCTTTGCGGATGACACAACTCTTATATCATCAGATAAAAACATTGAAACTCTTAAATTAAATATGGAAACCTTAGAATTGGAAGCAAAATCTTGGTTCACATTAAATAAACTTAAATTAAATCAGGCCAAAACCCAACAATTAATTATGTCATCAAATAAAAATATAGAACAAGACCCATCTGTCGTTTTATTGCGGTTAAATATTGACCCACACTAGAAATGGAAACCTCATATAGACAAAATATGCAATAAACTTGCGTCAATAATATTTCTTTTTAGGAACCTTGTTAAATATCTTGATATAGATACATTGAGACCTGTTTATTTTGCACTATTCCAGAGTCACTTAACATACGGCCTAACTATCTGGGGAAATTCATCTTCTGTATCTAGAATATTTATACTGGAAAAATAGATTCTGCGTTTAATGACAAATACCAATTCAACTGAACACTGTCGTCCAATATTTATTAAACTTAATATTATGCCACTACCAAGTCTATATATCTACTACACCTTGCTTGATATACATAAGAACGTAAATAAATTTAAGACTAACAGTGATTTTCACGAATATTCCACACAAAACAATCATAAAATACGCCGTCCAAATATTAAATTAGAATGCTCTAAAAGAAATTCACCTAATATCTCATTATATAATCATCTCCCTAGTAACATAAAATCTTTAAATGTTATTCAGTTCAAAAAAAGCTTGAAAAAATATTTATTGTATCAGTGTTTTTATTCTATAAACGAATTTTTGAATTCCAATGTTATAATAAATTAGGTACTCCTTACTCGTACTCTTATTGGATGAACATTATCTTCTCCACAATTATTATTTTTGCTGTAATGTATTTTAAACTTTTTAAATATATTTTGACTTAACATAAATGTAAAATTATGTACGTAAAATGGTCAATAAATTATTATTATTATTATTATTATTATTATTATTATTATTATTAATATTATGCGTGCGTGTGCGTGCGCGCGCGCGCGCGCGCGTGTGTGTGTGTGTGTGTGTGTGCGTGCGTGCGCGCGTGTGTGTGTGTGTGTGTGAATTCCAAAAAATTATAATTCTTTCGTATTCCTCTGCATTGCATCCTTATGAAGAGCTGATTAGATTTTGGTTATAATTGGTCAACTGGATGTACCGTCATTTGAAGATTTTAACAGTTTTTCTTGAAAAAACAATGTTAAATATCATTTTTTCACATTTAATGTTATTATAAATATTAAAGAACATTTTATTCTCTATACGATTTGACTGCATTTTATATTTCATATTAAATGGATATAGAGTTATAAAATTATAAAGAAACTAAATATCATAAATTAGCCAGCTATGCTAGAAACAGCTACTATATTAAGAAAATTCTGATTGGAAGATGTCAGTGTCAAGTGCAATTGACATGTGAGGTGATATTTTTGTTACCATATAAACTATCATTGTTTATGTAAATGTCAAATGTCATTTCAATCATTCTGAAATATATGTGCAAATTTTCTTGTTCAATAAAACCTTAATTATCGAAAGGTATATGAATTTTATTCTAAATTCAGAACAATTCATTGAACAAGAAAATAAAAAAAATAACAAAATAAAGGGGAAACTATAATGGACAAGTACCTACGCCCGGAACGTTTCGACACAGAACCAACTGCGGTGGCTGCGGACAAAAAATAGTTACATTGGAAAAGGACTTTTAACAATTTTTTAGAGCACATGAACGACGCAACCGACGCTTGTAAGTTGCAGCTGTTAACTAATTATGTTGTACCCAATGTTTTCGAGTACATTAGTGAAATTACGACCTGCAAAGCCGTTCTGGATGCCCTTGAAGCACTGTATATTAAACCGAAAAATGAAATTTATGCTAGACACTGTTTAGCCACTAGAAATCAACAGTCTGGAGAATCATACCCGAATCAGGCAAAGACTATTAGAAAATACTTCACTTACATTAGATGCTGCTTACGATCAAGCTAGAGCTTTAGAGTTAGCTGAACAGCAATCTGCAACTTAATCAAGTTTTTCTACCTCAAGTGCTGCTACCAACGTTGAACGTGACTCAGAAATTCAAGATACTGTAGCTGTGTCGTCAAGGCTATGTTATTTCTGTGGATATGATAGGCATCAAAGATCATCATGTCCAGCTAAGGGTGATGAATGTAAGAAATGTGGAAAAACGGGACATTAGAAACGTGCCTGTCGATCACAATCTGGACTAGGTAACAGAAAACAAAATCTAAATATTAATAGAAATCAAGAATCAAATACATCAGCAGCAGCTAATCTACTTGCAACCACTTCCGCAGCAACACCAAATAGTCTTATGAGATCAACGGTTGATATAACAATAAATAGAGTCTAATTAAAAGCATTAATTGACACTGGCAGTTCTTTGAGTTTCATCATTTCAGCATTAGTTGAAAAATGTAAGGCTACTATTTTACCTTTTAATGGGAAAATCTCCATGGCCAATTCGTCCCTATATTCCGATATACTAGGACAGTATAAAGTAAATCTGAAACTTGCTGACCATTTCTACAAGAGTGTAGCAATCTTAATCATGAAAAATCTCTGTGCCGATGTAATAATTGGGCATGACATACTCAAAAGCCACGCTGCTACAGAAATAGTTTTTCATGGCTCCTGACTTCTTTTGAAGATTTGTAGCTTATCTGTAGCAAGTGTTCAACCCGTTTCATTATTTAGTAACTTGACAAGAAATTGTACCCCTATACTAAGTCTCGAAAACAATCAAAAGAGGATAGCCTATTCGTAGATAGTGAAGTAAATAGACTAGTGGAGGAAGGCGTGATCGAATCTAGTAACTCACCCTGGCGTGCCCAACCTTTTGTGGTAAGAGAAGGAATACGAAAACCCCGAATGGTCATTGATTACTCAAGAACAATAAATAGGTTTACCCTACTGGACGCATACCATCTTCCAAAAATAGAAGAAATAATTTCAAGAGTTTCAGAAAATAATATTTTCAGTATTATAGATTTGAATAGCGCCTACCATCAAATCCCTATTTTCGATTCTGAGAAACAATATACAGCTTTTGAAGCAGCTGGCAAGTTATACCAATTTCTTCGTATTCCTTTTGGGGTGACAAATGGTGTCGCCTGCTTTCAGAGAGTTATAGATCGCATTGTACAGGATGAAAATCTTAAAGGTACTTTCCCCTATTTAGACGATGTGACTGTACGTGGGAAAACCCAAGAAGAAAATGATAGAAATCTGAACAAATTTTTAGCAGCTGCGGAAAAATATAATTTAACTTTGATACGAGAAAAATGTCAGTTTTCTGTGAAAACTGTACACTTGCTTGGTTACGTTATTTTCAATCACACGATCAAACCAGATCCGAATCGTCTTCAGCCACTTCTAGACTTACCTATACCTAAACATGCAGCATCCCTTCAGAGAGCTATGGGTATGTGTTCATATTACAGTAAGTGGATACCTCGCTTTTCAGAAAAGATACGCCCCCTGTTGAAAACTACATTCCCCATTTCTGATGAGAGGATTTCAGTATTCAACATGATGAAAAATGACATTGCTAACGCAGCAACTTCAGCAATCCAAGATGATATGCCTTTTCAAGTAGAGACAGACGCATCAAACTTTACTATAGCAGCAACCTTGAGTCAGATGGGAAGACCAGGTGCTTTCTTTTCTAGGACGCTAAAAAAATCAGAATTACAACATTCCTCGATTGAAAAAGAAGCGTACGCCATTGTCGAATCAATACGGAACTGGCGTCATTATCTCATCGGCAGACTTTTCACAGTCTTAACAGATCAACGTTCAGTTTCTTTTATGTTTGACCATCACTCTAGTAAAATAAAAAACGAAAAAATTATGAGGTGGCGTTTAGAACTTTCGTGCTTCAAATTTGACATTGTCTACCGTCCGGGAAGCAAAAATTCGTCCGCTGACACACTTTCAAGAGTAAGTGCTGCCGCCAACTCTGTAAAAAATCTTCAAACACTACACAACACAATCTGTCATCCTGGAATAACCAGAATGAAACATTGGGTTAGAGCAAAGAATCTCCCCTATTCCGTGGAAGATGTGAGAAAAATTACGAACACATGTAGAGTGTGTGCAGAATTGAAACCAAGATACTTTTCACATGAAAGACACTTAATTAAAGCTTCGTCACCCTTTGAACGTCTTAATCTAGACTTTAAAGGCCCACTTCCCTCACAATCAAGAAACCAATACATTTTGACGGTCGTGGATGAATTTTCGAGATTTCCTTTCGCCTTCCCTTGTACTGACGTCTCTACTCAAACTGTAATCCAACACTTAACTACTCTTTTTAGTCTTTTCGGCACCCCAGCATACATTCACTCGGATAGAGGAGCGTCTTTCATGTCGATGGAACTTAAGTCTTTTCTGACTTCGCATGGTGTTGCTTTAAGTCGAACCACACCATACAACCCAAGGGAGAACGGTCAAGTGGAAAAATATAACGGTATAATCTGGAAGAGTATAATACTTGCTCTAAGGACAGAAGACATAAAGACTGAGTACTGTATGTTCAACCACCCTCGCCGATCGTTCAATGGGAGTTCCACACCTACATGAATGATCAAACGTAGACCTGTCTTGATGAAAAAGCATATCAGAGCCAGTAAATACGACCCCCTTGTGGAGGAGGTTGAGTTGTTAGAAGCAAACTCCGAATATGCCCATATCAGATTTCCTGATGGTCGAGATTCATCTGTTTCAACCCGCTACCTGGCACCCCCTGGAAATCCTATAATAAGATCAGATAATGGGACTACGAGTGAGAGTTCTGAAAACCACCCACCAGAGAGTTCAGAGACAGAAAGCAAATTAGAAGGCAAATCAAACCAAGGTCATGATGGACTCTCTACGAGTCCATCAATTACAAATCGCCTAGTTCTAGGAGGCGAGCTAAACCAAGATCAAAATAGATCCTCTGAGAGCTCTTCAACTACAAATAAATCCAGCTCGTCTAGCCCGTGAAAGACGTTTTCCAACTCATCTAAAATACTTTGTTATTGATTTTTTAGAGAGGGGTGATTGAGGTGATATTTTTGTTACCATATAAACTATTATTATTTATGTAAATGTCAAATGTCATTTCAATCATTCTGAAATATATGTGCAAATTTTCTTGTTCAATAAAACCTTAATTATCGAAAGGTATATGAATTTGATTCTAAATTCAGAACAACATGTTCGTAGTATATTTGTCTTATAATTTTACTCAAAATATAGGATCTGTTTGCTCGAATTTTTCTGTAGGGAATTTGTATATAATACATAGAACTGTTGAAAGGTAATGTACATACAAGAAATTTAGTGTGTGTGTGTGTGTGTGTGTGTGTGTGTGTGTGTGTGTGTGTGTGTGTGTGTGTGTGTGTGTGTGTGTGTCTGTCTGTCTGTGTGTGTGTGTGTGTGTATGTGTGCGTATGTGCGTGTGTGTGTGTGACAAAATTTTCTAATGCAATAACTCTAATACTACAATTCCAAAAACTATAATTCTTTCGTATTCCTCTTCGTTGTATCTATATGAAGAGCCGATTAGATTTTGGTTATAATTGGTCAACCGGAAGTACCCTCATTTGAAGATTTTACCAGTTTTTCACAATTAATGTTATTATATATATATATATATATATATATATATATATATATATATATATATATATATATATATTAAAGAACACTGTATACTCTATACGATTTGACTGCATTTTATACTTCATATTAAATGGGTTATAAAATCATAAAGATACTAAATTTAATAAAGGAGCTAGCTATGCTAGAAACAGCTACTATATTACGAAAATTCTGATTGAAAGATGTCAGTGTCAAGTGCAATTGACATATTCGTAGTATATTTGTGTTATAATTTTATTCGAAATATATTATTTTTTTACTCGAAATTTTCTCTATGGAATTAATATGAAATACATACAACTGTCGAAAGGTAATGTACACACAAGAAATTCAAAATCTTTTGCAAGGAACTTTCTGTATTGATATTATAGAGAATATATACGTATTTACGAAAATTCTACCGGTAGATACCGCATCTACCGACTTTTCGAAAACAGGAGTGGTAAAAAGTTACCGTGTTCGAAAATTGTACAATAGCTACCAGATTCATCTACCGGATTCATGAAGAATCTAATCTCAAGAAAAACGGTAGTGATGCAAAGCGGAGCGCGCGTTATAAAAGTGGAAATGTGTTCAAAGTAGGACTCTGCTCAGTTTGTTAACTACGTCAAATTTCTAACATTTTTAAATGTTTTCATAGGTTATGGATCTACCCTGTTTACCACTTGCGTTCTTAAAATATCGATTCCGGTAACCTGATAAACAACTGTTTACCAATAACAGTTTACCGGTAGAATTTTCGTAAATACCTCATATAACTGACGGAAGGTAATGTGCTGGCCACATCAGATTTTTTATTGATGTGCTTAGGTATTTCATATTCTTGTACACTTATATGTTTCTTTAAGTCGTATTGTTGTTTTAACAAAAGATTGGAATTTTTAAGATTTTCTTTGTACGCATTTTCATGTTCTGGTGGTACTTTGTAGATTTTTGATTTTTCGAAGTAAGCCTTTCTACCTTTCTTGCCTACTAGTACCGCTGCTCTTACTAACCTATGATCTGTGTTAGACTCTAAGTTTTGAATTACTTCAACATTTTGGATAATTTCTCGGTTTTTAAATAAAATATAGTCGCATTCAAATTTTACATACTTTGGTGATATCCATGTCCACTTGGATTTGGCTCTTCCTTTTATGAAAAACGTGTTGCCTACTTTTAGTTATAAACTTGTAGCAAAATCGATTAACAGCTGTCCACGGTAATTTTTTTTCCGTAGCAGAATATTTTATTGTTTCTGGTTTCTTTTGCCCTACACGAGCATTGAAATCGCCTATGACGAATATTTCTTCGTACTTTCTTGTTTCGTAATTTTATATAATTGTTTATAAAACTTTTCTATTTCTTCGGGTGTACACTTTTTTGTGGGGGCAACATTTGGATTAAATGCTTTTTGAGTTGAGTTATTTTCGTATTTAAATTCGACTATGTTGTATTCGTTAGATTTTTTGATAAGAAATCCAATATCGTAATATCCGTTTTTTCCTGTACCGTGACATAGTACGTTACCAGATTTTCTTTCCATAATCTTTTCTCCGTGTCTTCCCACCTCGAATAATCCTACTATATTCCATTTCATCTTTTCTAGGGCATTTTCTAGCTCCCACATTTTGTCCTCTCCTGTTATTGTATTAACATTGTAAGCGCCAATACATAATTTAGTTTTTGGGGGGTTTGGTCTTTATCTTCCGCGGGGACCCACCGTTTTGGAAGATTGTGGAGATTGAGAATCTTGTTATTATTTACTTGTTCGGTATTGTCTTTTTTATATTATTATTATTATATTTTAGATAAGCTTGTATCCATAAGTGCGTATTTAGTTGCTATTTTTTTTTCATTTACGTTGAAAAGATTTTTATGTCTGCATTGTTTGTAGATATAGTCTTTCCGCCAACTGATTCAGATATTTTTCTTTCAATATTACCGACTGCTAATTCGTTCTCTTATACGGCTGATTACTATTTATTTCTCCAGGGGAAAGTATTTTTTTTATTTATTGTTTTTATCTGCCTTGATAATTATTTTATCATAATCTATGTAAAAAAATTCCTTCCTCTCTAATTTTTTGCATTTCAGCGATTGGTTTTTATCTTACATCTATTGTTTTGAGAAGTCTTCAGAAATGAAATATGTAGTATATTGTGAAATAAGTGCAGGAAAACACTTATTGCACACGAGGTGTAAGAGTTTCATCATGAGAAGGCTGGAATTACAAAAGTGGGCAATAGGTATTTCTGCACAAGTAGCACACTATACTTTTTCTACTTCCACACTCTGGTAAGATATAAATAATTCATTTTGAATAAAGAACATATTTTCTTTCACTAATTAATTGAACTTTAAAATATTTACAATAATTACTTTTACTATGAATGAAAATATACACATGGATAAGTAATTACCAAATATTTTGTAATTCATAAATCAAAAAATACATACAGTAAAATTTTTGGAAGATGTCCGATCAAGGTCATCTGCATATGAACGAATTAACAAATTGGCATATATTTATCTTTCTCACAAGAAGCGTGTGCAATAAGGATGGGTATAACACGTTTGTCTTGCAAAAATTCATATTGTTTCGACTAAGTTAGTACATTCCATTTTAAAACAATGCTCGTTGTTGACAATACTTTCGCTGTAACGTAAGTTTATTTATCAATTCAGATATATTACCTTGTTCATAGCCGTACGATTAACGTTATTTTCTGTCAGTGTCAGTATCTTATTTTGTCACATATTTGGTTTTGCATTTGCTAATATACTTACCAGTTGACATTGTTTTGAATTTTAAATGCTTTTACTGTAACATATATTTGTATAATAATAAAATAACAATAGCATCCTACGTACCCTCATAAATAGTAATTAAACGACTGTAATGAATATGACAGAGCAAAATTTTAATTTATATAATTCTCAGATGACCTTGATCAGACATCTTTTAAAATTTTTACCGTATTTAAATATTAACATTATTGTAATGACGTAACAGACTTGTCCAAACCTGCTTAATTACGCGGTTGATGAAATCTATTGTGTTTGAGTTTTTATCTGGAATAGTGTTCTAGTAAGTTCTCGAATACAAATGCCGGAGTATATGAGCACTGTTAGCGAAGGAATTGGACAGTCTGATATAAATAAGCGTTGCGTGTTAAACCGTTGGTGATATACACAGATAGTCGATAAGTAAACATAAATAAATATAGTTGTATAAATAAATAAGTGAGCTATATATTGTTTAAATAAATAATCTTAGTGTTTAAGTGTCTTATAATATTCTTAGTCTTAATTAGTGTTTAATATTTGTTTAATCGTAGTTTTTCTTATATTTATCAACTTTTAATTATATTTAATATCTATTTATCGTTATAATAAACTTTTATTTTAATTAATAATAATTGTCTAATATTTACACCTCACCCAAATAAATAAAAACGTTACATTATATTACATTTGGCAACTTCTCTGAGAAATAATTTCTCACACTTTATCCCACGACTGTGAGAAATGAATAACTTTCGAGCTTTGTAAAGCATGGGAATGTGAGAAATTATTTCTCATACTTTAACCTATGACTGCGGGAAATGAATTACTTTCAAGCTTTGTAAAGCATGGGAAAAGTGCAATTTTCTGTAGTGGTCGTAGAAAAATATGCTTTTCTTTTAGATTACTCCTATTTTTTATTAACGTATTGCGTATTATCTCTGTGGTAAATTTTTACAAGTATTGGTATGCATTTTTTTCTGTTTTTAAGTCCTAATCTTTTAATATCTTCTATATTATTTGTGTTTAAGTCAAACATCATTTATTATTTAGAAGATTTTCTCATGTAATTTTTTAGTTGGTCTTCGCTACTATCTTTTTCCTCGAGTCCATGAACGACTATGTTTTTAATTTTCATGACTCTCTTTAGTATCTTGATTCTCTGTTCCTGTTGTTTATAACTTTAAGTAAAGTACTATATCCGGTTTATGAATTTTAGAAAAAATCTAACATGTTACCATTAATGTTATAGTATATTAACATATGTTACAGAAGGTAACGTATTCTAGCACGAGCTCCAAATTCGCTTACGAACGCGTAGCGGCGGCTGGGCGAACGAACAAGCGCTCGAATTGCCTTCTTTAACGAGTGTTTTATACTATTTTCTCTGTCGGGACTTTCATTTACTTTATTTCTTTATAAAAATATTTGACAATTTCTATGAAGGAAAATTTTTGGTGGAATTATTAGGTTGGTGACAGTGATTTGTGCTTTTTATTCTGTTCGTTGCCTAGATATTTATTACAGTCATGCCAATCTCAAATAATAAAATATCACCAAAAATTGTTTAAGAAGGAAGCATCTTCTAACATCAATATGCATGCTAGAATGTGACATTCTAATTCCGAAATAGAGAAAAGTATTTTTCACGAAAATCTGTTTAGAGCTTCAATAAATTATTACTTCTGGTTTATCAATTTTAGCTAAAATCTAATATGTTGTTCTCCTTCATATAAAAGTCTTAAATACTAAATTTGAAAAGTTTTGGAATATATCAATATATTTTTCACGAAAATCTGTTCAAAACTTCAAGTGAAGTATCATTTTCGGTTTATCAATTTTAGCCAAAATCTAATATATTATTTTCCTTGATATAAAAGTGTTAATTACTAAAATTTAAAAGTTTTGGATTATATTTTAATATAGTTTTTTTTATTAAAAACTCTTACGAGCTTTAAACAAAGTATCACTTCAGGTTGTTCAATTTTACCCAAAATCTATTCAAGTCTTTATATGAATGCAGAAAGCTTAAATAGGCAAAATAGAAACTTTTGGAAGAGAAGAAATAGAAAGACTACAAGCTAAGCATATAAAATGAACGCCAGGATTAGAAAGAACTACACTACATACTTCTAGAGATCTAGAAGGAACTAAAAGAAATAAATTAAAGAAAGAAACTGCAAAAAGCGACAGCGTCGGACTGGCCATTGCAGCGATGTGGCGATCGCCACAGGCCCGGTCAGCGAGAGAGTTCAATCTAAACCTGTAACCATAATAAATGAATAGTTTTTAATATAATAAAGAGAAAAACTCGTAGAAGAATGATTGTAGATCAAGTGTATAACGTAATTCAAGAGCCTAACTTTACCAGAGAACAAACGTAAGTCAAATCTATCCCTGTCTTCAATAGACGCCACTCCTGGTCGTTAACTAATGTAGTCTGGAAATACGTGCTCCATGGTCATATGCAAAATATACTAGTAGATATAAAATTTAGTTTTTAAGTTCTTTGTGGTTTGATGTGACGCGTGGCTTTTCACATAATAAACTTTTATTAGCAAATTCATAAAAAAAATATTAAATTCAATGTTAACTAACTTAATTTTTCCGAATTAAATTTTTGGTATGAGAGCTATTCACAAAATCACAAAACAGAATAGGGTTGGAGTCAAATTCTGAAACTGTTATTTTAAAAACAATTTTTGTCGCCTCAACTCTTGGTATTGTACTTATGCCCAGTTGCACCAAGGTTTAAATCTTAAACTATCCTTAGATAAAAAAAAAATGCAAATCCAAACAACAATGCATACTAATTCATTTGACATTTTGTATCGACATAATATTATGAATTTAGCGAAGTTACGTTGGTGCAACCGGCCATTAGAACCATAATTTTTGTGTACTTAAACAATTTGTTTAAACGATTTGAACGTTTTATAGCGTGCTGCGTGAATGATAGCATTAAAATGAAAAATAATTATAAACACTGTACCTATAAAAAATAAAGGTTATCTTTAACAGTATTCACCATTAACTATTAATAATAAATAAAAAACTAAAAGAACAAAAGGAATATTATGAAGGCATAATAAGTGATACGACCAGCTACTACAAAACACTTGAGGACAAATTGGATCACCTAGAGCAGTATAGCCGCCGCAATTGTGTTCGAATCTTCGGAGTTCCAGAGGTAAGTGACGAAAACACCGAGAATGTTATCCGCAAAGTTTTTAGTGATAATCTGTCCCTAAATATTGCTCCCAATCTTATTGATTGATGTCACCGTATTGGCCCCAAAAAACCTGTGTCACCTTCCGCGAAACCTCGACCAATAATTGGTAAATTTGAATCCTACAAAACTCGTGCATAAGTTCTAAATAATCGCAAACATCTGAAGGGTACAAAAATGTTAATAAAGGAGGACTTAACACGCAATATACTTGAATTATTAACCCTCGCCTCGAAAAAATATGGATTCAAGAATGTTTGGTCGTATGATGGTGTTAATTATTACAAAGTGGATGAATTTATAAATAAATTTGATGTACTCGATGTATAATTTTTCTTTATATTTCACGGTATTATAATATGGAGCTATAACAAAATATGATCTATATTGATTATTTGTACATTTATATTTTCTGTAAATATCTTTATATTCAATTCTTTATTCACTTGTTAACTGAGTAGCAGCTGTTTCTTTGTTTTTGTCGTTTCATATTTTTTATCAACACAAGTTTGTACTTACTCATTTACTTAAAACTAATAGACATTAATAACAAAAAGATAAAATTACGGTATTCCAGGTACAATATATTTACATGAGCAAGAACTAATACCTTTGATATCATTCAAGGTTTTGCTAATTTTTTCTCTAGTGTCTACACATGATGGTAATGAAGCTACGTTACCTGGAAAATATGTCAATGCCAGTAGCCAAACATCAGTTTCAGATATATAAGAGAATGATACCATTGAAGCAATAAACAAACTAAAACCTTCTTGCAATCCTAGTCCTGATTATATCCCGGCTTATATTTTAATCTTTATCTCAAAACTTCATATATTACTCCTATTTTCAAATCTAGTAATAATTCCAACATCTTTAATTAGCCACCAATTGCAATCCTATCTAATCTTTCCAAAATCTATGAATCTATACTTTATAGATTCAGCAACGTGGCTTTATTAAAGAACTAACTTAATAAACTTTACTAAATATACTGTTAAAGCACTCCACGATAATGAACAAATAGATGTAGCGTACACTGATATTACCAAAGCTTTTGATACTATTGGTCATAAAGTTCTCCTATACAAACTTGAGCACAATTTTTACTTTTCTAATGATCTTCTTTAACTATTTTCATCTTATTTAAATGACCGTAAAATGTTTGTTCACTATAATAGTTTTCTATCAAATCCCTACAATGCTACTTCCGGTTGCCTCAAGGTTCAAACTTAGGGCCTTTATTGTTTAATTTATTTATTAATGACATTGTTGATTGTGTGAAGGATTCAGAAGTGTTGCTATATGCTGATATGAAAATATTTAAAATAATAAACTCAACTGAAAATTGTATGAAGTTGCAAAATTATTTAAACAATGTTTTAATTTGGTCTAAATCCTCTAAATAACATTTTAATCTTACAAAATTCAAAATTATGACTTACTATGTGAAAAGATCTGTATTTGATTTTACTTATTAAATGGACATCCACAATTTGGACAGAGTACACCAATATAAAGATCTCGGTGTTCTATTTGATGAAAAGTTAACTTTCAACCCTCATGTAAATGAAATAGTAATAAAAATCTTGGATTCATTATACGCAACAATCAGTCATTTAAAACTATCACTTCGCTAAAATCTTTGTACTTTGCACTTGTGCGTACAAAATTGGAATACGCTCTCTAAATATGCAATCCAATTTATAACAAATATTGTCTCACAATTGAAACAATTCAGCGCAAATTTGTTAAGTACTGGAGTTTTAAAATATCTGGAATTTATCCAGGACATGATTATGCTTA
Organism: Harpalus rubripes; assembly: GCA_963082715.1. Taxonomy (NCBI): domain Eukaryota; kingdom Metazoa; phylum Arthropoda; class Insecta; order Coleoptera; family Carabidae; genus Harpalus; species Harpalus rubripes. The sequence goes on from OY720464.1 coordinate 14,425,001, forward strand.
TAATAACTTACTGTCAAATTTGTGTCTTTACACAATGACAGAAAGATTCAATCTTGTCAATATTTATATAAATTATTAAATAATATTATTGATGACTCGAACACCCTATCATGTATTCTAATTTTTGTACCATGCACATCTTCATGTAATAAAGTAAGATTTAAGTGTACTCTTGCTCGAAGAAATTATGAGATGAAATCTCCAATCCGTCAATTATATACTATTTTTAATGATGCAAGTTTTAGAATTGATATCGATATATATATGCAGACTCTTTTTCTAAATTTATACGTTTGCTATTTACTGTTTTTCTACCTATTGTATCTCACTTATTATTTCATATATTATTGTAGTAACTTTGTTTCGATACTGAAAATCATCTAGGTATGTTTTGTAAAGATTTTCGTTTTTTTCATCGTTGTAATGTTAGTATGTATTTGTTAGACTACCTATTTTCTATGTATAATTTATGTCTACACAATAAGTTTATAATGTTTTGTTTTATTCATGCCCCTGTAATTGGGACTTTTGTTCTGTTGGGTGGATTACAAATAAATAAAAAAAATAAATAAAAATTACAATAAAAAGAATGAACAAAAATTGATTATAACAATACTTACAATTTATCTATTTTTTGCATTATATATACTTTTTATTTTCTACATTATGAACATGAAGATAGTATATATACAGTTTTCTATCAACTGGTAATTAAATTTTACATTAATTTCTCAATGCAGACTTCGCGTATACGGTACTTTAACTATGTGACCAAAATTTATGTGATGGAAACACGGTTTGTATGTTAGATTACTGCTAATTCTATGCAACTAGTACAGGTAATAAAGATTATCTTTAACAGTATTCACCATTCACTATTAATATTATTTTATTACAATAAAGAAAATGTTCAAAAATTGATTATAAAAATACTTATAGTTTATTGAACATGAATATAATATACTTACAGTTTTCTATCAATTGGTAAATTTACATTAATTTCTCAATGCATACTTCGCGTATGCGGTACTTAAACTATGTGACCAAAATTTGCGTGGTGGAAACGCGGTTTGTGTGTTATATATTACTCTTAATTCTATGCAACTAGTGCAGGTAGCTTTGTAATTAAATAAAATACTTTTTTCTTCAAGCGTATTATAATATTCATATTATCCTACTGTACACACACTATATTAGATATTCATTGTCTTACTAGTACAAAAATGTTATTATTGTTGTACTAGTAAAAAAAAATGTTAGTGTCTTAGTTCACCGCTAGCGGCAGCAGTCGTCACAGCAATACACACTATGTTGAAAATTGTTATTTCACAGTTGTAACGTTTTTGTTTTATAGTGTACACAGCCAGCTTTGCCTAATATTGCAAAACAGTACAATTAAAAAATTTCAAAAAATGTCAAAAAATTCTTTGAAACACTTGAAGAAAAAATGGTATATGTCATTCGGAGTAGAACGCTCTTTTTGTGTTTTACCCAGCTTGCCTAACCTCGGCCGCAATAGTTGGGTTCAACACAAAAGAAGACAAGTTGCGGTTTAATATACGTGAAAGTTTGCACGAAATTTTAAACAGTTGCAGATTACGTGTGACAAGTGACAAGTTGCAGATACGTGCATACATGTAATACTCCCTTCATAGGTTTGTCGTGGCTTTGAGTACCAACACCAAGTTAATACGAGGCAACATGTTTTAAAAGGCTCCGGTAAATGCCTACAATGGATGGATGGATTAAATAATAATAATAATATTATTGTTAATACAATGTAAACAGATTCAAAGCCGAAAGGTATGAATTAATAAATAATACATACAATATCAGTAGCATTCTTTGAAGCTTTATTCCCTGTACTTTTCGGTAATAGCTATATTTCATAATTTGTTTTTGATTTGATGAAGTTATTATTTGCTCGATGTTTCATATTAAATTTCGTGTTATTTATGGGGTTGGAATTACAGCAGTTTATACATTTCAGAGTATCCTTTTTGCAGTTTTTAATATCATGGTTTTCTGTGCATATACATAGGCCATCCTGCAATCTTTGAAGGACATTCTTAAAAAAAACAAACAGCCGAAAGTTGAACTTCGATAGCAGCTTATCAGAGTAAATTATTCCGCACATTTCTATCTTCTGCAGTTATAAACGGTATTTATAGTTATATTTTAACAATAGATTTCTTATTATAGGATTAACTTGGATTACGGTATAGTCCATTATCAAATATACATCCGTGGGATCCTTGATGATGCAAGTGTAATAGTGGTTTCAATCTTTATGCTTGACCTTAAAGAAACATAATTTCGATATTGATACTCTCTAAAATGATACAATCTCAAACACTTTTTCCACTTTATCAAAAGAACCATTGGGATTACGAAAAAATGTGTTACAAATAATATTGCTACATCAATTCTACACAAAAAAGGTTATTACAAAATTGTATGCATGACTGTACTGTATTTCAGATATAACAGACTTAGGAGTAAGATAGGGCTTACGATTCCAGCTTTCTGATTGGTCTAAACGCAAACCAAATTTACAATAGCAATATGTAAAGTAGGTATATTATTTTTTCCCTTTTGACTTTATAATCTATCTAACAGCTTTAAATAACTGTTTACTTACTAAATACTTAAAAAAAACAAATTTTAACGTTTCTAGTTGTCAAGTATGTCATACACGAAACAAAACTAATTTATAAGATTTATGTTTGTAAAACAGACTGGCGTCGCAGCGTCACCAAGTTTATTCTTATCTGAAATACAATATAATAGTTTTCTCAAAATGTTTACTTTTAGTTTCCAAAAATGAAAATGACTATATTTACATGTGACATTATTTCTAGGGACATTATATGTAAGAAAAACATAACAAACACCAATAAATTAACAAAGAAAAAACATCTCCCCTATGTTTCACAGTATAGGTAGGCATTGGAAATTGAAAGTATTCATACCGGGTGTTAACGAATACGAGTTACAAATTTATAAGATATGTAGTGATGCAAAATAGATTAACTTCTACTAATAAACGCATATACGGAAACGCACTGTTTTCGAGCTAGAAACGATTAGAGTTATAAGCTACCTTAGTTTTAGTTGGCACTGACTTATCACTTCAGTTATTTTGCTTAATTTAAATTTTAGCATTATATTGCAGACGCATTATGAATAAGCATTCTGTTTGCGATCACGCTAACATGGTATTAACGGACGGCTGAGTGTACGGCAATGCAAGATATTCAAACAAATATTGACGTTTTTGAACAAATGTTTCAAAATAAGCTCCAAAGGCGCAATGCTTGAATTGAACATGGTTATCGTCGTTTTGAGCAATTATTATAATTATATATTACAAAAATGAATAAAATTATTTTAAAATTTAAATAAACAAAATTAACAACTGAAGTGGTAGGTCACAGACAACTAAAATTAAGGTAGATAATTTTTCTTGTAAGAGCATGTAGCTCGAAAACGGTGCGTTTCCGGATATGAGTTTATTAGTACAAGTTAGTTTATTTTGCATGCCCTACATACCCTATAAATTAACACATATTCTTTAACACCCTGTATAAATTTAACGTTTAAGAGGAATGAATCACCCTGCTACTATATATGAAGCGAAAATTCTAATAAAATGATCCTGTACTAAAATTATTAACATTATTAAAAATTCAACATTAGGCGAACAAAATTATAATATGAACCTGCATTAAAAAAATGTTGTTGGAATCTATTAGTATTTGACTTTGATTTTATAGTGAAAACGAGAAATGCCGTTTTCTCCATAAAATCAAAGTCAAATACTAATATATTTCAATAACATTTTTTTTAAAATGCGGATTCGTCTAATGGCTAATTTTTTTATTATGTTAATAGTTGTAGTACAGGATCAATTTATATGAATCTTCGCTTCATATAAAGGAGGCAGAGGGATGCATTCCTCTTAAAGAAAAAACTTTTCGATAATTGCAGTGCTTACAGAATTTCATAGAAAGACTACAGACAAGTAATACTTTTCACTTGACCAATGGCATTTTTAATTATAGTGTAGTCCTCAAATTAGCCAAAGCTTCTAGGAGCTAATTACTTGTAGAATATAAAGTTTCCACCACTGTTACATCTGCTCTTGAAATTGCTTGTAATCCAGGAAGTGCAGAGGCTTTCGGAGGCCCAAGTGTTCTGTAAATTGAACGTAGCTAAACAAACCTTTTCATGCCATGGCCAAGGAAAAATGCAAACTCTTGCGAAAGTTGGGGATATCGCCTTAATGCTAAATTAAAACATCAGTATCAAGGGAGAACACATGAGTAGTTTTAATTATTTTGTGCTAAATACACTACTCACTGCATGTAATATGATCTTTGTGTCCGCTTCCTCCTACGTGCTTGAAAGAATGGATATATCTTCGCCATGTGCTGAAGCTGCTTTGTCTTTCCAAATTATTTCTAATATTTTCTTATTGGTCACGCAAAATTGAAGAATCTGATTGAAATGGAACTCTTGTCAGTTCATCCTTGGTCTTATCATGGACCAACAACTTATTCATTGGTATACTTCCAATTTAATTTTTAGTCCGATTTTGTAATGGATTGGATTTGAGCCTTTATGCGAGTCACTCTCATCACTTTCTTTAATGAGTTTTCATTGTAAGAGTCAAAAACATCATGGACCTCACTATAGGCAATTGCTGAATTTTTGATTCATTTGCTGGAGCTCACGTGATCACGGTATGACTTCAGTTTTAGATTTCTGGTATGTGCGAAAAAGCGCCGTGCCATCTACTATAGCAACGTTTTCTTGTAGCTCTTTATTTTCTTCTAAAACCACAAGTATGGAGGAAACATGAGCATCATCGTTTTCTTCGGCAGGTATTACTTGCATTGATTCAAGAGCATACATAAGTGTTCTATACACATTTTGTGTCTTTAGAAAATAAATAAATTATTATTAATTATTATTATTATAACTATTATTACTAATATTATAACTAATATTATTACTATTATTATTATTATTATTACTATTATTATAATTAATATTATTACTATTATTATCATTACTATTATTTTTATTATTATTATTATTATTATTATTATTATTATTATTATTACTATTCTTATTATTATTACCGTTATAGATCAAGATACTATATATGTTCTGAAGTTATGATATAAAAAAAGAAAAATTATGACATGTAACATAAATAAAATAAATATAAATTGTAATAATCAATATAAGCGTACATAATATATAATATTTGGCGACGACGGTAAAACTGCGATAAAATGACTTCAATAGGGAAAATAAAAGAATTCGATGAAGAGATATTTATTTCACGATTAATGAAACGGCAGAAAGTAAAAAGGTGCATCTATTTTGATTATTAATGGGAAGCTAGTCTTTGAATTACTAAATAATTTTCTTCAACCGGAAAAACCAAGTAGCAAATCTTTTGAAGATTTGGTGAAGTTATTGAGTGATTATTACACTCCTCAAAAATCGATAATCGCTGAAAGATGAAATTTTAATAAAAGATATCAAAAACTAACTGAAACTGTTATTGAATATGCGATGGAGTTTAAGAAATTATCTACATCTTGCGATTTTAAAACATTTTTAGATGACGCTTTACGTGATCGTTTCGTTTGTGGCTTAAGAAATGAGAATATTCGTCAAAGAATACTAACCGAAACGAATCTTACATTTCAGAAAACTATTGACATGGCTAGGAATTTGGAAATGGCGCAGGAAAATTATATGAAAATGAAAATTGAAGATAATAGTGAAGTAGTGCATATATCGAAAAGAAGAGTAAATAACGGACAGCGATATCAAGAAAAGAAACGGAAATGTAAAGTGTGTGGAAAAATGCACCAAGGAAAATGTAAATACTGTGATTACACTTGCAATATATGCAAAAAAGTTGGACATTTAGCACAGGTTTGCCTAAATAAAGGAAAAAATGTGAGTAAATCTTTCAAACAATTGAAATATGTCACTGATATAAAATCAGATGACGATAACAGTAGTGATAATGACAGTGACAGAAATAAATCAATGTTCGGCATTTATCAGATTTATAAACCAAGTGACGCTTATTTTGTATATGTAGAAATTGATACGCAAAAACTAAGATTAGAATTAGATACAGGAGCGTCAGTAACAATAATTTCTGATAAAATGTACAAAGAAAAATTTAAACATTTAAATTTGAACTCATGTGATATTAAATTACAAGCATATGGAGGTTGGACGTTATCTGTCATGGGAGAATCAGAAATTACGGTTACCAATAATTGTAATAAAAAATGAAAGCAATAGCTCTGCACCTGCTTTAATGGGTAGAAATTGGATAAGGAAACTTAACATAAATAATTTAAATTGTAACATAATTTGTACTGTAGAACAAATGTCAAATAACAATACTGACAATGTCATATCAGCCTTAAGAAACAAGTTTTTAAAACAGGATATGGTACAATTCAAAATTACAAGGCTTCAATTATTTTAAAAGAAATTATTGTACCAATTTTCCATAAAGCAAGACCTGTACCATGTGTGTCAATTACAAACATTTGAATTTCTTGTCTTAAAGTAGTTTGATCCGAGATTTTTTACATCAAATTATTTTGTATGTATTTTTTATCTCTAAATCTATAGAAGATATAAAACTGAATTTATATTTATCGAATGAAGCATTAACGTTCTTTAATATAAGTATTTACATAAATTTTCGATAAATAATATTTAGATGATTTTTTTAACTACTACTTTCGCTTGATCAATTGTTACCAAAACTTAATCAACTCTTCCCATTATTGTTAGATTGAGGAATCCGTAGTAAAAAATGTCTTAAGTCTTATAGTACTTGAGAAATCGTGAATACACACACACACGCACACACACACACACACACACACACGCACGCACACACACACACACACACACGCACACGCACACGCACACGCACACGCACACACACACACACACGCACACGCACACGCACACGCACACGCACACGCACACGCACACGCACACGCACACGCACACGCACACGCGCACGCACACGCACACGCACACACACACACACACACACACACATTACAGGGGTATTCCGATAACTAAACAGACAGTTGTCGATATGATGCTGGATACTTCTTTTTTTATTGATTTTCTGATCTTCCATAATACTTTAGTAATGCCTTTTTAACAGTTTGAACTATTCGTTCAAAGATTGTCATCTATAACTTAGTCGATTGGAGGGCTTCTTTATTCTGGTTGATCGTCGTAGAGGAGGCTCTGCTTAAGTTAATGATTTTGAAGCCTCTGGCTCTAGCAGGGTTATTGTTTCTGGAGTCTCTGGTAGCGTTATTGTTTCTGGAGTCTCTGGTTGCGGTGTTGCTTCTGTTTCTAGAATCTCTGGCAGGTCTGTTGAAATCATTATTATTATTATTATCATTATTATTATTATTATTATTATTATTATTATTATTATTATTATTATTATTATTATTATTATTATTATTATTATTATTATTATTATTATTATTATTATTATTATTATTATTATTATTATTATTATTATTATTATTATTATTATTATTATTATTATTATTATTATTATTATTATTATTATTATTATTATTATTATTATTATTATTATTATTATTATTATTATTATTATTATTATTATTATTATTATTATTATTATTATTATTATTATTATTATTATTATTATTATTATTATTATTATTATTATTATTATTATTATTATTATTATTATTATTATTATTATTATTATTATTATTATTATTATTATTATTATTATTATTATTATTATTATTATTATTATTATTATTATTATTATTATTATTATTATTATTATTATTATTATTATTATTATTATTATTATTATTATTATTATTATTATTATTATTATTATTATTATTATTATTATTATTATTATTATTATTATTATTATTATTATTATTATTATTATTATTATTATTATTATTATTATTATTATTATTATTATTATTATTATTATTATTATTATTATTATTATTATTATTATTATTATTATTATTATTATTATTATTATTATTATTATTATTATTATTATTATTATTATTATTATTATTATTATTATTATTATTATTATTATTATTATTATTATTATTATTATTATTATTATTATTATTATTATTATTATTATTATTATTATTATTATTATTATTATTATTATTATTATTATTATTATTATTATTATTATTATTATTATTATTATTATTATTATTATTATTATTATTATTATTATTATTATTATTATTATTATTATTATTATTATTATTATTATTATTATTATTATTATTATTATTATTATTATTATTATTATTATTATTATTATTATTATTATTATTATTATTATTATTATTATTATTATTATTATTATTATTATTATTATTATTATTATTATTATTATTATTATTATTATTATTATTATTATTATTATTATTATTATTATTATTATTATTATTATTATTATTATTATTATTATTATTATTATTATTATTATTATTATTATTATTATTATTATTATTATTATTATTATTATTATTATTATTATTATTATTATTATTATTATTATTATTATTATTATTATTATTATTATTATTATTATTATTATTATTATTATTATTATTATTATTATTATTATTATTATTATTATTATTATTATTATTATTATTATTATTATTATTATTATTATTATTATTATTATTATTATTATTATTATTATTATTATTATTATTATTATTATTATTATTATTATTATTATTATTATTATTATTATTATTATTATTATTATTATTATTATTATTATTATTATTATTATTATTATTATTATTATTATTATTATTATTATTATTATTATTATTATTATTATTATTATTATTATTATTATTATTATTATTATTATTATTATTATTATTATTATTATTATTATTATTATTATTATTATTATTATTATTATTATTATTATTATTATTATTATTATTATTATTATTATTATTATTATTATTATTATTATTATTATTATTATTATTATTATTATTATTATATGATCATTATTTTTATTATTTCCGCTTTTTGTTTCACACTACCTCAGGAATACTGGATACTATTCGGGAGAGCCACTTCCATGAGATGGCAGCACAGTTTTGGTCGTCGTAGTTTGATGCTTTGTTTTAGGAAATATTCTGTTATTTTTGATTAAATTATCACAATGTTTATTACAATGACAGATGTATATATTTATTTAAAAGGTGCTGTGCGGCTTATAACCGAAGGAGAAGCAATGTATCAAGGTAAAATGAAATATGAACTTGAGGTTATCTGCTTGTTAACTTATTTTTAGCTATAGACACATTATTTTATACGGATATGAAGACATTGGGGCACCTAACTCTGTCGTGATAAAAATAACACAAATGTCTTCGTGTGGAAGTGTGAGCGCAGCTGTAAAGCAGGACAGGGAGAAAAGTGGAAGAGACCAAACTATTGGATTTAAAATTCATTATAGTCAAATAATTATAAGTTAATTTTTGCCCATAAATTGTAATATTAAGAGGAAATATTACTTGATAATTACCTCACTCATGTTATATTATAAATGTATTACATTGTAAATAAAATTATAAATACAAAATATCATTGCCTTATTATTATATTTAAAAAGGTAATTGTTTTTGTTTGATTAAAAAACCATCTACATGTATTTTATTTTGCTCGTCTTCCTCTTGCTGACTCGATTTCTGGAATTTTTACCGTTTCTTCTTCTTCTCTATCCTATAAACAGTATGAAAAAATGTAGTTATAATGTTAAAGAATAATAAGCACTATTACTACTTACAGATCTCTCTATTTTTCTTCTGTGTACTAGAGGTTCTGGTTATAGTAATTTTTGTAATGACTATAGAAACAATCTAATTATGTATTGAAGCATAAATTTATATAAATACTTACATGTAATTAAATTTCCAGGCAAATATTATTGTGAACAAACGTTTTTAAATGGTGACATGTTCTTGATTTTTAAAGAGTTGTTCCATTGATTTTTTAATATTTCAGTTTTTGGGAAATAGTGAACGGATATGTCTTTACTTGCATAATTATGCACTGCGGTACAACACAATATCTTTTCGTTTTGCTGGTCATTTTTGGCTCTTGTTTACTATATAATCCTGTATGACAGCACCACGTTTTCATCACGACCTATATGTTTTACTTTTCCACCAGATGTCAGCTACTTTTTTGGCTCTTGCCAATTGACCTGCCACTCCAGCAGTTGCTGGAGAGGCCAGGGGCCAGGCGCGGACGATGTATGAAGCCTGGGTCACTTATTAAAAGTAGCAGAAAATAAATCGGAAACTTGCCTTAGACTCATACTGAACTTATACAATGTTATGATTTGTACTTTTTCTTCATACATCATTTTGGAAGATAACAATTTGATGCCTTTGACAACTCCGTATGTCCAGTTTTTAAAAAATGCGGTAATACATTGCTGTCAATCATTTTAAATGTGGCTATGGTAATGATATACTCCCATGTCACTGACAAAAAACTCGTGGTATAATAATCTGTTGTAAAAAATCGCACAGCCCAAACAACTCCAAGGAAATCAGTATATTTATTTGTATCTACGCCACATTAATGAATTGAGCAGGCGCTGGCTTGACAAATTTAAATGTTTGTAATTGACAGAAATTATCAATGTCAATAATCAACAGATGATCAATAGTTTTACGTGAGTTTTACTAATATTACGGACAGCTTTTTCTGGGAAGTACATTTAATATTTGTTATTGTATTATTAATTATTTATTTAAAATTATAGGTACCTATATTAATATTAGACATACTTATTCTTAAGAAATACCGCTAACCTTGCCAATGAATTGGAAGAATTCTGAACATTTCAGAAGAGCAGGAGAAAATTCCTTATATAACGAAAGAATAGATATAATTAGAATTATTTGTGTGTAGAAGAAATGTTAAATTCGATACTTATACAACATAAAGTGGAAATGACGAGAGGTCATGTATTGGCCACACCCAAGAGTTAAGAATATACAGGATGTAAATGAAATAAGTACATTAAACACCAGTAGTGTAACGCGTCGAGAGCAACAATATTTCTTAATAACTTTCAACCCCGTAAATTGACGAGTGGTTTCACGTACTTTTCTAATAATTTAATGCAGTAGCAGTAGTTATGAAAAAAATTGTTTTAGCAATTGACAGTCTTGTCAGTTGTTGCAATTAATTTTTGATATTAGTAATAAACTTGTATATAAGGTAAAATTCTGGCAAAATTCTTATGTTTAAGAATAGCGGATACACAGACAATGGGCGCGTTCACTTGGGATGCAGCGATGCGAGCGCTGTTAGCGCTACGTAGCGATGTGCGCAGTGAACGCTTGTTTTTATGTAGCGCTACTCTTCAGCGCTTCAGAAAAACGTAGCGTAATATTTCTATGCTGCAAACTCACAGCGGAGATGCAGCGAAGTTATCAGCTGTCACTTTGTGAAAAAATAGCGGCAGAACAGCATGTGGGTGTCACTTGTAACTACGAAATTTATGAAATTAATTCATCTATGCTGTCGATATGCATAATTTAATATATATTTTTACGTACACTTATATAACAGATGAATTTGACATATGCTGACAAATAGCGGGAAAAGAGGTTTGTTGATGTTCAAATGTTGCTATGGTTACCGCTCCGTGCCGTTCACTGACGAGATGAAGCGCTAACTCAGCACTACATTTCAGCGCTCGCATCGCTGCATCGTAAGTGAACGCGCCCAATGAAATAACCTATGGTGAAGTTTTCAAGGCCAACGAATTTACTCGAAAATTACCCTCTTCCTAATATTCGTACATTTATGTTGTACAGCATGCAATATATATTTTAGAGATAATGAGGTCGCAATAAACGAACACAAATTCAAACAAAGTAAACGTATAATATAAATCAATAAATCAAATACAAAACATTCATAGATACTGACACCTGTCATCAATCACAAAATCATATTATTACAACACAAAAACAAGTGAAGTGACTAGCTCACTTTATGAACCGAGACGCGGTAAACTCTAAAGTCTAACAATATATGCGATTATCACACTTTGAGGGGCTACATATGACAATTTGGAATATTTTAAAAGATCGACAGTTACATTCATACCATGTGCAAAAATTTCATTGTTTCCAGCACTTAAATTCTGCGAATAGATTATATTGTTCACTGATACGGCTGGATTTATTAGAGAAAGTGTCTTTAATAATGCATAATACACTTATTATCTGGACAGAAAAATCCTAATACTGTAAGAAAGAAACACAATTTTCAACAAAATATCATTAATTTTTTGGGCGGTAATAAATTGACGAGTCATTGGTCCTTATATAATTCCACCACGTTTAAATGGACAAATTTATGTGCTTACATTTTTTGAATAACATATTTAAACTATTATGATTCGCCGTGTTGACACACGTAAACTCATCTCATAATCTCATAACTATGCTCTTCCTCTATTCACACAATTTCAGAAACCTGTTCTAATGCACAATTTAATAATTTTGTGATTCAAAATTTAAATTTCTTTATTTTAAAAATTGTACTACTACAAATTTATTAATAATAAATATGTTTTCCGTTGATCGTTTATTAATTACTGTGTCTCCAAGAATGTAACCACCACCCGACAATTTTTGTGCTGTGTACATCGAACTTTGATTTACACAGCAGAGATGTTTGGCATAGGCGGGTAACAAAATTTTAAACACATCTTTAAAAAATTGTAACAGCACAGGATCAAACTCTAATATCTCACGCGCTGCTACCCAAATATGTGGCAGAACGGTACTGTCACTGATATAAAATTAAAATTTGGAATTAATATGCCGATAAGGTAACGCTGCCACCAGTTTATTTTGAAAGGGAAATAAACAAACTTAATTGGGAAACATTAAATATATGATACACAAGAACAGAAGTAATACATTTACACAAATATTTAAATTACAACACACAAATAAGATACGTACTTTAGAATTTACAATTAATAGCTTTAGCAAAAAAAGAGACATCAGAGCGGACGTTACGTACCAAATTATTATTATTATTATTATTATTATTATTATTAACTTATTACTTATATGTTATACTATTTACCCATCTTACAACTTCGCTGTCTAACAACTTCTTACTACATTGTAACCGCTACAAGCACTCCAATTTCTTCCTTTGTTTCTCTTTCTTCGCATCAGCCGTGGTTTATATACTGGTTCGGTAATTCATTTGTTTTTCAATACTACGATGCATTCTTCATCCACATGGCCAAAAGGAAATTTTTACTAATTACATTAAAACAATTACGATTTAACACACAACTTGAATAGAATTAGAATTGTGAGGACTTGCTCATATTTGAAAAACAATCTAATTACGAACGCTTTCTATTCTGACGTAATGAATTTAGGAATTTTTGGAAAGTACTCTCACTACCTTTCCAAAGATTCCATAAACTCAATAAAAATAATAATTGTTACAGTATTTTAACTCAAAAACTAAAAGATTTAGAAGAAAAATTATCAAGATATATTGCTGCTCTCGACGAGTTACATACTGGTTAAATTTAATGTACTTATTTCATTTACTTCCTGTATATAGAGGGAGCGTCAAGCATTGTTTATAGGCAATAATCTTGATGCCGTGACGGAATGGGAATGAAGCGTAGGCCATATTGCATTGGTCCATTTCTGCAGTATAATACATAGCAAACTATCGTATTTATTATTAAAATTTACTAAATATGGTCAAAAAAAGTATTTAAACACAAACGTTTAAAGAACGCATTCGAAATAGTACACGTCGACGTAATCAAAAAAGGAAAAACTAATCAAAAATTGACCAGTGCAAGATGGCGGACCATTCCCCGCACGGCTTCAAGATTGCGGACTTGTGCTCCCTTTATTTATTGTTAACTCTATGGCTACACCAGATTTTTTGTGTAGAATTGATGTAGCAATATTTTTTGTATAAAATTATTTTGTCGAAAACTGTCTTCAAAAGTTGATACTCTTATTTACATGACAACTATTAACACGCGAAATGATAGTTTTTTGTCTATAGAACGTAAAAGACATTTACATCCTGGATGTAAAAGTTTTTTACATTCTGTAATTTTTTGATAAAAAAGGGTCACAATTTAATAAAATCTGTCCCTTTATGTTTATTAGCTTAGAACAAATAATTCTATTCATATTTAATGTCCCAAATGAGCAATTATTCGTAATAATCCAGCTTATATACATGATCCTCCTTGGATGTCACATTAATTAAACCTGACCCTAAAACTTTTCTATTTATATTTTTATTAATTGTGGAACATAGTTTTCGAAAAAACGTTGTTTGATACTCGATTGGGAAATGCTTTTGCATTCTCGAATGATTTTTTTTTTTTGACATTTCACAATCTAGAATCAGAAATATCTATTTACCTCGCCTGTTATTACAGGAAATAGAAACAAAATTGGAAAAGGTTTTTGAGCTGGCAGCTATTTTGTTTTTCGCGTGCAGCACTTAAACTCATAATTTTCGAGTGTGCTAACATCGAAATTATGTTTCCTCGAGGCCAAATAAGGATATTGAGACTACTGCCACACTTGCATCATCAAGGAGCCCTGTTTTTGTACACTTGACAGATGACTAATACAAGCAGTTGCAGATTTCTCATGTGAAATGGTTCTTATAAATTTTACAACTTTTGTTACATATGGTTGATTTTTATTTTGTTTCATTATTTTCTTAATATCAGTTTTATTCATTCCATACATATTGTAACGTTTTTATTTATTTGTGTGAAGTGTTAAATATTAGACAATTATTATTAATTAAAATTAAAGTTTATTATAACGATAAATAGATATTAAATATAATTAAAATATGATAAATATAACAAACTACAATTAAACAAATATTAAACACAAATTAAGACTAAGAATATTATAAGACACTTACACACTAAGATTATTTATTTAAACAATATATAGCTCACTTATTTACTTATACAACTATATTTATTTATGTTTACCACTCGTCGACTATCTGTTTATATCACCAACTGTTTAACACGCAACGCTTATTTATATCAGACTGTCCAATGCCTTCGCTAACGGTGCTTATATACCCCGGCATTTGTATTTGAGAACTCACTAGAACACCAACCGCGTAATTAAGCAGGTTCCGACAAGTCTATTACGTCATCGCTAACAATAGACACTCGCTCGACCCCGCGACAGCGACGGGGACAGCGGCGGTGACAGTGGCGGCGACGGCGGGCGCTGCACATTACATTATAATACGAGGATGAATTATTTTAGTTTCATATACGTTACATTTTTCTTTGGAAGCTTCTAAATTAGATTAGAATTAGAATTTTTATTGTTGTTCGTAGCAGATTTATACGTTATGTACAAGTGAAATAATGCATTATATCGAGTCATTTTTTGAGGAACATAACAAAAAAATTGCAAAAATGAACTCCATATTATAGTGTTTAAAATTTTATAAAGCAATATCAAATAAAATTTTCGTATTTTCTATTAAAACGTGGAATAAAGCTTCATAGATAGCAATCTCTTCATTAAATTTAACACATAATGGCCCGTATTACGTACCTATGCACTTTTATAATAAAAACGCTTTTATAGAGCATGCTTTTGTATTATATTCTTATGAGGAGTGTGCTTCATAAAAACGTTTTTATTATATAAGTGCGCTCATAAAATTCGAAAATCTATTTTGAATATTTTGTATTAGTTGTTATGTTTTTTTATGAACATTGAGGTCCGAACGTTGTACAAGCATTTTATACAAAATGGATCAAACCAAGTATTCGGAAATATTAACAATTTTTTAATTAGTGCGTGTATAAAGGAAATATAAAATGATACTTACATTTATATATGTATAATTGTATCGCCAATTAACGTTGAAGTCTGAGTGAAATAGAGAGAAATAGACAAACGCAGTAAAGACACATGTTAGAGTCACATTTTCACTCAATTTTACTTCATCCGGTCCTTCCAAATTAATAGAATATCCAGAACCTGTGAAAGAAAGTACAAGTATATAAGTTCACATTAACAAAACAAATTAATATTATCTTCATATACAGCCTGTACCACAACTTCGGTATAAACTTTAAATCCATATAGTTCTAACCAAAATGAGTAAAAAAGCTTAACCAACATAGGTCCGATCCTCAATAGTTTCCAAGATATAAGGCAGTGAAAAATGTTTTTTTTTCGAGGTTCAGCTTTGTCATCTCGAAAACTATCCTAATATTAAAAGGCATGATTCACTCTCTATATATATTTTAATCAAAAAGCCGATCGCCAAACTTTAGACAAGGCTACAGGTTAAACGGAGCTACAGATTTTCGTAAAATTTGTACCAAGTTGTAGGAAATGATTGGCTTCAGCTCCCTTCTAATCGATCAAATTTCTGTAGGATGCATAGTTTTTATGTAAAACATTATTAAAGATTAAAAATTGGGACAGAAACAATAGGTGACAGTAATGATCACAGCTCTCATTGAAAAATTTAAGACGAAGAACGCCATGTTTGACATGTCAATTTGAACCTTTTAATGGAAATATTTATGAAATGGAGACAATTTGAAAGAAGTTTAATTCATAATTATAAATTTTGAGAATGGGCAATTATATCCGCACAGGTAAAAGAGGCCTAAAACATTTTAATTAGAAATTATAAATTTTGACGTTTCGTATGTACTTGAACAGTGTTGGCAAATATGTCATAAGTAACTAGGTAAAAAACAAATATTCCTAACTAGACTAATGTGAAGTCCGTACAAAAGTGTGTATTTTCCACACCGCAAAATTTGAAAAAAAAATGACCGAAAATGATAAGCCGATGGCCGACAAAAATATATTAAATTTGCGGTGAATGTAATGTTTTAATCTCACGATTTCTGTTGCAAGTATAGTGTTTAATCTTACAAAAATGAATTTTAGAGGGTTGATTTATATATTTCCGGTATAAAAGTGGTTAAATATCGGATTAAAAACACCTCACGCCGGGGTTTAAAAATATGGGTTGAATTATGTATATATTCAAAATTTGGTAGCTTCACCTTTATTTTTTAGTTTCACTTTCCCCATTTTGAAATTATGAATTTTTAAAAACAGGACTAACATTGAAAATTAAATATCTATATTGATTAACCAATATAGCAACTGTTACTTTGACAAGGGTAGTTAAAACATTCATAATTCAAAAACGGGAAAAGATATTCCAAATTTGTTTAGACGAATACACAGGGGAATGATTGAATTATATTTGAGACAAATTTTTAATGGATTGGATAAAGGGTACAAATTTGTAAACGGAATAAAAATGAAATAAAAATTATATATAATTTGTTTACCGCTTAGCCGTTTGTTCAAAAAGTACTATATTTTGGTATAAAAAGCATCTGGACTCTGATTTTGTAACTTTGAAATCTACTATAGATTGAAATCTATCAGTTTTCAATTAATAAACAAACAAGAAAACAGTGAACTTAGCCAGCGACTTTCGAAATCTGACATATATTACCAAAGTAGCAGGCCAACCAAATCACCCATGTTTCAACCATATCTTTAATTATCTAATTTGTAGAGATTGAGTGGTAGGCACTTGATGAAACATATTAATTATTATATGAATTAAGGTTAAAAATAAAACACTTGGTTAAGTTTCACAGTTTATTAATTGTTCGACGATCATCAGGTTAACTATTACAAATTTACAAAATGTGCATTCTTAAATACTAACTATCTCTATGGGGGAATACAATGTTTAACAACGGGGCAGCGCTTAGATCTATTTGTTCGTTTACAATATTCTCGTTTGTATTGACCGCTTTCTAATAAACTGTGAAACTTAACCAAGTGTTTTATTTTTAACCTTAATTCATATAACTTTAATTATCTGTCCCCAACAACATCTTAGGCGTTTTTTGGCGTTGAACCAGTTTCGTAGCGTTTTCAAAACTATTTCGTACATGACGTCATAAATGTGGGGATCGCTAAAATACTGTGTTTTGAACTAATGAGGTATAAATTTAAATCTGACAAATGTAAATAAAATGTTTGATTGACTTTGAATTTGTGGTGTACATAGAAAATATTTAAAACAGTGATTGAAAACCGATTCCTTGACCGCACTCTACTGTTATATTCTAACAGAGAAAATATATACATATATATATATATATATATATATATATATATATATATATATATATATATATATATATATATATATATATATATATATATATATATATATATATTAATATTTATTTATACACGTACAAACGTTTTATTTTCACAGATAATAATGGATAACCCAGAATTATTAATTTTTGCCTCTCGCTAAGAGATGTGTTGAAATCATGCTAAAAATCGCATATCTAGATTTTAGTGAATAAGCACGTTTTAAGGTCCCTAGAATCCGATTATAACATTTTTACGATGATGTGTGTGTGTGTGCGTGTGTGTGTGTGTGAGTGCGCGCGAGCGTGTGTGTGTGGGCGTGTGCGTGTGTATGTGTAATTATATTTATTTATTTATTTACTTATTTATTTATTGAATTAGTTATTTATTTATTTATATAAATAAATAAATATATCATCACGGCTTATTACCCATTGCTGGGTGTGCCAATTATTGTATCGTACTAATAAAAGATCTTTTAAATTACATATGGTTGTATTCTAAAGGCATTCCGTTAATTATAAACGGACCGTTAAAATTAAGATTTCCGTTAACTAGATTTTGCTATTCTAAAGACACTATCTGTTAATAATATCAACGGAGATTCGTTTATGTTATCCGTTTATAAATAAAATTTAAACGGAGAATAATTCATAGCCGTTAATTGTAAACGGACGACATTTTTAATACATAAATATTTAGAAATTTCTAAATTTACAGCAGAGAATGGCGTTATCATTCTTTACTGTTTGCTCCGACCCTTGGATTCATAAAATGTAATTGAAAGGAAAGTACAAATAAATATTTTTTATAACAAAATAATACTTGTACATAACATAAAAAATCGGTTCGATGAAAGATTTTAACAACACAAGAATTACCCATTTCTCGTTCTCAAACAAATTAAAAATGCTTTCTCTAATGAAACGAGCAGATATTTTACTCTACATTGCAAAACCTGTACTTTACCTAATGTTTTAAAAATATTCGAGTATTTTTAGGACTGCATTTAATCTTCAGGGGCCCAAGACAAAAATGTTCTATTGGTGCCTTTATTTATAATTATTGATTACAACAAAGGATATTTTTATCGCAACAAAGAATATTTTGATTACAACAATGGATATTTTGATTATATTCGAATAATACTGATTAGATGAATGAATCTAAGGAAGAAAATTTCATTAATATTTGCGAAGAATTAAGAATCAAGCTCACAATGTGTGTTTTATAATTTGTGTAGTTTTTAAAGTGCATGCGCCTTTATTTAATTGTGGCCCATTGTAGTTCATTTTCTCGATACTGTAGATTAGCTTGGTGGTGTCTATAATTTCAAGATAAATGTTGGGGTTGGGCGTTGGGGACCTCCTTCATTATTACTTTAGCTGCGCTTAATAAGTAACGAATTATGATTTTATAGATTTTTTTTATTTTATGCCCATTTTTTTCAAATTTACAATAATATACAATAATTTCAAAAGATTATGAAACTGACAATTTTGACATTTATTACAACAAAGTATTTTCCTACCAACATTCCAAAGATTATTTTGAAGAATATATTCATTATTGTTATTATTTATTGATATAAATTTATTACTAAATAGTATCTCTAAATTTATGTATCACAAATATCTGTTTAGATCTTAATATATATATAAATATGTTGACATTTACAATTTGACAACACTGCCCTACAGTAGCAAACGGATCCGTTTATTATATTAATTTTAACGGATCCGTTGAAATGTCATATTGTGAATAGAATATTTAGCGGAATCCCTTAATAAGAAATATTTTAACGGAATCCGTTTACATAATATATTTTAACGGATTGTGTTTAGAATACACCCATAAATTTCGTCCGTATACAATTAACGGCTATGAATCATTTTCTGTTTAAATTTTATTTATAAACGGATAACATAAACGGATCTCCGTTTATATTATTAACGGATAGTGTCTGTAGAATAGCCAAATCTAGTTAACGGATATCTTAATTTTAACGGTCCGTTTATAAATAACGGAATGTCTTTAGAATACATCCAATAGTCATACAACATGAGCCATAAAAGTCAAGGAGAGTGCGGGTGGGCAGTTTGGGTGGGCATGTTGCGTGGTCAGTTTGAGTGAGCATGTTGCGTGGGAAGTTTGGGTCGGAAGTTTGGGTGGGCAGTTTGAGTGGGCATGTTGCGTGGGCAGTTTGGGTGGGCATGTTGCGTGGGCAGTTTGGGTGGGCATGTTGCGTGGGCAGTTTGAGTGGGCATGTTGCGTGGGCAGTTTGGGTGAGCATGTTGCGTTGGCAGTTTGAGTGGGCATGTTGCGTGGGTAGTTTGGGTGAGCATGTTGCGTGGGCAGTTTGGGTGGGCATGTTGCGTTGGCAGTTTGAGTGGGCATGTTGCGTAGGCAGTTTGGGTGAGCATGTTGCGTGGTCAGTTTGAGTGGGCATGTTGCGTGGGCAGTTTGGGTGGGCATGTTGCGTTGGCAGTTTGAGTGGGCATTTTGCGTGGGCAGTTTGGGTGGGCATGTTGTGTGGGCAGTTTGGGTGGGCATTTTGCGTGGGCAGTTTGGGTGGGCATGTTGCGTGGGCAGTTTGAGTGGGCATGTTGCGTGGGCAGTTTGGGTAGGCATGTTGCGTTGGCAGTTTGAGTGGACATGTTGCGTTGGCAGTTTGGGTGGGCATGTTGCGTGGGCAATTTGGGTGGGCATGTTGCGTGGGCAGTTTGAGTGGGCATGTTACGTGGGCAGTTTGAGTGGGCATGTTGCGTGGGCATCATAAACCACTATCGGCGGAGCCCTAGGGAAAACTCGGCGAAGCCGAGGTTACGGTAGTCCTAATACTAAAAGGTTAGAATCACTATCTATAGTTATATATATATATATATATATATATATATATATATATATATATATATTTGAATTTATCACGACGATCGCCCAACTTTAGACAAGGCTACAGCTTAAACGGTGCGATCGATTTCGTGAAATTTGTGCCAAATTGTAGGAAATGATTGGCTTCAGGGCCCTTCTAATTTGACAAATTTCTGTGGGATGCATAGTTTTCGAATAAAAAATTATTAAAGATTGAAAATTGAGACAGAAACAATATTTTTCACAGTAACGATCACAGTTTTCCTTGAAAATTTAAGACGAAGAACGCCATGTTTGACATATCATTTCAAACCTTTAAATGGAAATATTTATGAAATGGAGACAATTTGAAAGAAGTTTAATTCATAATCATAAATTTTGAGAATAGGCAACTATATCCGCACAGGTAAGAAGGGCTTAAACCATTTTAATTAAAAATTATAAAATTTGACGGTTCATATGTACTTGGAAAGTGTTGCCAAATATTTCATAAGTAGCTAGGCAAAAAACAAATATTCCTAAGTAGACTAATGTGAAGTCCGTACACAAGTGTATTTTCTATACCGACGATGATAATAATAATTAGTAAAATATAGTAAACAGTGTACGTAGAAATTAGTTTTTAAGTTAAAACAGCTGTAAATTTATCCATGAGTGAGTTCAATAAACTATTTTAAATCGGCCAAGTGTCAGGGCCAGGTAACCTAAGTCTGGACACGACAAACGCGGGACAATGTATTAGACTTACTTGCAAAGATTATGTATTAAAGCTAAGTGATCATTGTGTAACTTACTGAATAGCGATATAATATTTAAATAATTCATGTGGTTAACAACAATTAGAATGTTTTCTTTAAAATGTAGTTTAAAAACAATGTACTTTTCATATTTGTCATGTAAAATATCTTGATTACAACAATGCTTTATACCAATATAATCACAACTCAGCATTTATACAGAATATGTGTTGAATACAACAATACTATAGGAATTCATTCATATTTCAACCTCATACATCATCATTTTTGTGTTAATTTGAGGATATTTCAAACAGTTCAAGAGTTATGAGCTCCTAAAAGTCCATGTACTCTTGATTAGTTTGGGCTAAAAATTTGATATTCAAAATGATTCATTCACACGATTTCTGTTGCAAAAAGAGTGTTTATTCTTACAAAAATGAATTTTAGAGCGTTGATTTGTATATTTCCGGTATAAAAGTGGTTAAATATCGGATTAAAAACACCTCACGCCCGGGTTAAAAATATGGGTTGAATTATGTGTATATTTAAAATTTGGTAGCTAGAACTTTATTTTTTACTTTTACTTTCCCCATTTTGAAATTATGAATTTTTAAAAATAGGGCTATCATTGAAAATCAAATATCTGTATTGACTAACAAAAATATCAACTGTTACTTTGAAAGGGGCCGTTAAAAATATTCATAAACCAAAAACAGGGAAAGTTATTCCAAATCTGTTTAAACGAATACACAGGGGAATGATTGAAGTATATTTGAGAGAAATTTTTAATGGATTGGATAAAGGATGCAAATTTGTAAACGGAATAAATATTAATGAAATAAAAATTATATATTATTTTCCTACCGCTTAGCCGTTTGTTCAAAAAGTACTATGTTTTGGTATACAAATCGTCAAGGGTCTGCTTTTGTAACTTGGAAAACTTCTGTAGGTAGAAATCTATCAGATTTCATTTAATAAACAAACAAGAAAACAGTGAACTTAGCGAGCGACGTTCGGAATCGGATATATATTACCAAAACAGCAAGCAACCAAATTAACCATGTTTCAACCATCTGTCCCCAACAACATCTATACAAAACCATTCAGTTTACCAAAACCATATCCTTCAAATGCTCAACTCTAGATGCTAACCACAGCATACCGAATATTCACAAAAGTAATCTTTCCAAAATACCGCCCATGGTCTATCTAAATACTCAACATAAATTTAGAAAAAACAAATAATTTAATAATAAAAATTACTTTAAAACAAACCAAAAATACCATAACGACAACCAATTTATATATACAGACTCCTCAAAAATAAATAACAAAGTGGGTACAGCATTCGTAACTCAGGACCTAATTGCATCAAAGTGACATTAGTCAATTAATTTTTATACTGTCAATAAAAAATTGTAAACTTTAAATAAAACTACAGGAGAAATTGTTGCCAAATTTTCAATAAGTAACTAAGTACAAAACAAATATTCCTTACTGAATTAATGTGAAGTTAGCCCATTAATTTCGTACTGCCCTTAAAAATATAGTAAATTTTAAAGCTCCAGCGTGGGCGTCCGCGACACGAACAGCGCTCCTGCCTATTCAGCGATTCCATAATCGATGTCTGCGTCTCATCATAGGCGCAGATAGATACACTAGAATCGTATATCTACATGCACATACACTCACACAAATATTATTAATTCACAACTACATTCAAAACATCTCACAAAAATTTTACACCTCATTACCGCAATCAAATCCATTCACAAAAAACATCACAAACATCAGAGAACATAATACACAACTCATACTAAAACATCCATTACCATATCAGTCATTACCCATATTCACCCAGCGTGCCCAGGAGTAATCACACATTTCATACTAACACTACATACTAACCACCCCACAATCACAAAATGTAAACAATGTAATTCATAACTGCACTGTAAGTACCATTTTAAAATCATTCACTTAGTTATAAATACATACATCATATTCCATTATAAATCATCACATCAATCAAAACTAGTTTATAAATAATCATAACTGCATTAACTAAAACTATTATAATTACCCCTTAACCTTAAAATCAATTTTAATAAAAACTAGATACGTATTTCGAGAACTAAGTTCTCATCATCAGTAATACAACAAGTGAAAAGTTAAACAGAGTAGTCAAGATTACTCAACATGTCAACAATGCCAGAGGTCCTAACAACTCTGAAAAACAAGGGAGACAACTGGGATTATATAGGGATGGGAGTCACAGGTGAATGATTACCTATAAACTAAGATAATTTTCGTCCAATAATGAGTCATTAAATATTAAATCGTCCAATAAAAATTTAACTTTGTAATAAATTGAAAAGTTTTGAGTTTGGTATGGGGCCGAGATCTGTGTTCATCAAATTCTTTTTATATTTATTTATTATTAAACTCTCGTATGCATCTAAATATCTATCATTATTAATATGTTTTAAAAATGATAGATATTTAGATGCATACGAGAGTTTAATAATAAATAAATATAAAAAGAATTTGATGAACGCAGATCTCGGCCCCATACCAAACTCAAAACTTTTCAATTTATTACAAAGTTAAATTTTTATTGGAGGATTTAATATTTAATGATTCATTATTGGACGAAAATTATCTTAGTTGATAGGTAATCATTCACCTGTGACTCCCATCCCTATATAATCCCAGTTCTCTCCCTTGTTTTTCAGAGTTGTTAGGACCTCTGGCATGGTTGACATGTTGAGTAATCTTGACTACTCTGTTTAACTTTTCACTTGTTGTATTACTGATGATGAGAACTTAGTTCTCGAAATACGTATCTAGTTTTTATTAAAATTGATTTTAAGGTTAAGGGGTAATTATAATAGTTTTAGTTAAATTTAACCTTAGACTCCATTATTATTAATTTATAAGTGCATTGTATAAATCCATTCTAATCATTCATTAATGTAAGCTCACATCTCATATTGTGTAACCATGGGAGTAGCCAGCCAGTGTTGCGCAACGCAGCTACGTGGAGAATCCACAATTCTTCGGAACTGAGATTGCACTTCGTACTGCGTGGTAGCACACTGGCCTGGTGAATACGCCCCATGAGTGCACAAACACATTATATTTCATCACACAAATCATAATTAATTTATAAGAAAGCATAACCGCACTGTAAATAACCATAACGTCACTCATTTTAGTAATAAGTAGGTATAAGGACAATTCATTAAACAGGTTTTTTGTATATTTTTTCCTGTACTAATAATCACTATCATATCGCTACTAACCCCTCACCTCATTCTAACAATCATATTATTTATCAAAAGGTTCACCACGTTATGGTCAAAGTAGGTTGTAAAGCTATAAGATAAGCTAGGAAAACCTGTAAAACTAAAATATATAACATTTCATATTGTGTCAGCATGGGCGTAGCCAGCCAGTGTTGCGCGACGTACCTACGTAGAGAATCCACTAATTCCTTGGAATTGAGATTGCTCTACGTAATACGTGGATGCACACTGGCCTGGTGAATACGCTCCATGAGTGCACAATTTATGTAAAGCAATGTAAGCTACATTCATAAATAAACTTTCTATTCTATTCTATTGGATCTCGTCTGATCTCGTAAGTCAAGCAACATCGGGCGCGGTTAGTACTAGGATGGGTGACCGCTTGGGAATACCGCGTGCCGTTGACATCATTTTATAGTTACTTTGTTCATAAATCCTAATACTAAACGATTAGATTCACTATATATATATATATATATATATATATATATATATATATATATATATATATATATATATATATATATATATATATATATATTTATATTTGAATTCATCACGACGATCGCCAAACTTTAGACAAGGCTACAGCTTAAACGGTGATACCGATTTTATTTATTTATTTATTTATTTGTTAATCACTCAACAGGAACAGATGTTCCCAATTACAGAGGATTATAGACAAAAATAAAGAAAAATACAGTGTAGTTACAAGAAAACTTTTAAATAATGAAGTGACAATATTATAAATAGAAATAACTAAATTTAATTGCTAAAGATCAGACAAGAAATAGTTCATAATTTGTTTTCCAAATTTGGATTGAGTATCATAGAAAATGTCAAGATTGTTAATGTATAGGTTAATTTACGCCGAGAACCTAATCGAGGTACTCCAAAATTTAGGCAAGCTAGGGAATGAGCATCATCAATTAGATTATTAACAAGTTTATAGAGATATAAACATGATTGGATTTTTCTACGGCAGTCCAAAGAAATAACATTGAACTCAATTAGACAGTTGGAGTAGTTACAAATCGTATTAATGAGACGATGGTGGAATTTAGCACAACAATACCTTATAATTTTTTTCTGTATACTCTCCAGAGCTTGTACATGTTTAATATATACAGGATTCCAAATTTGTAATCCATATTCCAGTTTACTACGCACAAATGAATAATACAAAGATTTGAGAGTCTGTAAATTATAAAACGCTTGTGTATTACGAATTATGAAGCCAAGATTTAGGTAAGAAGCTTTTCGAATATCATTAAAATGGGGTATAAAGCTAAGTTTAGGATCGAACAGAATTCCTAAATCTTTGAATAAAATTACTCGCTCCAAAATTGTGCTATTCATTTGATAGTTAAACGGTATAGTTGTTTGCTTTAAAGAGTAGGTCATAATATTACATTTGCTAAAATTAAATAAAAGCTTTGAGGCTAAAGACCAATCAAGAACATTATTAATGTCAGTTTGTAATAAAGCACAATCATTAGCATTGTTAACAATTCTGAAAAATTTCAGGTCATCTGCATATAAAAGAACGTTAGAATGTTGAATAATATTAGTGATGCTATTGATGAAAAGAAGAAATAGTAATGGCCCTAAATTAAACCCTTGCGGGACACCAGAGGTTGCGTAATAACATTTAGAAGTTATATTATCAACACGAACACAAAGCTCGCGATTGCTCAGATATGACGACATGAATTGTAGCAAGTCATCAGAGAATCCAAAATCAGAATGGAGCCTACTTAGTAATATAGAGTGGTCGACTTTGTCAAAGGCTTTCGCAAAGTCAGTATAAATAACGTCTACCTGAATGTTGTTATGTAGTGAATTAAGTGCTGTATCCGTGAAGTTCATGAAATTTGTACCAAGTCGTAGGAAATGATTAGCTTCAGGGCCCTTCTAATGGGACGAATTTCTGTAGGATGCATAGTTTTCGAGTAAAAAATTATTAAAGATTGAAAATTGGGACAGAAACAATATTTTTCACAGTAACGATCACAGTTTTTCTTGAAAATTTAAGACGAAGAACGCCATGTTTGACATATAATATCAAACCTTTAAATGGAAATATTTATGAAATGGAGACAATTTGAAGGAAGTTTAATTCATAATCATAAATTTTGAGAATAGGTAACTGTATCCGCACAGGTAAAAAAGGCCTAAACCATTTTAATTAAAAATTATAAAATTTGACGGTTCATATGTACTTGGACAGTGTTACCAAATATGTCATAAATAACTAGGTAAAAAACAAATATTCCTAACTAGACTAATGTGAAGTCAGTACACAAGTGTGTATTTTCCACAGCGCAAAATGTGAAAAAAATGACCGAAGATGATAAGCCGGTGGCCGACAAAAATATTTTAAATTTGCGGTGAATGTAATGTTTTAATCTCACAATTTCTGTTGCAAGAAGAGTGTATATTGTTACAAAAATGAATTTTAAAGGGTTGATTTGTATATTTCCGGTATAAAAGTGGTTAAATATCGGATTAAAAACACCTCACGCCGGGGTTGTAAAATATGGGTTGAATTATGTATACATTCAAAATTTGGTAGCTTCACCTTTATTTTTTAGTTTTACTTTCCCCATTTTGAAATTATGAATTTTTAAAAAAAGGACTAACATTGAAAATCTAATATCTGTATTAACAAATATATCAACTGTTACTTTGACAGGGGAGGTTAAAAATTCATAATTCAAAAACGGGAAAAGATATTCCAAATCTGTTTCGATGAATGCACAGGGGAATGATTGAATTATATTTGAGACAAATTTTTAATGGATTAGATTAAAGGGTACAAATTTGTAAACGGAATAAATATTAATGAAATAAAAATTATATATAATTTGTTTACCGCTTAGCTGTTTGTTCAAAAAGTACTATATTTTGGTATAAAAAGCATCTGGACTCTGATTTTGTAACTCTGAAATCTACTATAGATTGATATCTATGAGTTTTCAATTAATAAACAAACAAGAAAACAGTGAACTTAGCCAGCGACTTTCGAAATCTGACATATATTACCAAAATAGCAGGCCAACCAAATCACCCATGTTTCAGGCATATCTTTAATTATCTGTCCCCAACAACATTTCTGGCCTTGAATCAGTTTCGTAGCGTTTTCAAAACTATTTCGTACATGACGTCATAAATGTGGGGATCGCTAAAATACTGTGTTTTGAACTAATGACATACAAATTTAAATCTGACAAATGTAAATAAGGCGTTTGAGTGACTTTGAATTTGTGGTGTACATAAAAACTATTAAAAACAGTGATTGAAAACCGATTCCTTGACCGCACTCTACTGTTATTTTCTAAGAGGTAAAATATATGTAATTTAAAATTTATTTATACACGTACACGCGTTTTATTTTCACAGATAATAATGGATAACCCAGAATTATTAATTTTTGCCTCTCGCTAAGAGATGTATTGAAATCATGCTAAAAATCTCATATCCAGATTTTAGTGAATGAGAACGTTTTAAGGTCCCTAGAATCCGATTATAACATTTTTACGATGATGTGTGTGTGTGTGTGTCTGGGTGTGCGTGTGTATGTGTAATTATATTTATTTATTTATATATTTATTTATTTATTTATATATTTATTTATTTATTTATTTAATTATATATATATATATATATATATATATATATTTATAAATAAATAAATATAACATCACGGCTTATTACCCATTGCTGGGTGTGCCAAATACTGTATCGTACTAATAAAAAATCTTTTACATTACATAGTAATACAACATGAGCCATAAAAGTCAAGGAAAGTGTGAGTGGGCATGTTGCGTGGTCAGTTTGAGTGGGCATGTTGCGTGGGCAGTTTAGGTGGGCATGTTGCGTGGGCAGATTGGGTAGGTATGTTGCGTGGGCAGTTTGAGTGGGCATGATGCGTGGGCAGTTTGGGTGGGCAGTTTGATTGGGCATGTTGCGCGGGCAAGTTATGTGGGCATGTTGCGTGGGCAATTTGGGTGGGCATGTTGCGTGGGCAGTTTGGGTGGGCATGTTGCGTGGGCATATTGCGTGGGCATGTTGCGTGGGCAGTTTGGGTGGGCATGTTGCGTGGGCAGTTTGGGTGGGTATGTTGCGTGGGCAGTTTGAGTGGGCATGTTGCGTGGTCAGTTTGGGTGGGCATGTTGCGTGGCCATGTTGCGTAGGCAATTTGGGTGGGCATGTTGCATGGGCTGTTTGGGTGGGCATGTTGCGTGGGCAATTTGGGTGGGTAATTTGAGTGGGCATGTTGCGTGGGCAGTTAGGGTGGGCATGTTGCTT
The DNA here is from genome assembly GCA_963082715.1 of Harpalus rubripes. Lineage (NCBI taxonomy): Eukaryota > Metazoa > Arthropoda > Insecta > Coleoptera > Carabidae > Harpalus > Harpalus rubripes. Next base: position 14,454,611 of record OY720464.1, read on the forward strand.
GGGCATTATGGGTGGGCATAATGCGTGGGCAGTTTGGGTGGGCATGTTGCGTGGGCAGTTTGGGTGGGCATGTTGCGTGGACAGTTTAAGTGGGCATGTTGCGTGGGCAGTTTGTGTGGGCATGTTGCGTGGGCAGTTTGGGTGGGCATGTTGCGTGGGCAGTTTGGGTAGGCATGTTGCGTGGGCATGTTGCGTGGGCAGTTTGGGTAGGCATGTTGCGTGGGCATGTTGCGTGGGCAGTTTGGTTGGGCATGTTGCGTGGGCAGTTTGAGTGGGCATGTTGCGTGAGCATCATAAACCACTATCGGCGGAGCCCTAGGGATAACTCGAAGTTACGCTAGTCCTAATACTAAAAGGTTAGAATCACTATCTATAGTTATATATATATATATATATATATATATATATATATATATATATATTTGAATTCATCACGACGATCGCCTTACTTTGGACAAGGCTACAGCTTAAACGGTGCGACCGATTTTAATGAAATTTGTATCAAATTATAGGAAATGATTGGCCTCAGGGCCCTTCTAATAGGACGAATTTTTGTAGGATGCATAGTTTTCGAATAAAAAATTATTAAAGATTGAAAATTAGGACAGAAACAATATTTTTCACAGTAACGATTACAGTTTTCCTTGAAAATTTAAGACGAAGAACGCCATGTTTGACATATCATGTCAAACCTTTAAATGGAAATATTTATGAAATGGAGACAATTTGAAGGAAGTTTAATTCATAATCATAAATTTTGAGAATAGGTAACTATATCCGCACAGGTAAAAAAATCCGAAACCATTTTAATTAAAAATTATAAAATTTGACGGTTCATATGTACTTGGACAGTGTTACCAAATATGTCATAAGTAACTAGGTAAAAAACAAATATTCCTAACTAAATTTTAGTTTTTAAGTTGATACAGCTGTAAATTTAACCGTGAGTGTGTTTAATAAAATATTTTAAATCAACCAGGTGCCAGGTGACCTAAGTCTAGACACGAAAAACGCGGAACAATGTATTAGACTTACTTGCAAAGATTACCTATATAACAAAGGAGAGTGATCACTGATTATCTTACTGAATAGAAATATAATATTTAAATAATTCATGAGGTTAACAACAATTAAAATGTTTCCTTTAAAAAGTTGTAGTTTAAAAATAATGTGTTTTACATATTTATCATGTTAAATGTATTGATTACAACAATGTTTGCTAACAATATAATAACAACACAGCATTTATACAAAACATGTGTTAACTACAGCAATAATTTAGTAGTTCATTCATATTTCTACTAATACATGACCATTGCTGTGTTAATTTGAAGATATTTGAAACAGTTAAGAGCCCCCAAAAATGCATATACTCTTGATTAGTGTCGGCTAAAAATGTAAGATTAAAAATGATTCAATCTCAAGATTTCTGTAGCAAATAGTGTTTATTCTTGCAAAAATGTATTTTAGAGGGTTGTTTTGTACATTTCCGGATAAAAGTGGTTAAATATCTGATTAAAAACACCTCACGCCTCGGTTTAAAAATGTGGGTTGTATTATGTATATATTCAAAATTTGGTAGCTGCAACTTTATTTTTACCCCTCACTAAGAGAGGTATTGGATTCATGCTAAAAATCGCATATCCAGATTTTAGTGAATAAGCACGTTTTAAGGTCCCTAGAATTCGATTATAACATTTTTACGATGATGTCCGTATGTGTGTGTGGATGTGTGTATGTGGATGTTGGATCCACGATTTCGCAAATACTATAAGACTTAAGACATTTTTAACTACGGATTCCTCAATCTAACAATAATGGGAAGAGTTGATTAAGTTTTGGTAACAATTGGACAACCGGAAGTAGTAGTTACAAGAAAAAAATCATCTAAATATTATTTATAGAAAATTTATGTAAATACTTTTATTAAAGAACGTTAAATTCTTTATTCGATAAATATAAATTCATTATTATATCTTCTATAGATTTGGAGATAAAAAATGCATATAAAATAATTTGATGTAAAAAAAATCTCAGATCAAACTACTTCAAGACAAGAAATTCAAATGTTTGTAATTGACACATAAATGTCACTGTTAAAAAGATTTGTATGCCACTGTCAAAAATATTTGTACATCATTATGAAGATTATGAAAATAATATACGTAAAAAAGAATACAAAAGGAATTTTCGAAAAAATGACGAATATAAAGAAAAGGAAAGTAGAAAAAGAAAATTTCAGGATATTGAATATAAAGAAAATGTATGAATTGTACATAATTTATATTAAAATATCCCACAGATTTTGCAAATATATGTGAGAATTATTTTGTAGTGCGTCATGTATATATGTATATGTATTTAAAAATATTTTTCGTTTTATGCGTACAACCAGGTAAAATATCTGGCGAGAGGTTATGTGCTGGCCACATCAGATTTTTTAATTTTCTTTTCCCCATTTTGACATTATGAATTTTTTAAAACAGAGTTATCATTGGAAATCAAAGATCTGTATTGACTAAGAAAAATATCAACTGTTATTTTGACAGGGATGGTTAAAAAAATTCATAATTCAAAAACGAGGAAAGATATCCCAAATCTTGTTTAGACGAATACACAGAGGAATGATTGAGGTATATTTGAGACAAATTTTTAATGGATTAGATAATGGGTGCAAATTTGGAAACGGAATAAATATTAATGAAATAAAAATTATATACAATTTTTTTACCGCTTAGCCAAATTTACACCGCTTGTTTAAAAAGTACTATCTTTTGGTATAAAAATCATCTGGGGTCTGATTTTGTACCTTTGAAATCTACTGTAGATTGAAATTTATTAGATTTCTATTAATAAACAAACAAGAAAATACAGTGAAGTTTGCGAGCGACATTCGAAATCTGACATATATTGCCAAAATAGCAAGCCAACGGAATCACTTGTTTCAACATATCTTTGATTCTCTGTACTCAACAATATCTATACAAAACCATTCAGTTTACCAAAACCATATCCTTCAATTTCTCAACTCTATTAACCACAGCATAACTTATATTTACAAAAATATTCTTTCCAAAATAGCACCCAAAGTCCTTTGGAATACCCAACATAAATGTAGATCTTAGTCAATACAAGAAAAGAAAATCACTTTAGAACAATGCAAAAAGACCATAAGGACAACCAATTTATATATCCAGACTCATCAAAAATAAATAACAAAGTGGGTACAGCATTCGTAACTCAGGACCTAATTCCATAAAAGTGACATTAGTCAATTAATTTTTATACTGTCAATAAAAAATTGTAAATTTTAAATAAAACTACAGTAGATATTGTTGCCAAATTTGCCGTAAGTAACTATGTAGAAAACAAGTATTCCTTACTGCATTAGTGTGAAGTTAGCCCATTAATTCCGTACTGCCTTAAAAAATACAGTAAATTTTAAATATAAGTAATTCAAAAACAAATACTCCTTATCTTAAATGATGAGAGTAGGAAATTATTTCTCACAAGTAAAAAAGGCCTATAACATAATTAAAAACCATAAATTTTGACGGTTCATATAAACTTGGAAAGTGTTTCCAAATATGCCATAAGTAACTAGGTAAAAAACAAATATTCCAAACTAGACTAATGTGAAGTCCGTTCACAAGTGTTGCCAAAGATACCATGAGTAACCAATTAAAAAATAAATATTCCTAACTACATCAATGTGATGTTAGTTCATTAGTTTTCATACTGCCAATGAAAAGTAATAAATTTTAAATAAAACTAGAGGAGAAATTGTTGCCAAATTTTCCATAACTAAGTAAAAAACAAATATTTCTAATTACATCAATGTGACATTAGTCAATTAATTTTTATACTGTCCATAAAAAATTGTAAATTTTAAATAATATCGTATAATTATTAGGTATCTACATATTTTAGAGATATTGAACAATAATTTAGAAAATTTTCCATCCCGCATAATGTGAAAAAAAATTACCGAAGATGAAAAGCCGGTGGTCGACAAAGAAATTTCAAATTTGCGGTGAAAGTAATGTTTAAATATTTTGTGCACCACACTATCGTCGTTAATAAAAATTAGTGTAAGAGATAAATATTGTATCTGAAATACATTTTTGAAGTTGAAAATGAGATATTTTAACCGCGTCCGAGGTAAATTACAATACAATGTACTTTACATATTTATCATGTAAAATGTCTTGATTACAACAATGCTTTGTAACAATATAATCACATCACAGCATTTATACAAAACATGTGTTGATTGCAACAATAATATAGGAGCTCATTCATATTTCAACCTCATACATCACCATTTCTGTATTAATTTGAAGATATTTCAAACAGTTCAGGAGTTATGAGCCCTCAAACATGCATGTACTCTTAATTAGTTTCGGCTAAAAATGTGAGATTAAAAATCATTCAATATCAAGATTTTTGTTGCAAATAGTGTTTATTCTTGCAAAAATGTATTTTAGAGAGTTGGTTTGTACATTTCCGGTATAAAAGTGGTTAAATATCGGATTAAAAACACCTCAGTCTCGGTTTAAAAATATGGCTTAATTTATGTATATATTCAAAATTTGGTAGCTGCAACTTTTATTAATTTTATTTTCCCCATTTTGACATTATGAATTTTTAAAAACAGAGATAATTGAAAATCAAAGATCTGTATTGACTAAGAAAAATATCAACTGTTACTTTGACAGGGGTGGTTGAAAAAATTCATAATTCAAAACGAGGAAAGATATCCCAAATCTTGTTTAGACGTATACACAGGAGAATGATTGAGATATATTTGAGACAAATTTTTTATGGATTTGATAAAGGGTGCAAATTTGGAAACGGAATAAATATTAATGAATTAAAAACTATATACATTTTTTTTACCGCTTAGCCAAATTTACACCGTTTGTTCAAAAAGTACTATCTTTTGTTATAAAAGTCATCTGGACTCTGATTTTGTACCTTTGAAATCTACTGTAGATTGGAATCTATTAAATTTCTATTAATCAACATACAAGAAAATACAGTGAACTTTGCGAGCGACGTTCGAAATCTGACATATATTGCCAAAGTAGCAAACCAACCGAATCACCTATGTTTCACCCATATCTTTGATCTTTGGTACTCAACAAAATCTATACAAAACCATTCAGTTTACCAAAACCATATCCTTCAAAATCTCAACTTTATTAACCTCAGCATACCTAATATTCACAGAAATATTCTTTCCAAAATACCGTCCATAGTCGTTTGGAATACTTAACATAAATTTCAATCTCAGTCAATACAAGAAAAGAAGAGAAATCATTTAAAAATCAAAAATCATTTTAGAACAATCCAAAAAGACTGGCTTAAAATTTAAGGGTCAGCGCAACTGGGCAGAAGTGATGAAACATTGTATATTTTATAAAGTATAAAATGAATTTAAAAAAGTTTGATGTGGCCAGCACATTACCTTCCGTCAGTTCTGAATATTTTGTACAAATTGTATACAAAAAGTTTCTTGCAAATGACTTTATTTTCACTACATGACTTTCTGTTAGTTCTATGTATTTTGTATAAATTCCATAGTCATTGATACGGACATCTGTGAATCAGAATTTTCTTAATATAGTACCTAGCTGTTTCCATGGTTTTATCATATTTGGCTGCTTTATGAATTTAATTCCTTTAAAATATTTAACTCTATACCCAATGAATATCTTGCATAAAATGCAATCAAATCGTATAGAGAATAAAATATTCTCTAATGCTTACAATAATATTAAATGTGAAAAATGATATTTGACAGCATTCTTTCAAAAAGTTTGGTTAAGCATATTGCGTGGGCAGGTTGTGTGGACAGTTTGAGTGAACAAGTTGCGTAGGCAATTTGGGTGGATATGTTGCGGGGGAAGTTTGGGTAAGCCTGTTTCGTGCGCAGTTTAAGTAGGTATGTTGCGTCGGTAGTTAGGGTGACCGTGTTGAGGGGGCAGTTTCGGTGGGCATGTTGTGTGGGCAGTTTGGATGGGCATGTTGCATGGACAGTTTGGATGGGCATGTTACATGGGCAGTTTGGGTGAATATGTTGCGTGGGCAATTGGTTGGGTATGTTGCGTGGGCAGTTTGAGTGGGCATGTTGCGTGAGCAATTTGGGTGGCCATGTTGCCTGGACAGTTCCGGTGGGCATATTGCGTAAACAGTTCCGGTGGGCATATTGCGTGGGCAGTTTGGGTGGGCATGTTACGTGGGCAGTTTGGGTGGGCATGTTGCCTGGGCAGTTTGGGAGGGCATGTTGCGTGGGCAGTTTGGGTGGGCATATTGCGTGGCCGGTTTGGATAGGCACGTTGCGTGGACACTGTGAAAGTCTGTTGGCATTAGCACTTTGGGTTTAAAATGTGCCTAGAAGGGTTAGATCTACGTATAGACTATTATAAAACACCATCGGCGGAGCCCTAGGGAAAACTCGGCGAGCCGAGGTTACGCTAGTCCTTAATACTAAAAGGTTAGATTCACTATCTATAGTTATATATATATATATATATATATATATATATATATATATATATATATATATATATATATATATATAATTCATCACGACGATCGCCTAAGTTTAGACTACAGGGCTACAAGGCTACAGCTTAAACGGTGCGACCGATTTTCATGAAATTTGTACCAAGTTGTAGGAAATGATTGGCTTCAGGGCCCTTCTAATAGGACGAATTTCTGTAGGATGCATAGATTTGAAACAACCGATCGAAGATTACATGTAAAAATTTAGACGATAAACTGTCATGTGTAACATTTGGCATATCAATGTCAACGATGACAAATTATGAATGTCGTATGGGTTGTCAACCTTTTCAATGCTAAATATAAATAAATATATTGTTTAAAATTGAAGAAAAGAATATGAATTAAACGAGGTAGGTATACGTAATGAATTTAAGCAATATTTATTGTTAATTTAGATTTTATTTTGTAAATAGATTTTACGAAATGTCAGAAGTTACTAAAAACTACGAAAACGTTGATAAAGACTAGAAGACTATCACAATCGATGGAAAAATACATGTGTATTAATTAAAAAGATAAATACTGTCTTCTGTCACATTTGATATGCTAATGACAAATTAAAACTATAGAAAATAGTCAGTGTAAAATTGAAGAAAAGTATGTAAGAATTAAACGACGTAAGGTACGCTATGAATGAGAGATATGTTTATTCTTATTTTATAATTTATTTTGTAAATAGATTGTTGAAAATGTTCGAGGTTATTAAACTACGAAATGGACGAGAAATGTAGGAACAGCATCAACGACAAGAAAGACAAAGACAAAGTGTACAGATAGAATGTCAAGGATTGTTTTCTGTGCCGGTCAGTGTATTAATTTAAGATATGTTTATTTATATTTTATTTTGTAAATAGATTTTACAAAACTGACAAAAAGAAACTGGTAGTATTTGGGTGGGCAGTCCAGCGTTTTATTCGCACGGCTTTACCCGTATGTTCTAAACCTAAACCGTACACAAATAACGGAGTGTGTGGGGCTCTTTAGGGCAGATTGCATGGGCAGTTTGGGTTAGCAGTTTGGGTTGCGTGGGTGATTTGTTTGGACATGTTGCATGGGCAGTTTCGGTGGGCACGTTGCGTGGGTAGTTTGTGTAAGCATGTTGCGTGGGCAGTTTGGGTGGGCATGTTGCGTGGATAGTTTGGGTGGGCATGTTGCGTGGGCATGTTGCGTGGGCAGTGTGGGTGGGCATGTTGCGTGGGTAGTTTGGGTGGGCATGTTGCGTGGGTAATTTGGGTGGGCATGTTGCGTGGGTAGTTTGGGTGGGCATGTTGCGTCGGCAGTTTGGGTGGGCATGTTGCGTGGGTAGTTTGGGTGGGCATGTTGCGTGTGTAGTTTGGGTGGGCATGTTGCGTAGGCAGTTTGGGTGGGCATGTTGCGTGGGTACTTTGGGTGGGCATGTTGCGTAGGCATGTTGCGTGGGTAGTTTGGGTGGGCATGTTGCGTGGGCAGTTTGGGTGGGCATGTTGCGTGGGCTGTTTGGGTGGGCATGTTGCGTGGGCAGTTTGGCGGGCATGTTGCGTGGGAAATTTGGGTGGGCAGTTTGGGTGGGCATGTTGCGTGGGCAGTTTGGGTGGGCATGTTGCGTGGGCAGTTTGGATGGGCATGTTGCGTGGGCAGTTTGGGTGGGCATGTTGCGTGGGCAGTTTGGGTGGGCATGTTGCGTGGACAGTTTGGGTGGGCATGTTGCGTGGGCTGTTTGGGTGGGCATATTGCGTGGGCACTTTGGGTGGGCATGTTGCGTGGGCAATTTGGGTGGGCATGTTGCGTGGGCAGTTTGGATGGGCATGTTGCGTGGACAGTTTGGGTGGGCATGTTGCGTGGGCTGTTTGGGTAGGCATATTGCGTGGGCAGTTTGGGTGGGCATGTTGCGTGGGCAATTTGGGTGGGCATGTTGCGTGGGCAGTTTGAGTGGGCATGTTGCGTGGGCATCACAAACCACTATCGACGGAGCCTTAGGGAAAACTCGGCGAAGTCGTAGGAAATGATGGGCTACAGGGCCCTTCTAATGGGACGAATTTCTGTAGAATGCAGAGTTTTTCAGTAAAAAATTATTAAAGATTGAAAAGTGAGACAGAAGCAATATTTTTTACAGTAAGGATCACAGATTTTTTTGGAAATTTAAGACGAAGAACGCCATGTTTGACATATCATTTTGAACCTTTAAATGGAAATATATGTTAAATGGAGACAATTTGAAAGAAGTTTAATTCATAATCATAAATTTTGAGAATGGGCAACTATATCCGCACAGGTAAAAAAGGCTTAAAACATTTAAATTAAAAATTATAAATTTTGACGGTTCATATGTACTTGGACAGTGTTGCCAAATGTGTCATAATTAACTAGGTAAAAAATAAATATTCCTAACTAGACTAATGTGAAGTCCGTACACAAATGTGTATTTTCCACACCGCAATATGTGAAAAAAATGACCGAAGATGATAAGCCGGTGGCCGACAAAAATATTGTAAATTTGCGGTGAATGTAATGTTTTAATATTTCGTGCACCAAACTATAGATGTTAATAAAAATTAGTATAAAAGATTAATGCTACACCTGGAATATATTTTTAAAGTCGTAAATGATATATTTTAACCGTGTCCAAGGTAATTTACAATAAAACACAAATTTTATGACTATTTCATTATTATTATTATTATTATTATATTATTATTATTATTATTATTATTTTTATTATTATTATTATTATTATTATTATTATTATTATTATTATTATTATTATTATTATTATTATTATTATTATTATTATTATTATTATTATTATTATTATTATTATTATTATTATTATTATTATTATTATTATTATTATTATTATTATTATTATTATTATTATTATTATTATTATTATTATTATTATTATTATTATTATTATTATTATTATTATTATTATTATTATTATTATTATTATTATTATTATTATTATTATTATTATTATTATTATTATTATTATTATTATTATTATTATTATTATTATTATTATTATTATTATTATTATTATTATTATTATTATTATTATTATTATTATTATTATTATTATTATTATTATTATTATTATTATTATTATTATTATTATTATTATTATTATTATTATTATTATTATTATTATTATTATTATTATTATTATTATTATTATTATTATTATTATTATTATTATTATTATTATTATTATTATTATTATTATTATTATTATTATTATTATTATTATTATTATTATTATTATTATTATTATTATTATTATTATTATTATTATTATTATTATTATTATTATTATTATTATTATTATTATTATTATTATTATTATTATTATTATTATTATTATTATTATTATTATTATTATTATTATTATTATTATTATTATTATTATTATTATTATTATTATTATTATTATTATTATTATTATTATTATTATTATTATTATTATTATTATTATTATTATTATTATTATTATTATTATTATTATTATTATTATTATTATTATTATTATTATTATTATTATTATTATTATTATTATTATTATTATTATTATTATTATTATTATTATTATTATTATTATTATTATTATTATTATTATTATTATTATTATTATTATTATTATTATTATTATTATTATTATTATTATTATTATTATTATTATTATTATTATTATTATTATTATTATTATTATTATTATTATTATTATTATTATTATTATTATTATTATTATTATTATTATTATTATTATTATTATTATTATTATTATTATTATTATTATTATTATTATTATTATTATTATTATTATTATTATTATTATTATTATTATTATTATTATTATTATTATTATTATTATTATTATTATTATTATTATTATTATTATTATTATTATTATTATTATTATTATTATTATTATTATTATTATTATTATTATTATTATTATATTCTCTGCTGTAAATAATAAAAGTTAATAAAATAAAGTAAACAATATATGTAGAATTTAGATTTTAAGTTCAAATATTTGTAAATTTAACCATGAGTGAGTTCAATATACTATTTTTTATCAGCCAGGTGCCAGGTAACTTAAGTCTGGACACGAAAAACGCGGGACAATGTATTAGACTTACTTACAAAGATTATATAACAAAGGTAAGTGATCACTAAATAATTTATTGAATAGGAGTACAATATTTAAATAATTCGTGGGGTTAACAACAATTAAAATCTTTCCTTTAAAATGTTTTGGTTCAACAACAATGCACTTTACATATTTATCTTTAAAATATCTTGATTACAACAATGCTTTATAACATTATAATCACAACACAGCATTTATAGAAAATCATGTGTTGATTACAATAATAATATAAAAGCTCATTCATATTTCAACCTCATATATCACCATTTTGGTGTTAATTTGAAGGCATTTTAAACAGTTCAGGGGTTATGGGCCCCCAAAATGCATGCAATCCAATCTCACGATTTCTGTTGCAAATAGAGTGTTTATTTTTACAAAAATGAATTTTCGAGGGTTGATTTGTATATTTCCGGTATAAAAGTGGTTAAATATCGGATTAAAAACACTTCACGCGGGGGTTTAAAAACATGGGTTGAATTATGTATATATTCAAAATTTGGTAGCTTCAACTTTATTTTTTAGTTATACATTCCCCATTTTGAAATTATGAATTTTTAAAAACAGAGCTAACATTGAAAATCAAATATCTGTATTGACTAACAAATATATCAACTGTTAGTTTGACAGGGGTGGTTAAAAATTCATAATTCAAAAACGAGGAAAGATATTTTAAATCTGTTTAGACGAATACACAGGGGAATGATTGAATTATATTTGAGACAAATTCTTAACGGATTGGATAAAGGGTGCAAACTTGTAAACGGAATAAATATTAATGTAAAAAAAAATATATATAATTAGTTTTCCGCTTAGCCGTTTGTTATAAAAATACTACATATTGGTATAAAAATCATCTGGACTCTGATTTTGTAACTTTGAAATGTACTGCAGATTTAAATCTATCAGTTTTTAATGAACAAACAAACAAGAAAACAGTGAACTTAGCGAACGACGTTCGAAATCTGACATATATTATCAAAATAGCAAGCCAACCAAATGACCCATGTTTCAACCATATCTTTAATCCTCTGTCTCCAAAAACATCTTAAGCGTTTTTTGGCGTTGAATCAGTTTCGTAACGTTTTCAAAACTATTTCGTACATGACATTATAAATGTGGGGATCGCTAAAATACTGTGTTCTGAACTGACGTATAAATTTTTTTCATGTTGCGTGGGCAACAAACCACTATCGGCGGAGCCTTAGGGATATCTCGGCGTAGCCGAGGTTACGCTAGTCCTAATACTAAAAGGTTAGATTCACTATCTATAGTTATATACATATATATATATATATATATATATATATATATATATATATATATATATATATATATATATATATATATATATTTGAATTCATCACGACGATCGCCCAACTTTAGACAAGGCTACAGCTTAAACGGTACGACCGATTTTCGTGAAATTTATACCAAGTTGTAGGAAATGATTGGCTACAGGGCCCTTCTAATGGGACGAATTTTCGTAGGATGCATAGATTTCGAGTAAAAAATTATTAAAGATTGAAAATTGGGACAGAAACATCGGAAAATGTGAAAAAAATTACCGAAGATGATAAGCCGGTGGCCGACAAAAATATTTTAAATTTGCGGTGAATGTAATGTTTTAATCTCACAATTTCTGTTGCAAGTAGACTGTTTATTCTTACAAAAATTAATTTCAGAGGGTTGATTTGTATTTCTGTCACATTTGATACATTAATGACAAATTATGCATGTCGTATTTGAATGCTAAAAACATTTAAATAATATGTAAAATTGAAGAAAAGAATGTAAGAAATAAACGAGGTAGGTAGGTATACGAAAGAAAAGCATTGAAATCATGGAAGAAAGGTGTAAAAATACGGGTATATCTTTGGAAGATCAAACAATTTACACCTTATGCTTTACAGATGATCAAATATTTATCGCAAAAGACTACTACAGGGTGGGGCAGAAAAACCTATCCGATTTCAAATCCCTTTTTCCCAGAAGAGGGAGCAGGTAGAGTAGTGGGGTAAAAACCGTTAGAAAGCCGGTTTTATGCCATTTGTCAGTAGTCAACATGCCTTGGCCTGGTGAACATCGTGCTTTTGTTATTGAGCGGTTTATCGAATGCGGCGGTTCGATAATTGCTACACAACGTACTTTTCGAATTCATTTCGGACTCGGGCGTCATGATCCTGTTCCACATCACGCTACGATTAAAGTGTGGGTGTCAAATTTTAGACAGACGAGTTCAGCATTGAAAAAGAAGTCGCCTGGACGTCCCAGGACAGCAACAGGACCTGAAAACGTGGCCAATGTGAGAGCCGCGATTGAACGTTCCCCGCGTCGTTCGGCGCGAAAACATTCGCTCGCTTTGGCGATTTCCAACCGCAGTATTCGGCGCATTTTGCACCGGGACCTCAAAATGCATCCCTACAAAATGGTTGTTGCACAGGAATTAAGTGAAAGGGATTTTGAAACCCGTACGAACCTGTGTCGCGATCTCCGAGAACTCCCAAACGACGATGTTGTGCTCTTCACGGACGAAGCCCATTTTCACCTTTGTGGTGCCGTTAACAGGCAGAATTTTCGATATTGGAGTGACGAAAATCCTCGAGAAATCCATCAGGAACCCCTCCATAGCCCAAAAGTGACTGTGTGGTGTGCTCTTTCCCGCCTAGGCGTCTGGGGGCCTTACTTTTTTGAAGAAAATGGGCAAACCGTAACGGTCAACAGCGAGCGCTATTGTTTCATGCTGGAAAATTTTCTTAGACCCAAAATGGAAGAAAATGGCGTGGAAAATGTGTGGTTTCAACAGGATGGTGCAACCGCCCACACATCGCGACGATCAATGGACATTCTCAGGGAACTGTTTCCCGGTCGCCTCATTTCCCTGAGAGGTGATCTTGGCTGGCCGCCGCGCTCACCGGATCTCACTCCATGTGACTTCTTCCTTTGGGGTTACCTCAAATCGAAGGTTTACCAGCATCGACCAAGGACCCTTCTTGCTTTACGAAGGGAAATTGCTCGGGCAATTGAAGAAATTCCTGTGGAAATGACGGTGAAAGTCATGGAAAGCTACCGCGAGCGCCTAAATCAGTGTATCCGCTCCCAAGGACGACATTTGAGTGATGTGCTTTTCAAAACTTAAATTTAAAAATGGCATAAAATTTGCGATATGTTAATAAAAAAATTTTTTGACAAGTTGAGTGGTTTTAATTTTATAACGTTTTGAAATCGGATAGGTTTTTCTGCCCCACCCTGTACGATAGTCTAGAAGTAAACATGCATAAAACAGAATATATGTGTTTAAATTAAACCCAACAAGATTTGGTGATAAACACAACACAAAAGATTAAACTCTACAGAATATAAATAATTGGGATTAAAAATAACGAATAAAGGCACCATAAAGGAACTCTGTACATAAGGCAAAAAGAAAAGAGGGAGACCTAGAAGAAATTGGGTAGCAGGAGTCCAAGAAGGATTAAGAGAGAGAGAGGGTTAAATAAAGACCAGTGGAGAATTGGCATCGGAAGACATCGTAGAACGTTATAAACCGATTGTATATATAGGTATATATAATGATTTTGAGACATGTTTATTGTTAATTCATATATTTTATTTTGTAAAATGATTTAACAATGTCAGGCTGAGAAAACATAATGAACATTACGATCGACAAAGAGTATATATTTTCAATGCTTTTCTTACATATACCTACCTACCTCGTTTATTTCTTACGTTCTTTTCTTCAATTTTAAGCCATGTTTTATATTAATGTATTATATATTTTATTTTTTAAATAGAATATTGGAAATTGAATAAGAATACACAACCAAAAGGATAAGAATGGCAGGAATAATATTACATTCGGTCGAAGAGTACACATAAAAAGTTAAAAACAAACATTGTCATCTGTCACATTTGATATGTTAATGACAAAAACTTATTAATGTCGTACCGGTTGTTCTTTTCAATACTAAAAATATTTAAATAATATGTACATTTGAAGGAAAGAATGTAGGTGTATACACACACACACACACACAAACACACACACACACACACATCATCATAAAAATAGTAAAAACGTGTTTTCCCTAATTCATGCTTATTTACTGAAAACTCACCATCGAATTTTTGGACCGATAACTACTTCCCTTACCTACGGTATCACGGGAGGTAAAAAGATTATTTTTAGAAATGTATCATATCATCACGAATAACGCGGTTAACTATAAAACCGACACTAAAATTAAGTGCTATTTATTCATATTTACTAAGCAAACTTTAAAACTTATCTTTTTGCATTCATATTTACCACGTTTTGGTTGGTTTTTCGTGCTAGCTCTATTCTCTTCTTCTTCATGTTGCGCCAAGACCTTCACCTTTTACAAGAAAATAAAACTTTCTTAACAAAACTTTTAAAGTGTTTATTTTTAAACTGCAATGTGTAAAACTATTCCAAATTTGTTAACATGTAATCATAACAGATATACGTTTCTACAACTGTTGATTTACCAGTTTACATTTATAGTTAAACATATTTTAAGTATTACAACTTTCAACATGTAACACACAACAATACAAATGTACATTTTAGTATTCCCTGATGAAGTTACAAAAATTAGTAGCGAAATTTAAATAAAATTAACAACTAAATGGATTATTAATATAATTCCTGCCAATCTCCGCCGAGAAATCCATTACTTTATTTATCATTATACTTATTTACACAGATTTACCATGAAATAAAGTTGTTTTGTACATTTTATGGCAATTGTGTTCTTCATATAAACTCTATCTCCAAACCTGCTATCTGACCGTTGGCGCCCGAGCAACTTGTTGTCGATTTGCTGGACGATATCACCAAAATAGTATTATAACTAGCCTAACCTCGGCTTCGCCGAGTTTAGCCTAGGTCTCCGCCGATAGTGTTTTATAATAGTCTACACGTACATCCAATCTGTTTACGCATAATTTAAAACCAAAGTGCTAACGTCAACAGTCTTGTCAGATACCCAAAGTCTCTCAAACGAATTAACTTTATGCATAAAACAGAAGCCAATGAACGTGTCAGAAATTTTGACACATGTATCTAACAGTCCTCAATTAGACCTCTCATTTGATACCAAACACGACATATTTCTAACATCTTTATGTACAAAATAAAAGCCGACTGAGATGTCTAATTGTTAACACTTCCATATCATAGCTCTGCAGAAAAAATTTCACTTGATCCCAATCATGACATGGTTCTGACAACTCTATGCGAAAAACAAAAGCCGATCGAGTTCATGCCTTAATTTGAAAAGTTCTATAGTTTAGCCATGCAGAAAACTTTTCATTTAATACCGAACAGGATTTATTTCTGGCAATTTTATACGAAAAACAAGAAATGTTTTGTCAAAGGCTGTCATGGAGAAATGTCGAAAAGACGACAGTTCGGTCGGCTACTGTTTTCTTGCAAAAAGTTAGTAATATTTCAGAAGTATAATAAAAAAATGCAGTTAAATATTATTTTTCGACATACCTACATACCGGGTGGCACTCCAAATCCGTTACATAGGCATTTAACATGGGAAAACAGTTTTTCCTTGAACGTTGCTTTCCAAATAATTTTTTTTTTAAAACTTCATATAAAAGTAGTAGACCATGAAATTCTGCATTTGAATCAAGAAACAAAATTAATTGTGCTTGCTTTGTAACGGCAGAAATTTGAAATGAAAATATCGAAAATCACGTCAAAAATATTAAAATAAAATTTTCAAAATCTTCATATTTAATTTCTAGAGTTACTAAACATACGAAATGGATTTTGTTTATTAATTTGAAAGTAGAATTTTATGCTCTACAACTTTTATTTGAGGAATTTTTTCTATAATAATTTGGGGAACAACGCGCTACGGACAACTGTTTTAAATGCTTATGTATACAAAGTGCTTGGTAGGAACTGATGAAAACATATAATGAAATGAGCAAATGCTGCGCGTTTTATGCGAGAAAACAGGACAAAATATCCTAATTACAGGATAAATATAAGCATAATATTAATAACACATCTGGGAGTACACAATACTAAATTTAAAAGTAAAAATAAATTTAAAAAACTCAGAAATGAGATATTTTAATTCTAAAGTAAACAATCAGTTACAAACTGTTGAAAAGTAAGTAGTTACATTACATGTGAACATACACAACGAATTTGAAAAGATATTAATAAAGTTTATTATTAAAGGGGAAGAAGAAGAAAGAAGGCATGATTTTCTTGTAGGATTTTTCATGTCTCCAATGAGTAACACATTTCTGGCTGAACTCGATGAACAATTAACTAACGCGTATCTTTCTAATTTTGTACACGTACTCTTTAGCGATTGTGATGTTCATTAAGTCTTACAGCCTGACATTCTGTTAAATCTACTTAAAAATAAAATATATGATTATTATATGAATTAAGGTTAAAAATAAAACACTTGGTTAAGTTTCACAGTTTATTAATTGTTCGACGATCGTTTCGACCTTGCGGTCATCATCAGGTTAACTATTGCAAATTTACAAAATGTGCATTCTTAAATACTAACTATCTCTATGGGGGAATACAATGTTTAACAACGGGGAGGCGCTTAGATCTATTTGTTCGTTTACTATATTCTCGTTTGTATTGACCGCTTTTTGGATTTCCAGGTTTTCCAATGCGTTTAGTTTATAACCTTTCTGTTGTACGTGTAGAACTTCAAAGTTACCATCGCATTTATGTTTATTATCAACACAATGGGTGGAAAAGCCTGTATTATTTTTATTGTCCTTAATAGCTTTCATATGTTCTTTTATCCTACAACTAAAGTTTCTACCGCTTTGCCCAATGTAAATTGCGTCACAGTCATTGCAAGAAATTTTGTATACACCTGTTAAATCCTTTTTATCTATTTTTTCTTTATTGTTTACTAACATTCTACCTAAGTTGTTCTTATTTACAGAGATTATTCTAAGATCTAACTTGTTCAGTTTAAATTTTACATTTTCTGAAATGGTTTGTACATGGTTTATAGGGTACCAAGGTTTATTTATGTTATCTTTATTTGTTGAATTGTAAATTAATTTTGTTACATTCCGTTTATTTTTCTTTTTAATTATTTTATCCACAATGTCTGGCGTATATCCATTGTTAGAGGCTATAGTTTTGATAGTATTTAATTCGTTCGTGTAATTAGAGGGGTTTAGTGGAACACTTAAGAGTCTGTGAATCATGCTATGAAGGGCTGTCATCTTTATGGAATTGGATTGGTTTGAAGTTACTGAGATTATCGTATCTGTGAAAGTAGGTTTTCGGTAAATATTAAATTCTAAATTATTTTCTATTTTTGTTACGGTGATGTCCAAAAAATTAATGCTATTGTTTACTTCTTTTTCTAAAGTGAAAGAAATATGGTTGTTTATATTATTTAGGAAGTTAATTTTTTTTTTAATTGTCTATCAGTACCGGACCAAATGCAGAAAATGTCATCGACATAACGTCTCCAAAAAATTATATTTTTATTGTAAATGTTATTTTCTTTTAATATTTGTTGTTCAAAATTATTCATGTATATTTCTGCCAATAATGGTGAGAGAGGGGAACCCATCGGCAAACCGGAAGTTTGTTTATAGAATTTCCCATTCCATTTAAAATAATTTTGATTAAGACATAATTCAATCAATGCATATAAGTCAAACTTTTCCAGAATTTCCATGGAACTAGAGTCTATGAGCTTTAAAATAATTGTTTTTAATTCTGTTAGTGGGATAGCAGTGAACAAGTTTTTTACATCAAAGGAAACAAATTTTGAGGTCGGTGGTAATTTGATATTGCGTAGCTGGTCTACAAAATCTAAAGAGTTTTTGACTGCAAATTCTGGGTGGAAATTTAATAAATTGGGTAAAATAGTGTTTAGTTTTTTACAAATTTTGTAAGCTGGTGCATTTATATATGACACGACTGGACGCATGGGACAATTGTTTTTATGGATTCACAGACTCTTAAGTGTTCCACTAAACCCCTCTAATTACACGGACGAATTAAATACTATCAAAACTATAGCCTCTAACAATGGATATACGCCAGACATTGTGGATAAAATAATCAAAAAGAAAAATAAACGGAATGTAACAAAATTAATTTACAATTCAACAAATAAAGATAACATAAATAAACCTTGGTACCCTATAAACCATGTACAAACCATTTCAGAAAATGTAAAATTTAAACTGAACAAGTTAGATCTTAGAATAATCTCTGTAAATAAGAACAACTTAGGTAGAATGTTAGTAAACAATAAAGAAAAAATAGATAAAAAGGATTTAACAGGTGTATACAAAATTTCTTGCAATGACTGTGACGCAATTTACATTGGGCAAAGCGGTAGAAACTTTAGTTGTAGGATAAAAGATCATATGAAAGCTATTAAGGACAATAAAAAATAATACAGGTTTTTCCACCCATTGTGTTGATAATAAACATAAATACAATGGTAACTTTGAAGTTCTACACGTACAACAGAAAGGTTATAAACTAAACGCATTGGAAAACCTGGAAATCCAAAAAGCGGTCAATACAAACGAGAATATAGTAAACGAACAAATAGATCTAAGCGCCTCCCCGTTGTTAAACATTGTATTCCCCCATAGAGATAGTTAGTATTTAAGAATGCACATTTTGTAAATTTGTAATAGTTAACCTGATGATGACCGCAAGGTCGAAACGATCGTCGAACAATTAATAAACTGTGAAACTTAACCAAGTGTTTTATTTTTAACCTTAATTCATATAATAATCAATATGTTTCATCAATTGCCTACCACACAATCTCTACAAATTAAAATATATGAAATAAAATGGCTTAAAATCATTACATATACTTTTTTCTACGATGTCTTTCGATGCCATATCTCCACTGCTCTCTATCTTGCCATATGTCTTCATTTAATCCTCTCTCTCATTTATTCCTTCTTGGACTCCTGGCACCCAACTTCTTCTAGGTCTCATTTATTTTTGCCGTAGTATTTGTTTAGGAAGACTCTCATTGCTTATTCGCTGTATGTATGTTTACTTCTAGATCTCAGCTACAGTATTCTTCTATAAATTTTCGTATCATGTATTCAGTATCGTTGTAGACTTGTGCAATAAGTATTTGATCATCTGCAAAGCATAAGGTGTAAATTGTTTGAACTTCTAAGGGTATACCTATATTTTTGCAATTTTTCTTCCACGTTCATAGTGCTTTTTTTGTATATATATATATATATATATATATATATATATATATATATATATATATATATATATATATATATATATATATATACAAAAAAGCACTATGAACGTGGAAGAAAAATTGTAAAAATATGGGTATACCCTTAGAAGTTCAAACAATTTACACCTTATGCTTTGCAGATGATCAAATACTTATTGCACAAGCCTACAACGATACTGAATACATAATACGAAAATTTATAGAAGAATACTATAGCGGAGATCTAGAAGTAAACATACATACAGCGAATAAGCAATGAGAGTCTTCCTAAACAAATACTACGGTGGACACTAATCGGCAAAAATAAATGAGACCTAGAAGTTGGGTGCCAGGAGTCCAAGAAGGAATAAGTGAGAGAGAGGAGTAAATGAAGACATATGGCAAGATAGAGAGCAGTGGAGATATGGCATCGAAAGACATCGTAGAAAAAAGTATATGTAATGATTTTAAGCCATGTTTATTTTTAATTCATATATTTTATTTTTAAGTAGATTTAACAGAATGTCAGGCTGTAAGACTTAATGAACATCACAATCGCTAAAGAGTACGTGTACAAAATTAGAAAGATGCGCGTTAGTTAATTGTTCATCGAGTTCAGCCAGAAATGTGTTACTCATTGGAGACACGAAAAATCCTACAAGAAAATCATGCCTTAATGTTCGGAACAAGACAATTCAATAATTTTAGATGGTATGTTTTAATATGTTCTTCTTTTGCAATTCATTTTCTTACATTACGTTTAAAATTATTTCAGATTAAACATAATTCAATATCTATCTTAAAACGGTACAGAATTTAATCTGCATTTCATTTTCTTATATTACGTTTAAAATTATCTATTTTAAAATCATTTTATTGCCAATTAATAAAAAATCTTTTAAATTACTTAGGGCCATAAAACGTTGTTTGCTGATCATATGCTTAACTGCACAATGTAACCGTAGATATGTATCAAAAATACATTGGAAAATAAGCCTTATCAAAGTTAACAATTTGATTAAAGTTAACAATGTTTTATGCAACTGGGCCATAATCATACAGCGTAAGCCACAAAAGTAATCTTGTATATCTATGATTCTTGCATTCTTCCCCTTTAATAATAAACTTTATTAATATCTTTTCAAATTCGTTGTGTATGTTCACATGTAATGTAACTACTTACTTTTCAACAGTTTGTAACTGATTGTTTACTTTAGAATTAAAATATCTCATTTCTGAGTTTTTTAAATTTATTTTTACTTTTAAATTTAGTATTGTGTACTCCCAGATGTGTTATTAATATTATGCTTATATTTATCCTGTAATTAGGATATTTTGTCCTGTTTTCTCGCATAAAACGAGCAGCATTTGCTCATTTCATTATATGTTTTCATCAGTTCCTACCAAGCACTTTGTATACATAAGCATTTAAAACAGTTATCCGTAGCGCGTTGTTCCCCAAATTATTATAGAAAAAATTCCTCAAATAAAAGTTGTAGAGCATAAAATTCTACTTTCAAATTAATAAACAAAATCCATTTCGTATGTTTAGTAACTCTAGAAATTAAATATGAAGATTTTGAAAATTTTATTTTAATATTTTTGACGTGATTTTCGATATTTTCATTTCAAATTTCTGCCGTTACAAAGCAAGCACAATTAATTTTGTTTCTTGATTCAAATGCAGAATTTCATGTTCTACTACTTTTATTTGAAGTTAAAAATTATTTGGAAAGCAACGTTCAAGGAAAAACTGTTTTCCCATGTTAAATGCCTATGTAACGGATTTGGAGTGCCACCCGGTATGTAGGTATGTCGAAAAATAATATTTAACTGCATTTTTTTATTATACTTCTGAAATATTACTAACAACTTTTTGCAAGAAAACAGTAGCCGACCGAACTGTCGTCTTTTTGACATTTCTCCATGACAGCCTTTGACAAAACATTTCTTGTTTTTCGTATAAAATTGCCAGAAATAAATCCTGTTCGGTATTAAATGAAAAGTTTTCTGCATGGCTAAACTATAGAACTTTTCAAATTAAGGCATGAACTCGATCGGCTTTTGTTTTTCGCATATAGTTGTCAGAACCATGTCATGATTGGGATCAAGTGAAATTTTTTCTGCAGAGCTATGATATGGAAGTGTTAACAATTAGACATCTCAGTCGGCTTTTATTTTGTACATAAATATGTTAGAAATATGTCGTGTTTGGTATCAAATGAGAGGTCTAATTGAGGACTGTTAGATACATGTGTCAAAATTTCTGACACGTTCATTGGCTTCTGTTTTATGCATAAAGTTAATTCGTTTGAGAGACTTTGGGTATCTGACAAGACTGTTGACGTTAGCACTTTGGTTTTAAATTGTGCGTAAACAGATTGGATGTACGTGTAGACTATTATAAAACACTATCGGCGGAGCCCTAGGCTAAATTCGGCGAAGCCGAGGTTAGGCTACTTATAATACTATTTTGGTGATATCGTCCAGCAAATCGGCAACAAGTTGCTCGGGCGCCAACGGTCAGATAGCAGGTTTGGAGATAGAGTTTATATGAAGAACACAATTGCCATAAAATGTACAAAACAACTTTATTTCATGGTAAATCTGTGTAAATAAGTATAATGATAAATAAAGTAATGGATTTCTCGGCGGAGATTGGCAGGAATTATATTAATAATCTATAATCCATATAGTTGTTAATTTTATTTAAATTTCGCTACTAATTTTTGTAACTTCATCAGGGAATACTAAAATGTACATTTGTATTGTTGTGTGTTACATGTTGAAAGTTGTAATACTTAAAATATGTTTAACTATAAATGTAAACTGGTAAATCAACAGTTGTAGAAACGTCTATCTGTTAGGATTACATGTTAACAAATTTGGAATAGTTTTACACATTGCAGTTTAAAAATAAACACTTTAAAAGTTTTGTTAAGAAAGTTTTATTTTCTTGTAAAAGGTGAAGGTCTTGGCACATCATGAAGAAGAAGAGAATAGAGCTAGCACGAAAAACCAACCAAAACGTGGTAAATATGAATGCAAAAAGATAAGTTTTAAAGGTTGCTTAGTAAATATGAATAAATAGCACTTAATTTTTGTGTCGCTTTTATAGTTAACCGCGTTATTCGTGATGATATGACACATTTCTAAAAATAATCTTTTTACCTCCCGTGATACCGTAGGTAAGGGAAGTAGTTATCGGTCCAAAAATTCGATGGTGAGTTTTCAGTAAATAAGCATAACATTAGGGAAAACACGTTTTTACTATTTTTATGATGATGTCGTGTGTATGTGTGTGTGTGTGTATGTGTGTGTGTGTGTATTGTGTGTGTGTGTGTGTTGTGTGTGTGTGTATTGTGTGTGTGTGTTGTGTGTGTATTGTGCGTGTGTGTGTGTGTGTGTGTGTGTGTGTGTGTGTGTGTGTGTGTGTGGTGTGTGTTGTGTGTGTGTGTGTGTTGTGTGTGTGTCGTGTGTGTGTGTGTGTGTGTGTGTTGTGTGTGTGTCAAGTGTGTTTTGTGTGTGTGTGTGTGTGTTGTGTGTGTGTTGTGTGTGTGTGTGTGTTGTGTGTGTGTTGTGTGTGTGTGTTGTGTGTTTGTGTGTGTGTGTGTGTGTGTGTATGTGTGTGTGTATGTGTGTGTGTGTTGTGTGTGTTTGTGTGTGTGTGTTGTGTGTGTGTGTGTGTGTGTGTGTGTGTGTGTGTGTGTGTGTGTTGTGTGTGTATGTGTGTTCTGTGTGTGTTCTTATAACAAACTTCCAAATATTTGTATTTTCCGTATTTGAGCTTTCTGCATTCTATAAAGAGTTAGTTAGATTCTGGGTAAAATTGGATAACCGGAAGTGACTCTTTACTTGAAGTTTTTAATGAGAAATTATATTAAAATATAATCCAAAACTTTTCAGTTTTAGTATTTAAGACTTTTATGTCAACGGGAATAACATATTAGATTTTGGCTAAAGTTAATAAACCAGAAGTGATACTTTACTTGTAGCTCTGAACAAATTTTCGTGTAAAAGTTAAATATATTATGATATACTCCAAAACTTGTCAAATTTAGTATTTAAGAATTTTATATGAAGAGGAACAACATATTAAATTTAGGCTAAAATTGATAATCCGGATGTGATACTTTCTTTAATTGAAGCTCTCAACAGATTTTCGTGAAAAATATATTATAATATATTCCAAAACTTTTCAAATTTTTATTTAAAAATTTAATATTTTAATGAGAGCGGCATGTTATATTTTTTCTAAAATTGATAAACCGGAAGTGATGCTTTATTTCAAGCTCTGAACAGATTTTCGTTAAAAATATAATAGGATATATTCCAAAACTTGTCAAATTTAGTATTTGAAACTTTTATATAAAGGAAAGCAACATATTAGATTTAGGATATTATTGATAAACCGGAAGTGATGTTTTATTTAAAGCTCTGAACAGATTTTTGTAAAAAATATATTATGATATATTCCAAAACTTGTCAAATTTAGTATTTAAGACTTTTATATAAAGAAAAGCAACATATTAGATTTTAGCTGAAATTGACAAACCAGAAGTGTTACTTTATTTGAAGCCCTGAACAAATTTTCGTGAAAAATAAATTGACAATCCAAACCTTCAAATTTGGTATTTAAGAATTTTATATTAATGAGAACGACATACTAGATGTTTTTTAAAATTGATAAACCGTAAATACTACTTTGCAGGAAGCTATAAACAGATTTTTTTTGAAAAAATATTTTGAAACATGATTCTAAGCTTCTCAAATTTGGTATTTAAAACTCGTGTATAATTTGAAACAGTATTAGATTTTGACTATACCTATATGATAAACCAGTAGTGGTACTTAATTTGGAGCTCTTAACAAAATTTCGAGGAAAAACATAATAAAATATAATCCAAAATTTGGTATTATAGACTTTTCTATTTATTAGAACAAATTAGATTTTCTTTACAAACAATCAACCGGAAGTGATACTTTACTTAAAGCTCATTGCTATTTCAAACATGGAATTGGCGGGAGGACAACAGATTTTTTGTAATTATTTTCAAATTTGAGAATAGCTGTTTCATCGTAATTTACAAAATGCTGTGTATTTTGTACTTGAGCACAAATATTTTTAGTGATAACTCTCCTCTGTCCTTGTTTGTGCTGGTTCTAGCAAATATTTTAAAGTGTTTCTTTTTAAACTGTGTAATGTGTAAAACTATTCAAAATTTATAAACATGTAATCATAACAGCTAGATCTTTCTACAACTGTTAATTTGCCAATTTACATTTAGAGTTAAACATATTTTAAGTATTACAATTTCCAACATGTAACACACAAGTTATACAATACAAATGTCCATTTTAGTATTCCCTAACGAAGTTACAAAACTAGCAGCGAAATATTGGAATTTTGAATAAAATTAACAACTACATGGATTATTAATATAATTCCTGCCAATACCCTCTGAGAAATTCATTACTTTATTTTATTATTCAACAAGTACGACATTACTTCCTCCTAACAATATGTACAATAATCGCTAATGGGACAAATTGAGCACCGGGTATAAGAATTAGCAGAATTATGGGGTTTTTGGAAAAACGGCGGCGGGCATCGCGACTGCAGCGGATGAGCGGTAGATGTGAGGATCTCAAGGATCCGTATAGAAAAATGTTCGAAGGGTGTTGACGTAACCGACGCCAGGCGTCGCGACGCTAATGTCGCGCTGGTTCGGCGTGTAACGGCAATAATGGCAGAGGAGGCGTAGGTACGCGTTTTTGATGTAATTGGCAAATCAAAAGCGGGCGTCGCGACGTTGCGGTTAATTAAATAAAATCCCTAGCCACAGCAAACAATTTTATCATATTTAGTTTCCTGCACGTGTTAAGTATAATATTGTGGATAATTAAAACAAAAAAAAATATTAGGTTTAATTAGAAAAAATCCTAGCCACAACAATTGTGGTTAATTAAAACAAAAACTATTGTGGTTAATTAGAAAAACCCTAACCGGAAAAAACAACTATCATTTCAAATTTCCTGCACGTGTTAACATGTATATTATTAAAACAAAACCCCTAACCGCAACAAACAACTTTATCTTATATTACTGTTATAATTATTTCAATTTTGAATAAGATATACCCAAAACACAATCACTTACTGCACATGCATATGTAAAAAATTGTTTTTTTTAACAAAATTAAAAAGAAATTTAAAATTCAAATATTTCTTGTTTTATTTTTTATGTAACCCCATACTAGTACACAATCTCGCATTCCAAACCCCAAGTTCCAAATCCTCCATTCCAAACCCCCCATTCCAAGTCCTCCATTTCAAACCCTCCATTACAAACATCATCTAGCATTTAAAATCGGGTAAAAATACTCGAACCCCCATACCGCATTCAGGTAAGTATTCAAGGTAAAATTCGGGGATTAATGCATAGTGTGCATACAAGAACTGTTATCAACAACCAGGGGCTGCTGAAAAATCTGGGTCGGTTCAAGAACTCGATGGTACATGCCATCGAGCTCGATAGACCGAAAATCGAACCACTACCCCACACAGTATACCTACTCGAGGTAACAAAGGATATCCCAGTCTCTCTGTAAGCCTGATACTTATGGACAATATTTATTAAACAAAGTCAGTAGCACAATCATAAACCTTAATTCGGTAGATTACTTGAACAATATGTCTATGAAACAGTCTAATCAGCCATTTAATTTTATGTGTACGGTAATAAATTCCTTTAAACTTCGTTGCCTTTCTCTCATTTGACTTCTACGATGCAACAAAATATTATCTAGTAGCATTTTACCTAGGTACAGTAAGTATTAACTTTAAAATTAATAGATTCTTTGACAGTTAAATAACTGTCACTTCACTTATGCACACGCGCGAAGCAACATACACACCGATGTTTTTAGAATGATTTGTATACTTAAAATATTTTCCGAAGATACCCGAACAGTATGTCGATTTTACTGTAACGATTTGGTAAAGTATTAAATTTGTATTGCCTTGACATCAAGCTATCGCTATCACATATCAAAGTCAATGTCAATATCGATACGGTGTGGTTCCACTACTGACATGATATAAGCACCCAGGTTGAATTACGTCTTATTAATAAATTAATCCTGCCGATTTTAGATTACTGCTCCTGCGTTTACATGCCTATTCTATCATAGACGGATAAATGGAATTACTCTTTTTCAGAATTCATGCTTACGTTTTGTTTACGATATGTAAGTACGATCATAACTCTCAGAAATCCACCTATCCCTGTCTCGTACACAAAGTGAAATTAACTGGTACTCCACATTATTTAACGAATAAATTAGTTTCTAAAAGTAATATAATTATACGATACGAATAAAAGATTTGTTCATAGTACCGTCCAATAGAAACTCTAAATTCAATGCAGCTTTTTTATACCTAGCACCATCATTACACAATGATTTACCTGAAAATCTAATATCTCTTGCTTATGGTTCTTTTAAATATCATGTTAAAAATTTGTATAATTCGTATGTTTAGATTGTAATGGATTTCCGAATTCATAATATCTAAGCGACCTCTGTTTCTCTTTTTCTGTGCGTGTATACCTACTGTTAAATGGAGTAATACATCGCTCAGATGACGATTAAAAGGAAGCCGTACAGGTTGTCCCGAACTCGCAAATATGAAGAATATTGTATGAGTACCATGATTTGCACATGGCGGGTCACTATGGCTTTGAAAAAACTTACAAGAAAATTAAGTCTCGGTTTTATTGGGTTGGTATGAGAACAAAATCCAGTAACACATAGAAAAATATGTCGACTGCCAAAGATTTAATCCGAGAAATTATAAGAATTTTGGGTTATTGCAAACCCCGCTGCAAAACAGAAGATTTGAGTTAATATTCGTTGATCTTATGGGACCTTTACCACTAACGTCGTCTGTAGAACAGTGGATTTTCGTAATCGAAGATATATGCTTTAGATAGGTAGAATTGCTTGCACTGAAGCAAGCCACTGCTAAAGCATATGCGAGATCCTTAATCGACGAAATAATCCTGCGTTATAGGACACCACGTAGAGTAATTACTGATAACGGGGTCCAATTTGTAGGAGAGGTTATGTAAAATTTAACACCAGCATATCATCCTAAGACGAATCCAACAGAACGGAAAAACCGAGATATTAAAATCGAATTAGCAATGCTGACAACTAAATGTCACACCGCCTGGTCAACCTACTTGCCCAGCATATGATTTGCTCTAAACAGTTTCGAAAGTATATCTACAAGACGTGCACCTGCTTACCTGACATATGAAATGGACTTAAGAACACCTGATTACGTAGAACGAGATATGCGTGCTATTGTATAAAATGCACCATTTGTTGTCTCGATGACTCCTTACCTAGAGTTGCTTTATATTCATATGTCTGTGAACAACCGTCATCTCATTAGATATTAGTATATTACATCTGAGGTGGGATATGATGTTGCGATAAAATTCCCACCGAGGTATGTATACTATTATCACCTTTTTTAAATCAATAATTTTTATAATAAATTAATTGTTTGGTGTTAATGTACGGAAAAAAACTATATGCAAACTAAAGATGTTTAAATCGTATTAAATGAACAATGGATGGTACAAATCCACGAGAGTTAATGCTCGGATTAAACACCGTGGATAAACCTGATAAGATTCGATAGCTGGTTCACACCACTGGACTTGGCCAATATAACCAGGACAATATTATGTTGTGAAACAAACGAAAGTAGTGAACGAACGAACACAAAACAATCGAAGGACCAGTCAGTTTACGAACTAACAGATATATGATATAGCGTACTGAACAAAAGCAACCTAACCTACAATTAACCAAATATACAACCAAGTACTATATGGAAAAAATTATTCAAGTCAATTAATTAGTATATGAACAAACAAATCTAGCTAAAGTAATATCAGGAACCCTAAATGAACCTAATAACGACCAAACCAAAACATAAGAATGAAGA
This sequence comes from Harpalus rubripes, assembly GCA_963082715.1. Taxonomy (NCBI): domain Eukaryota; kingdom Metazoa; phylum Arthropoda; class Insecta; order Coleoptera; family Carabidae; genus Harpalus; species Harpalus rubripes. The sequence goes on from OY720464.1 coordinate 14,483,591, forward strand.
AATGTATTCATACTACGACGCTAGGACAATAAATGCAATTCGATGATGTCACTCGAAAGAAACATGTGCAAAACTCACTCTACAGCGAAATATTATTATTGAACAACAACAATACTATTAATCAAACCCTAACAACGCGGGTTTCCGTTAGAAATCAAGTTGTGTAACACGGTTTTACAATTGATTCCTGAGCAACACTGTTGGCTTTATAAAATGGCGACGCAATAAGTTTCGCGACCCAACAACAAGAACAAAATCAAATAAAACTCGGTTTATTTGACGTAATCGACAAAAACGAATGATAATTCTAACAACAAATACTCTACTTGTCGTGCTAGGCAAGCTGAGTTAAATATTAATTGCAAAATTAAACCAACGACGCGAGACAGCGGGCAAGCGTGTGTTCTCTACGAGAGCCAACAAGTTACTGAGTCTAAACGATCGATACGACAGTTGGCGTCACTTGGGGTGGTTGGAAGGAGTGCGTGTCAGACGGTATAATCCTACAGTTCACAAATCCTACGCCTCACAAATGCCAGAGTTCCCAAATACCACAAGTGATAAATATATCCCCACCACCAATGACGTAGTGTTCAGAATGCACAATCCCACAAGCAATAAAACGTAGCTATGCCACAAGTGATAATCGTACAGTTCCCAATTCCCACATGTGATCAAGTTACCCCCACCATCAATGACGTAATGTTGGGAATTCACAATCCCACAAGTTATAAAACTTAGCAATGCCACAAGTGATAATCACACAGTTCACAAATCCCACAAGTGATAAAATTACCCCCACCACCAATGTCGTAATGTTCAGAATGCACAGTCCCACAAGTTATAAAACGTAGCAATGCCACAAGTAATATACGCACATTTACCAAATCCCACAAGTGATAAAGTTACCCCCTCCACCTATGACGAATGTTCAGAATGCATAATCCTACAAGTGATAAAATGAGATGAATTGGGACGGGATGAATAGATTTTCAGTGTTAAATCTGTAATATTAAATACAACCTAATGTACTAGTTCGTCTATTAGACTACAGATGGCGCTAGTTACATTAAAACGTGAAAAAATCAAAATTTAAACAGTTCTCTAATCGGGAATCACTAGAGTAAATTAACTTTAAATAATCATTGAGGTCTATGTATCTTGTTGCTCGTTGTTTTTATATTTTTTAATTAATCATTATGAGTATATCAATTATTGGATGTGGAAATATTTGTATTTACTTGAAAAATAGAGTCAATCATAAAACAATATGTTGTATATAAAGTTAAATTCACTAACCGGCAAAAAAAACCGGCTACTTTTTTTTAATAAAGTCCCAATAACCGAATATTTTACAACCAAATAGGGAAATGAACTGAATGTTTTTAGTTAGTTATCACTTATTTACTATGCTTATTTCATTCTAAAATATATACGGAATGCACAAATTAATTCAGAAATAAATTTAATTCACAAAAGTAACAGAAACAATTCAAATAATTTATTTTCTTAACTATAAAATAAAAAAAAAGCAAAGGTGGCTTCATTCTAATGGACCTGCTGGTATCGCCAATAGCTTGTATATGTTCTTCGAACTTAGAACCTGAATTACGTCATTTAACCGTCGTGACATTGAGTTGATCAAATTTGTTATGCAAATTTGGAATATTGCGTCAAATTCGTCTTGAAGAGCCAATCGTAGCTTTCGAAGAGTCTCTGGTATGGAGTGTATCCTTTCCTAAATATATACTATTGGATTAAAATCTGTATCTATTCCCGATGAATGTTTTTGAAAAACCATGCTAACTTAAAATTTAAAAACGACCAAACGACGCCGGCGTCGCTACGACTACAATTGGTTGAAATCGGTGTAACCGTTGACTACCTGCAAAATATAGTGGAGCTGGTAGCAGGAATGTAAAATTAAAAATTACCGAATAAATTACAAAAATATATTACGCGCAGTTCCTTCTCCATTACACGCTATGCAATGCACTGACTGCCTGCTATTAACTGAACTGACGGGACGGTCTATGAAGACATTAGAGGTACAAAATTTTAAAGCAATAAATGCTACGTATATGCATACATAATTTTATTTATAAATTTTATTAACTGAGAATCGTGAAAAGCATACATATTGTATGAAGGGTCCGATACTCATTATTCAATTTTTTTTCTGAAATATTGGATAAAATAATGAATTTTAGCGTTTGTTACACTTTCCAAATGTGTACTGGTTTTGAAATTTATACATCTGTGCAAGAATGGGGTCCGGTACTAAAAAAAGTTGTATAAATTTTGTCATATTATGAAAATATGACTACACTCCCTCTATTAAACAAGAGCAATCTGCACCTATCTTCAAACCACTCCATTAAAACAGTAGGGTTTAATTTGAAATGATTTTGTACTAAAATATTTTTAAAATATAAAAATTTTCATTCGTAATTTTAATAAAAACTATTAGCGCTATAACGATATGTTATCACAACCGTCACAACTTCAATTTTGTTACAGTCTATCAAACCAAGCGAATAGAATACAATTTTATATTATTGAAAACTTGTGAAAATAAAATCCATATATTTATATGTAGTTCTATTTTACATGAAAATGTAGAAACACGTAATTTTTATTAAAATAAAACAAATTTATTTAAAATCTTTACAACAGATTTTTCTGAAACTATTATGATTACCCCTTAACATTAAAATTAATGTTAACAAAAGTTTAAATAAAATTTTTTAAAATCAAAATTTAACCGTAACTTACAAATCAAATAATACCGTTAAATCGTTATTAGGTAACCCTAAAGATAAAATAGATACTAACAAAAAATCCGGTATTTAAATTAGTTGTAATGATTGTAATAAAGTTTACATCGGTCAAACTAAAAGACAAATTGACACTCGGTTTAAAGAACATTTTTATCATCTAAAAAGCGGTAATCCAGAAAAATCTAGCGTAGCACAACATATGTTCATTAATAATCACAAAGTTAACAATTCTAATATTAAACTTTTAAAACATTAATAATGATAGATATTTAAATGCATACGACAGTTTAATAATAAATAAATATAAAAATAATTTGATGAACGCAGATCTCGATCCCATACCAAACTCAAAACTTCTCAATTTATTACAAAGTTAAATTTTATTGGATGATTTTAAATTTAATGACTTATTATTCGACGAAAATTATCTTAGTTTATAGGTAATCATTCACCTGTGACTTCCATCCCTATATAATCCCAGTTCTCTTCCTTGTTTTTCAGAGTTGTTAGGACCTCTGTCATGGTTGACATGTTGAGTAATCTTGACTACTCTGTTTAACGTTTGTTGTACTACTGGTGATGAGAACTTAGTTCTCGAAATACGTATTTAGTTTTTGTTAAAATTAATTTTAAGGTTAAGGGGTAATCATAATAGTTTTAGTTAAAATTTAGCCTTAGACTCCATCTACTATTAATTTTTAACAGATTTTTCCTTTGGCAAGATACAACTATAGTTTTTGAAAAGTGACAGTTGTCACTAGTTAACCCAACTTGACATCAATTTTTGTGACAGAATTAATGACATTGACAGATGTGAATAGGGAACCGAATCTAATTCGATTGGAGACAGTCTCCAAACATGTAGTCTCAGTTAATGACGTCAGATTTCATTTAAAAGGTGAATGGGACGGTTTATGAACAAGAACTTGTCTTGTTAATAGTTTTAATAATAGTTTAATATTTTTCCTATTAATTTATCTTTCACAGCCATTAAAAAATTTAAAATTAGGATATAACGCAACAAAAAGAACCATTTCCTAAAAATATAATATGCATTTTAAATAATTATATATTTAAGTGTTTCTAAATAAAAAGACACCTTATATTTAATGCTTGTCACGACAATATTAGCGAACAACAAAATGATTGAAAATGAAATTTTCAAGATGTCATGTCATTAATGGCTGAGGAAGATAAATTAATACGAAAATTATTAAACTATTATTGCTATAACCATTAACAAGTTAATTTCTTGTTCATAAACTGTTCCATTCACCTTTTAAATGAAAAAAACTTCATAAAATTATAACGAACATAAAGTCCTGTCATACTCCACTCTGTTTATGCGAACCTAAAAAAATCCCTAAAATCTACCATCATAAACTGAGATTAAATGTTTGAGACAAGTCTCTAAAATGAATGGGGTACACCATAGTCATGTTTTAATTATCTTAGATAAAAATGCGAAAATATACGTAAATAAATGAGTATTAGTGACATAATTTTGTTTAAATAGTAACTAGTTCGCAAACTACAAGTGACTGAAGTCGGGGTTTTTTGTTTTAGCAGCTCGTCACTCATATGAAATCCATATATTTTATGGAAGTAGAGATATTCAAATAGCAGAGGCGTGACTATCAGTCCAGTAGTGCAATTCTCAAACAGTTTTTATTTGAATATAAATATTTTGCATTAAACTTAATAATTTAAATACATTTCCAATTATAAATCATGTCGACTTGTACAGTATAAGAGAGGTATTGAATTCATGCTGAAAATCTCATATCCAGATTTTAGTGAATAAGCACGTTTTAAGGTGCCTAGAATCCGATTACAACATTTTTACGATGATGTCCGTATGTGTGTGGATGTTGGATCCACGATTTATCAAATACTATAAGACGTAAGACATTTTTAACTACGAATTCCTCAATCTAACAATAATGGAAAGAGTTGATTAAGTTTTGGTAACAATTGGACAACCGAAAGTAGTAGTTACAAGAAAAAAATCATCTAAATATTATTTATCGAGAATTTATGTAAATATTTATATTAAAGAACGTTAAATTCTTTATTCGATGAATATAAATTCATTATTATATCTTTTATAGATTTAGAAATAAAGAAATGCATATAAAATAATTTCATGTAAAAATTCTCAGATCAAAGTAATTCAAGGCAAGAAATTCAAATGTTTGTAATTGTACTGTCAAAAATATTTGTATGCCACTGTCAAAAATATTTGTAGATTATGAAGATTATGAAACTAAAAAAGAGTCAAGAACACAAAAGAGTATACGTAAAAAAGAATATAAAAGGAATTTGCGAAAAAATGACAAATACAAAGAAAAAGAAAAGAAAAGTAGAAAAAGAAATTTTCAGGATATTAAATATAAAGAAATATGTATTGTACATAATTTATATTAAAAAACTCCATAGATTTTGCAAATATACGTGAGAATTATTTTGTAGTGAGCCATGAATATATGTATTTGTAATTAAAAATATTTTTCGTTTTATGCGTATAACCAGATAAAATATCTGGCGAGAGATTATGTGTTAGCCACATCAGATTTTTATAAATATAATTTAGAAATAGCATATATTTCAAAAACATTTAGGTACACGAAGAAAATAGTTTGATATAAAAACATATATACGTGACGTCACATCTATATTTTCAAATTACGGAGGACTATATCTCGCATATTAATAGGAATTTTTTCACCGACAGTATTAGTTTTACTTATACGTTCAGATGAAATTATATAAAAAAATGGTGGAATTCCCTATTAGATTGGTTATCTGAATTTAAAAACGACACTCGCGCGCTTGACAGGCCAACCTACCGTGAGAACATCAATGAACTAACACTAGCGCCATCTGCCGCCATAGTTTGTATTACATATTGTCACACAATGGCCAAACTGTTTTAATGTTCTATACTTTATTAGGAAAAAAATGCATTTTATTTATGTTATTTAAGCTTAATAATAATAATTTCTTCGTGAATATAACATATAAGTTTATATATAAAAAATATTTCAGCTATGCGAACACGAAATAATTGTATTCTCTAGAACTAACAGTTTGTCGACCACTGTAAGTACCTGCAAATTCTTAACTTTAAAAATTCATATCACTATAATTCTTAGTTCATCATATTCTTATAGGAAAAACATTTTTAAAAAATTGGTATTGGACTCCATTAGAATCGGTCCCCAGTAGTCAGTAGGAGAAGTAAAATTAAAGGTATGACGTCAGACAAAATTAATTATTTATAAAAAAAAATTCAAAACCAGTACACATTTGGAAAGTGTAACAAACGCTAAAATTCATTATTTTATTCAATATTTCAGAAAAAAATTGAATAATGAGTACCGGCCCCTTAATACTATATGTATGCTTTTCATGATTCTCAGTTATTAAAATTTATAGATAAAATTATGTATGCATATATGTAGCATTTATTGCTTTAAAATTTTATACCTCTCATGTCCTCATAGACCGTCCCGTCAGTTCAGTTAATAGCAGGCAGTCAGTGCATTGCATAGCGTGTAATGGAGAAGGAACTGCGCGTAATATGTTTTTGTAATTTATTCGGTAACAGAGCTGAGCAGTATTTCAAATACAAGTATTTGAAATACGTATTTAAAATACTTTTATTGTATTTGGTATTTAGCCTAAAATACTTTTTAAAAACAAGAATGTATTTTGTATTTGACCAATTTTAAATATAAGTATTTGGTATTTCAGAGTATTTGAAATACGTTCAATGAGTATTTGAAATACATAAATTGTATGTCAAATACATAAACAAGTATTTAAAATCCAATTAGACATATTTGAAATACAATTAAATGTATTTCCAATACAATAAAATGTATTTGAAATACTTTCTAGTTTGACGCCATAATTTAAATTACCGACATTACCAACTGACGGAAGCTGTTACTAGCTTCATTCGTATTGCAATCAGCTGACTCGCAAACGTGTTTTGTTGGATTTGTTGTTGTGTTGGTTGTGTTGCCGTGTTGCAGTGTCACCAATTAATAATCATTAGGTAAGTATTAAGTAAGTACATTGGCTTTTGTTGTTTTCAGAAATAAGTATTTATTATGTTTCATTACTGATTGAATAGTTTTTGTAGATAATCATAGTAAATGTTTTTAACCTTAATATCTGTAGAAGGGGAATCCCTGAAGTTATTATATTAATTTGGTTTTAATATTTTTAAAAAAGGTGAACTTGTTTGTTAACAACATCTTCATAATAGATATTTTATTAAGTATTGCATTATAATAAATACATAATTAAATAAAACACTGGTATTTTTTAAATTTCAGTTTTTGAACATGAAGGCTGCAAAAGAATATAGTACTGATACTGATACAGATAATGTTGATGATATTGATGACCCAGATTTTACTCCACATACGACAGAAAATAAAAAACGGAAAATTCCAGATTTTTTTAATATAAGAAATATAAAAAAAAAAATATAAAACAGCTTCGGAGCAGTCTAACACTACTTTTACATCATCAGGATCATCTAATGCGGGATCTACAGATTCTGAACAATTTCAAGAATCCGACACACGGAAACTACACGTGGCATATGATGGTGGTGAAGTTGATAACATGAATTTAAATATTAAAAATTGTTCTTATTTGGATGGAATTTTTTTTTAAGTTGTACAGGTGAAAGAAATAAAAAATAATCATCAAATCAGTGCAGAATGTGAGCAGTGCAAACCGAAATTGAAAATTATAAAAGGATTTTTAGGTATATCTATAAATTTTTTGAAACATTTGAAAAGAGTTCACCCAAATTCTTATAATGTTTATTTAGAACATAAAAAACATAAAACAACTGTATGTACAAACCAAAGAAAAAATAATTCACAGCCAAATATTACTTCCAGTTTCGATAAATTGCAAAGAAACATAAACCAAGACGAATTTGATAAGAGAATAATTAAATTTCTTGTAAATACTATGTCTGCACCTAATATTATTGAAAATCCTTCTTTCATTGACCTTTTTGAAGGAATAAATGTAACTATTATGAGTTGTTTTACAGCCATGCGACGTATTAATGCTATGAAAATAGAACAAGACGAAAACATAAAAAATGAATTATCATATGTAAAATATGTCTGCACTACTGCAGATATATGGTCTTCGAAAACAAGAAGCTTTTTCGGCGTAACATGCCATTGGATCGATTCAAATTTAAATCGACGGTCTGCGGCACTTGCGTGCAAAAGATTTGAAGGGACACACAGTTTCGACAAAATAGCTGAAAAATTAGAAGAAGTACATTTACTATTTCAATTAGACGATGCTAAATTATTGGCTACAATAACAGATAATGGGTCGAACTTCATAAAAGCCTTCAAAGAATTTGGAATTAATTTAGCAATGCATGAAATTGAAAATGCTGAAGTTGACTATGAAATTGAAATAACTTAAAACGAAAACTATGTTGAGTTTCCCTCAATTTAAACTTCTAATACTGACAACGAAACTGCAGTTTGCTTACCGAAACATTTACGTTGTGCTACTCATACTCTCAATTTTATTGCAACCACCTACATAACTAACGCCATTATTAAAAATCAAATTCTACGAAACAGGCATATGAATGCAATGAACCGACGTAGTGATCTTTGGAAAAAAGCCGGTCGGCCTAAATCTGCTGAAATAATAAAAACAGTTTTAGGTCATACATTAAGCTATCCCGGCAGTACCCGGTGGAATTCGCATTACGATGCAATTAACCAGATTCTGTCAGAACGAGATAAATTGGACACCCTTTTTGAAAAACTAGATTTCAAAAAATTACTTGAAAGATTCGGAGCTAAATTATCTAACTGATTACTGTAAAATTTTCCAGCCACTAGCTGCAACACTTGATATTCTGCAGGGAGAAAAAAACATGTATTATGGATACTTGCTGCCGTGTTTAGTTACTTTAAAACTTAAATTACACATAAATAATTTTTTTTATAACAAACACACCTACAACAATCACAATACACATATTAGATGCGTGCATAACTGGACTGGATAAGAGATTTGCTTCGTTTTTTTCTTTAAATGAAAATGTATATGCGCATTATTTGCTTCATTCACGTATCCTAAATTTAAACTTCGTTGGACATACGGAATACGCGAAACAAGCGTATTAGATTTATCTACGGTTCCTAAGTTATTAACAGCTGCTGCCCAAAACCAAAATCAATTAAAAATTAATCAAACTATGAAAACAAGCATAAATGAATTTAAAACTAATGACACTGAAAGTTCATTTTTTGTATGTATGTATGTATGTATGTATGTATGTATGTATGTATGTATGTATGTATGTATGTATGTATGTATGTATGTATGTATGTATGTATGTATGTATGTATGTATGTATGTATGTATGTATGTATGTATGTATGTATGTATGTATGTATGTATGTATGTATGTATGTATGTATGTATGTATGTATGTATGTATGTATGTATGTATGTATGTATGTATGTATGTATGTATGTATGTATGTATGTATGTATGTATGTATGTATGTATGTATGTATGTATGTATGTATGTATGTATGTATGTATGTATGTATGTATGTATGTATGTATGTATGTATGTATGTATGTATGTATGTATGTATGTATGTATGTATGTATGTATGTATGTATGTATGTATGTATGTATGTATGTATGTATGTATGTATGTATGTATGTATGTATGTATGTATGTATGTATGTATGTATGTATGTATGTATGTATGTATGTATGTATGTATGTATGTATGTATGTATGTATGTATGTATGTATGTATGTATGTATGTATGTATGTATGTATGTATGTATGTATGTATGTATGTATGTATGTATGTATGTATGTATGTATGTATGTATGTATGTATGTATGTATGTATGTATGTATGTATGTATGTATGTATGTATGTATGTATGTATGTATGTATGTATGTATGTATGTATGTATGTATGTATGTATGTATGTATGTATGTATGTATGTATGTATGTATGTATGTATGTATGTATGTATGTATGTATGTATGTATGTATGTATGTATGTATGTATGTATGTATGTATGTATGTATGTATGTATGTATGTATGTATGTATGTATGTATGTATGTATGTATGTATGTATGTATGTATGTATGTATGTATGTATGTATGTATGTATGTATGTATGTATGTATGTATGTATGTATGTATGTATGTATGTATGTATGTATGTATGTATGTATGTATGTATGTATGTATGTATGTATGTATGTATGTATGTATGTATGTATGTATGTATGTATGTATGTATGTATGTATGTATGTATGTATGTATGTATGTATGTATGTATGTATGTATGTATGTATGTATGTATGTATGTATGTATGTATGTATGTATGTATGTATGTATGTATGTATGTATGTATGTATGTATGTATGTATGTATGTATGTATGTATGTATGTATGTATGTATGTATGTATGTATGTATGTATGTATGTATGTATGTATGTATGTATGTATGTATGTATGTATGTATGTATGTATGTATGTATGTATGTATGTATGTATGTATGTATGTATGTATGTATGTATGTATGTATGTATGTATGTATGTATGTATGTATGTATGTATGTATGTATGTATGTATGTATGTATGTATGTATGTATGTATGTATGTATGTATGTATGTATGTATGTATGTATGTATGTATGTATGTATGTATGTATGTATGTATGTATGTATGTATGTATGTATGTATGTATGTATGTATGTATGTATGTATGTATGTATGTATGTATGTATGTATGTATGTATGTATGTATGTATGTATGTATGTATGTATGTATGTATGTATGTATGTATGTATGTATGTATGTATGTATGTATGTATGTATGTATGTATGTATGTATGTATGTATGTATGTATGTATGTATGTATGTATGTATGTATGTATGTATGTATGTATGTATGTATGTATGTATGTATGTATGTATGTATGTATGTATGTATGTATGTATGTATGTATGTATGTATGTATGTATGTATGTATGTATGTATGTATGTATGTATGTATGTATGTATGTATGTATGTATGTATGTATGTATGTATGTATGTATGTATGTATGTATGTATGTATGTATGTATGTATGTATGTATGTATGTATGTATGTATGTATGTATGTATGTATGTATGTATGTATGTATGTATGTATGTATGTATGTATGTATGTATGTATGTATGTATGTATGTATGTATGTATGTATGTATGTATGTATGTATGTATGTATGTATGTATGTATGTATGTATGTATGTATGTATGTATGTATGTATGTATGTATGTATGTATGTATGTATGTATGTATGTATGTATGTATGTATGTATGTATGTATGTATGTATGTATGTATGTATGTATGTATGTATGTATGTATGTATGTATGTATGTATGTATGTATGTATGTATGTATGTATGTATGTATGTATGTATGTATGTATGTATGTATGTATGTATGTATGTATGTATGTATGTATGTATGTATGTATGTATGTATGTATGTATGTATGTATGTATGTATGTATGTATGTATGTATGTATGTATGTATGTATGTATGTATGTATGTATGTATGTATGTATGTATGTATGTATGTATGTATGTATGTATGTATGTATGTATGTATGTATGTATGTATGTATGTATGTATGTATGTATGTATGTATGTATGTATGTATGTATGTATGTATGTATGTATGTATGTATGTATGTATGTATGTATGTATGTATGTATGTATGTATGTATGTATGTATGTATGTATGTATGTATGTATGTATGTATGTATGTATGTATGTATGTATGTATGTATGTATGTATGTATGTATGTATGTATGTATGTATGTATGTATGTATGTATGTATGTATGTATGTATGTATGTATGTATGTATGTATGTATGTATGTATGTATGTATGTATGTATGTATGTATGTATGTATGTATGTATGTATGTATGTATGTATGTATGTATGTATGTATGTATGTATGTATGTATGTATGTATGTATGTATGTATGTATGTATGTATGTATGTATGTATGTATGTATGTATGTATGTATGTATGTATGTATGTATGTATGTATGTATGTATGTATGTATGTATGTATGTATGTATGTATGTATGTATGTATGTATGTATGTATGTATGTATGTATGTATGTATGTATGTATGTATGTATGTATGTATGTATGTATGTATGTATGTATGTATGTATGTATGTATGTATGTATGTATGTATGTATGTATGTATGTATGTATGTATGTATGTATGTATGTATGTATGTATGTATGTATGTATGTATGTATGTATGTATGTATGTATGTATGTATGTATGTATGTATGTATGTATGTATGTATGTATGTATGTATGTATGTATGTATGTATGTATGTATGTATGTATGTATGTATGTATGTATGTATGTATGTATGTATGTATGTATGTATGTATGTATGTATGTATGTATGTATGTATGTATGTATGTATGTATGTATGTATGTATGTATGTATGTATGTATGTATGTATGTATGTATGTATGTATGTATGTATGTATGTATGTATGTATGTATGTATGTATGTATGTATGTATGTATGTATGTATGTATGTATGTATGTATGTATGTATGTATGTATGTATGTATGTATGTATGTATGTATGTATGTATGTATGTATGTATGTATGTATGTATGTATGTATGTATGTATGTATGTATGTATGTATGTATGTATGTATGTATGTATGTATGTATGTATGTATGTATGTATGTATGTATGTATGTATGTATGTATGTATGTATGTATGTATGTATGTATGTATGTATGTATGTATGTATGTATGTATGTATGTATGTATGTATGTATGTATGTATGTATGTATGTATGTATGTATGTATGTATGTATGTATGTATGTATGTATGTATGTATGTATGTATGTATGTATGTATGTATGTATGTATGTATGTATGTATGTATGTATGTATGTATGTATGTATGTATGTATGTATGTATGTATGTATGTATGTATGTATGTATGTATGTATGTATGTATGTATGTATGTATGTATGTATGTATGTATGTATGTATGTATGTATGTATGTATGTATGTATGTATGTATGTATGTATGTATGTATGTATGTATGTATGTATGTGTATGTATGTATGTATGTATGTATGTATGTATGTATGTATGTATGTATGTATGTATGTATGTATGTATGTATGTATGTATGTATGTATGTATGTATGTATGTATGTATGTATGTATGTATGTATGTATGTATGTATGTATGTATGTATGTATGTATGTATGTATGTATGTATGTATGTATGTATGTATGTATGTATGTATGTATGTATGTATGTATGTATGTATGTATGTATGTATGTATGTATGTATGTATGTATGTATGTATGTATGTATGTATGTATGTATGTATGTATGTATGTATGTATGTATGTATGTATGTATGTATGTATGTATGTATGTATGTATGTATGTATGTATGTATGTATGTATGTATGTATGTATGTATGTATGTATGTATGTATGTATGTATGTATGTATGTATGTATGTATGTATGTATGTATGTATGTATGTATGTATGTATGTATGTATGTATGTATGTATGTATGTATGTATGTATGTATGTATGTATGTATGTATGTATGTATGTATGTATGTATGTATGTATGTATGTATGTATGTATGTATGTATGTATGTATGTATGTATGTATGTATGTATGTATGTATGTATGTATGTATGTATGTATGTATGTATGTATGTATGTATGTATGTATGTATGTATGTATGTATGTATGTATGTATGTATGTATGTATGTATGTATGTATGTATGTATGTATGTATGTATGTATGTATGTATGTATGTATGTATGTATGTATGTATGTATGTATGTATGTATGTATGTATGTATGTATGTATGTATGTTGTATGTATGTATGTATGTATGTATGTATGTATGTATGTATGTATGTATGTATGTATGTATGTATGTATGTATGTATGTATGTATGTATGTATGTATGTATGTATGTATGTATGTATGTATGTATGTATGTATGTATGTATGTATGTATGTATGTATGTATGTATGTATGTATGTATGTATGTATGTATGTATGTATGTATGTATGTATGTATGTATGTATGTATGTATGTATGTATGTATGTATGTATGTATGTATGTATGTATGTATGTATGTATGTATGTATGTATGTATGTATGTATGTATGTATGTATGTATGTATGTATGTATGTATGTATGTATGTATGTATGTATGTATGTATGTATGTATGTATGTATGTATGTATGTATGTATGTATGTATGTATGTATGTATGTATGTATGTATGTATGTATGTATGTATGTATGTATGTATGTATGTATGTATGTATGTATGTATGTATGTATGTATGTATGTATGTATGTATGTATGTATGTATGTATGTATGTATGTATGTATGTATGTATGTATGTATGTATGTATGTATGTATGTATGTATGTATGTATGTATGTATGTATGTATGTATGTATGTATGTATGTATGTATGTATGTATGTATGTATGTATGTATGTATGTATGTATGTATGTATGTATGTATGTATGTATGTATGTATGTATGTATGTATGTATGTATGTATGTATGTATGTATGTATGTATGTATGTATGTATGTATGTATGTATGTATGTATGTATGTATGTATGTATGTATGTATGTATGTATGTATGTATGTATGTATGTATGTATGTATGTATGTATGTATGTATGTATGTATGTATGTATGTATGTATGTATGTATGTATGTATGTATGTATGTATGTATGTATGTATGTATGTATGTATGTATGTATGTATGTATGTATGTATGTATGTATGTATGTATGTATGTATGTATGTATGTATGTATGTATGTATGTATGTATGTATGTATGTATGTATGTATGTATGTATGTATGTATGTATGTAGTGTGTGTGTGTGTGTGTGTGTGTGTGTGTGTGTGTGTGTGTGTGTGTGTGTGTGTGTGTGTGTGTGTGTGTGTGTGTGTGTGTGTGTGTGTGTGTGTGTGTGTGTGTGTGTGTGTGTGTGTGTGTGTG
This sequence comes from Harpalus rubripes, assembly GCA_963082715.1. Lineage (NCBI taxonomy): Eukaryota > Metazoa > Arthropoda > Insecta > Coleoptera > Carabidae > Harpalus > Harpalus rubripes. The sequence goes on from OY720464.1 coordinate 14,498,603, forward strand.
TGTGTGTGTGTGTGTGTGTGTGTGTGTGTGTGTGTGTGTGTGTGTGTGTGTGTGTGTGTGTGTGTGTGTGTGTGTGTGTGTGTGTGTGTGTGTGTGTGTGTGTGTGTGTGTGTGTGTGTGTGTGTGTGTGTGTGTGTGTGTGTGTGTGTGTGTGTGTGTGTGTGTGTGTGTGTGTGTGTGTGTGTGTGTGTGTGTGTGTGTGTGTGTGTGTGTGTGTGTGTGTGTGTGTGTGTGTGTGTGTGTGTGTGTGTGTGTGTGTGTGTTGTATGTATGTATGTATGTATGTATGTATGTATGTATGTATGTATGTATGTATGTATGTATGTATGTATGTATGTATGTATGTATGTATGTATGTATGTATGTATGTATGTATGTATGTATGTATGTATGTATGTATGTATGTATGTATGTATGTATGTATGTATGTATGTATGTATGTATGTATGTATGTATGTATGTATGTATGTATGTATGTATGTATGTATGTATGTATGTATGTATGTATGTATGTATGTATGTATGTATGTATGTATGTATGTATGTATGTATGTATGTATGTATGTATGTATGTATGTATGTATGTATGTATGTATGTATGTATGTATGTATGTATGTATGTATGTATGTATGTATGTATGTATGTATGTATGTATGTATGTATGTATGTATGTATGTATGTATGTATGTATGTATGTATGTATGTTATGTATGTATGTATGTATGTATGTATGTATGTATGTATGTATGTATGTATGTATGTATGTATGTATGTATGTATGTATGTATGTATGTATGTATGTATGTATGTATGTATGTATGTATGTATGTATGTATGTATGTATGTATGTATGTATGTATGTATGTATGTATGTATGTATGTATGTATGTATGTATGTATGTATGTATGTATGTATGTATGTATGTATGTATGTATGTATGTATGTATGTATGTATGTATGTATGTATGTATGTATGTATGTATGTATGTATGTATGTATGTATGTATGTATGTATGTATGTATGTATGTATGTATGTATGTATGTATGTATGTATGTATGTA
>OY720464.1:15114666-15169666 GCA_963082715.1 Harpalus rubripes
GATGTTATATGTTTGCAGAAAAAAAATAAGTGCAACGGAAAATGACGCGTTGTGAGTTGAATTTTTTCTCTCTTGCGCTCTCCTTTCCATCTCTTTTAATCCTATATAACACTCGTTTGCATAGTGAAATATATGCTTTTGCGTATCGAGTAAAGTTATAAGATCTATAATATAGCCATAGCCTTTCGGTCATTTTTTATAAAATATTTTGCTGTGCTCGCAATCGAGTGTCAATAATAAATTATACAGGTCTGTACAAAACCATCTGCGGAAGACCGAATTGCAAATAGTTCTAGAAATAGTCACGACAGTGCTAATTAAATTGAGTGTTTTAAAATTATGAACAGTCGTATTAATTCATGTATCGTAGAATTATACAAACAATTTAATTCAAGCATCAGGACTTCCGCTGTTTTGCCTGTTAGCTTCTAATAATTTGTGGCGAATTCTTCGTTTTACAGAATTAACATCCATTGCCTAGTGCCCAATATATATATATATATATATATATATATATATATATATATATATATATATATATATATATATATATATATATATATATTAAGCGAAGAATAATTTTTCAAAACTATTATTTGCTAAAAGTTTTATTTCATCTGATATGAGAAGTGTCACTCACTAATAACTTAAAATTACAGAGATCTATACAAAGCTACAATATGTGGAGCCAGCTGAAGAACAATGACCAAATTGCAAATAGTTCTTGAAATAGTCACGACGGCGCTTATTAAAATTTTTAAAATTATCAACCGTCATATTAATTCATGTATCGTAAAATTAAACAAACAATTTAATTCAAGTATCAAAAATAAACAATTGTTTTAATTCATGGGTCGTCAAAATAAAGGGCCAGTTTAATTTATTTCTATATATATATATATATATATATATATATATATATATATATATATATATATATATATATATATATATATATATAAAGTGACATAATTAGAACAAATAAAATAAGTTTATATGTACAAACAACACTCAAACTAACTTAAATTGTTGACTTGGGCATTCTAGTTGTCTTGGACCAAAAGTTATCAACAAAAAATTTACTCCTTAATTGTTTTGAGCAGTTTATATTATAAATACACGTATTGTTTAATTTTTAATTTATCGATTACAATACGAATATAATTACCACTTAATCTCCCGAAAACCCAATACTAGTAAACACTTTATGTGACTGTATTATACTCGTGTTATACTCTGTCAAGATGATGTCTGACATTCCTAGTACATTAAGAGGAATATCTTTTAATAATTCAGGCAAATTATTCTGCCAAAATTGTAAATAATTATTCCCAGACATTCTATTAGGAAGTATGTATGGTCCCAGTAACGATCCGTTTACCATCCCAGCCCAAACATTTAGTGAAAATCTGTGCTGAAAATGACTCCTGATAGCAACATGTGGATTTTCTTCGGCCCAGTAGTGACAGTTATGAATATTATGTATACCATCACGAGTAAATATCGCTTCGTCGGAAAATATTACTTTTAGCGTAAAATTGCCATCCTGAGCATGTTGGTTTAGAAGCCATTCACAAAACCTTACTCAAGTGTAATGATCGGGTTCAATTAACGCATGGACCCGTTGAAAATGATAAGGATGTAAATTATTATTCCTTAAAATTCTCCAAATTGTCATTCGTGGTACACCTGGTAGTTGACGAGATATTCTCCTTATGCTGATTGTTGGATCATTGCGTACCAAATCTAAGACAGCATTTTCAACATTTACTGGTCTCCGATGAGCCCCGCCGTCTCTTCCCCGATTCGGATGCCGTCGTCCTGGGAAACGTTCAGCTAAGCTAATCTACAGTTTTGCCCTGCTTCGCAATACATTAGCAACATATCCACTAACTCACTGTTACTGTAACCATTCATATTTGTAACAATAATCAGAAGAGCAATATCAAAACTGTTATAAGAAACACAATTTATGTGGCCGGCTACTAGAAACATAATGAAATGATTGTATTATGCAAACATTTCTTATTAATTAGATATAATACAACGTAATATTTAATATTAAAACTACCTACTCAACCAGTGTCCCAAAACTGTTTCCTTCAAAAACGCCAAAAACTAATTTTTGAATTTTGATAAAATTCTTTTTGTTCCGTAATCAGGACATTAAGAACTATATGCCCTTCTAATATGCACCTGAAGTTATGGGACACCCTGTATAGTATAATAATTATATTTACCGCCTCCGCCTTCTCTTGTCTCACAAGAATATAGTCCACTGTGTCTTGTAGATACATTACGTATGGTTAGTTCACTTCGAAGTATAAATTTGTGGTTCACAGGAATAAACTGATTTTTTATAGTTATCCACGTATCCTACAAAAATATTATTTATATTAGCAAAATATGTACAAGTTTCATCGGTTAAGTATACATGAAAAAGATAAATAATAAATTTGATTTAGTGTAGTGTCGGGCCTCATTGTAACATGTTAATAAACTAAAATTTTAACAAATCAATGTGGTAATGAATTTTTTACATGTTAATAAATAAAAAAATAAATAAATAAAAATAGCGCAAGTACATGATAAATAACAATTTGTTGTGAAAAGTAATATTTGGTTGTGAGACTGTACTCTCTATTATCATGATTATTATTTATTTATTTATTTATTTATTTATTTATGCACTTACAATAACCAAACAATTATACTGTTAATGTTCTTATTAGGATTCGTTGCATGTGACATTTGTAGTTAGTATTTAATTGCGATGGCCATTGCATAAAAATATTGTTGCATATGTGTTCTTTGTTTCTAATGCTCAGATTAAGGGTTGGCGCCAGGCAGACGCGCGAGCCGCAGACTCTTGACACTGCAACACAGGGCTAGCTAGGGCCATGTGGCAATCCGCACCTGATAAGGAGCGATGACAAACTTATGATGTTCTAGAACGTTCCTCGAGCCACCCAACCACCCACTCACACCGGTGGCGGGGAGGTGCAACCCTCACCCCCGAAACACCTATGATCGGAGGGAGACAAGAGGGATATTTTGATTTAAATACGGGGATAAACGCTGTATTCGGCAGTCTGGTTTCGGCCAGACTCACAGACCTTGGACCTCTGGCATGGTTGACATGTTGGGTAACCCAAGGCTCTGAACTCATCGAACTCTTACACTTGGCTTGTCCGAGGTAAGTTCTCCAGGTCTACCTTCGAGTCCGCTTCCCAATACCTACCTACTTTCCCTCCATTCAGCTGCTATGGCTATGTCAGGCACGTTTGGAGTCCTACTTTCCCCCCATTTAGCTGCTATGGCAATGTCAGGCACGTTTGGGGAACCTCCATACTTTCCCTCCACTCAGCTGCTATGGCTATGTCAGGCACGTTTGGAGTCCTACTTTCCCCCCATTTAGCTGCTATGGCAATGTCAGGCACGTTTGGGGAACCTCCATACTTTCCCTCCACTCAGCTGCTATGGCTATGTCAGGCACGTTTGGAGTCCTACTTTCCCCCCATTCAGCTGCTATGGCAATGTCAGGCACGTTTGGGGAACCTCCATACTTTCCCTCCACTCAGCTGCTATGGCTATGTCAGGCACGTTTGGAGTCCTACTTTCCCCCCATTCAGCTGCTATGGCAATGTCAGGCACGTTTGGGGAACCTCCATACTTTCCCTCCACTCAGCTGCTATGGCTATGTCAGGCACGTTTGGAGTCCTACTTTCCCCCCCATTCAGCTGCTATGGCAATGTCAGGCACGTTTGGGGAACCTCCATACTTTCCCCCCACTCAGCTGCTATGGCTGTCAGGCACGTTTGGGGATCCTACCTACTTGCTCCCCTATTCACCTGATTTGGCTCCTTTTCATTTACGAGGAACTTAACTTGGACAAGCACTATATTATGATTTATTGTTGTCACAATGATATAATGAATTTTTATCCACGTGTCCTAATATTGGTTGCCAATCAAACGTAATTTTGCGGGTCTCGCTGCTTGCAGCCACCCAAGTTCAAGATGTGTGCCGTATCAGCACCGAACGCTGGCATGTCCACGTTCACTTGGGTATCAGTTTACAAATTACACCCCGACGGGTACGACACAGGTACTTGTCGGGATAGACAGTATGGCGACACAGTCGCATACTGTAGACGCCTCGGCTATGCCGGGTGGCCTGTACAAATGGTGAGGCCGGTCCAGCGGCGAATCAGGACTGTGTTGCTAACCCCACGCTTTCCATACAAAAAGCAGGCCGGCGGCGACGCCGAGCGTCATGGCAGTTCGGATGAAACTCCGAACTTACCAAACTTACACACTCACCTTCACTTACACAATTACGTTTATAATTGACTATCAATATACAGGTCGAATTAAAGTATTATTTCAATGTTGTTAATATTATATTGTTGGGACAACCTTTATGTGTTACTATGTTAATTTGTTATAAATTATTTGTTTAAATTGTGTCTCGATGTTTCTCTGTACGAGGTTTTCGCTGTGGTTTCCCTCGTACGTCAGGCGAATGCCAGAGAGTGGACCTTTCCACAGCAGGGTGTCGTGTTCAAACCATTACACCCGACCGTATTTCTCATATTGTTTAGTATGTTTTTCTGAGAAGTAATTTTCAATAAATGCACAAAGATAGACACATTCTGTCTGCTTTTTGGAGAGAACATTATTCTTTAATTACGTCAAATACCTATCCCGATTCCTCCACTTTTAACAGCTACTCTATATTACGAACCAGGTAAAAGGGTTACTTATTAAAAATAAACACAACGTAGGGTAAGTACAACCTTCTATTAGACGAGGCCAAGGTCATAGGTATAGTATGGCGCGTTACAGTTGTATAGCAGCAATTTTTTTTTTGTCAATATTTGATCAATTTTAATAATCACAACAAAAATGTTTACCATGTACATGTTACTCTCTATACTCAAATTCAGTCATTGTCCTTCATTTTTCCACTTCAACGGATATTGTATAATCAGAATTGAACAATACTAGTAATGGATATCTTTCAATGTATAAAACTAGTATTAAGCTGTACTGTCACCGTACAATATGATGATGTAGGTTGTAGTAGCAAAGACCGAAAATGGTCAGTACGCAAGCAAAACATAAAAACAGCCACAATTTTCAATGCATTATGGATTTATCTAAACATAATATAACCATGACTATGATTGTTATTATAAGTGGAAAAAATCGAGTTAGAGCATGTTCAAAACTAGTTCTGAGCAAATATTTAATATATGTACGAGTAAGTACTGGTTTTAGAAGAAAAAGATTACGAAATATATATACAGGGTGTTTTTCGGATACAGGACACCACGATTATTTTCTTTATTATTGGGAATAGAAGAAAATCATTCAAACAAAAGTGGTACTAGACGGAGCAAGACATTCACTTCTTGAAGAGAATTTTTAACCATTGGTTCTCAAACTATATTTTTTTACTCGTGAGTTTGCGAATTTCACTAAATTCTTTTCTTTGTAAACATTTTTTGCGTTTTATCCTTTTTAGTTTTTCCCTTATAATTATTAGTTTGTGTTTCTTGTGAATTTTTTTGTGTTTTTACCTTCCGTCACCTTTAGGTGTATGCGTGTGCGTGTGTGTGTGCGCGTGTGTGTATGTGTAACAAAATTTTCGTCTACGATAACTTCCATACTACAATTCTAAAAATTATAATTCCTTCGTATTTCTCTTGGTCACATCCATGTGAAGAGCTGATTAGATTTTGGTGAGAATTGGATAACCGGAAGTACCCTCATTTGATGATTTTAACAGTTTTTCTGGAAAAAATGATGTTAAATATCATTTTTCCACATTTAATGTTGTTATAAATATTAAAGAACATTTTATTCTCTGTACGATTTGACTGAATTTTATACTTCATATTAAATGGATATAGAGTTATAAAATTATAAAGAAATTGAATATCATAAATTAGCCAGCTATGCTAGAAACAGCTACTATATTAAGAAAATTCTGATTAGAAGATGTCAGTGTCAAGTGCAATTGACATATTCATAGTATATTTGTCTTAAAATTTTACTCGAAATATAGGATCTGTTTGCTCGAAATTTTCTGTATGGAATTTGTATATAATACATACAACTGTCGAAAGATAATGTACATACAAGAAATTTAGAATCTTTTGCAAGGAACTTTCTTTATGGATTTTATAGAAAATACATAGGCATTTACGAAAATTCTACCGGTAGATAACGCATCTTTCGACTGTGTTCGAAAACAGTTGTAAAAAGTTACCGTGTTCGAAAGTTGTACAATAGCTACCAGATCCATCTATCGGATTCATGAAGAATCTAGGCTCAAGAAAAAAGGTAGTGAGGCAAGGTGAAGTGCGCGCGTTAAAAGTGGAAATGTTTAAAGTAAAACTGCTCAGTTTGTTAACTACGTCAAATTTCTAACCTGTTTCAAATTTTCAAATTTTTTCATAGGTTATGGATCTACCCTGTTTACCACTTGCGTTTTTAAAATATCGATTCCGGTAGCTATAACCTGATAAACAGCTTTTTACCAGTAACAGTTCACTGGTAGAATTTTCGTAAATGCCTCATATAACTGACGGAAGGTAATGTGCTGGCCACATCAGATTGTTTATTGATGTGCTTAGGTATTTCATTTTCTTGTACAGTTATATGTTTCTTTAAATAGTATTGTTGTTTTAACATAAGGATGGAATTTTTAAGATTTTCTTTATACGTACTTTCATGTTCTGGTGGTACTTTGTAGATTTTTGATTTTTCGAAGTAAGCCTTTCTACTTTTCTTGCCTACTAGTACCGCTGCTCTTACTAATCTATGATCTGTGTTAGACTCTAAGTTTTGAATTACTTCAACATTTTGGATGATTTCTTTGTTTTTAAATAAAATATAGTCGCATTCAAATTTTACATACTTTGGTGATATCCATGTATTTGGCTGTTCCTTTTTTGAAAAACGTGTTGCCTATTTTTAGTTATAAACTTGTAGCAAAATCGATTAACAGCTGTCCACGTTAAATTTTTTTCCGTAGCAGAATATTTTATCTTTTCTGGTTTCTTTTGCCCTACACGAGAATTAAAGTCGCCTATGACGAATATTTCTTCGTACTTTGTTGTTCCGTAATTTCATATAATTGTATATAAAAAATTTCTATTTCTTCGGCTGTACACTTCTTTGTGGATTAAATGCTTTTTGAATTGAGCTATTTTCGTATTAAATTCACCTATGTTGTGTTCTTTAGATTTTTTGATTAGAAATCCAATACCGTAATATCCGTTTTCCTGTACCGTGACATAGTATGTTACCAGATTTCTTTCTATAATCTTTTTCTTCTCACCTCGAATAACCCTACTATATTCCATTTTATCTTTTCTAGAGCATTTTCTAGTTCCCACATTTTGTCCTCTCCTGTTATTGTATTAACATAGTAAGTGCCAATACATAATTTAGTTTTTGGGGGGTTTGATCTTTAACTTCCGCGGGGACCAACCGTTTTGGAAGATTTTGGAGTTTGAGAATCTTGTTATTATCTACTTGTTCGGTATTGTCTTTTTTTATATTATTATATTTCAGATAAGCTTGGATCCACAAGTGCGTATTTAGTTGCTATTTTTTTTTTCATTTAAGTTGAAAAGATTTTTATGTCTGTTTGTTTGTAGATTTAGTCATTCCGCCAACTGATTCAGATATTTTTCTTTCAATATTACTTACTGCTAATTTTACTATTTCTGATGATCCCAAATTCGTTGTCTTATACGGCTGATTACTATTTACTTCTCCAGGGGAAAGTCTTATTTTTATTTGATTATTTTTATCTGCCTTGATAATTATCTTATCATAATCTATGTAAAAAAAATTTCTTCCTCTCTAATTTTTTGCATTTCAGGGATTGGTTTTTTTCTTACATCTATTGTTTTGAGAAGTTTTCAGAAATAAGATGTGTAGTATATTTTGAAATAAGTGCAGAAAAACACATATTGCGCACGAGGTATAAGAGTTTCAACATGAAATGAAGTCGAGGGATGGAATCGCAAAAGTAAGCAATAGGTATTTTTGCACAAGTAGCACACTATACTTTTTCTACGTCCACACACTGGTAAGATATAAATAATTCATTTTGGATAAAGAACATATTTTCTTTCACTAATTAATTGAACTTTAAAATAATTACAATAATTACTTTTACTATGAATGAAAATATACACATGGATAAGTAATTACCAAATATTTTGTAATTCATAAATCAAAAAATACATACAGTAAAATTTTTGGAAGATGTCCGATCAAGGTCATCTCACAAGAGACGTGAGTAATAAGGATGGGTATAACACGTTAGTCTTGCAAAAATTCATATTGTTTCGACAAAGTTAGTACATTCCATTTTAAAACAATGCTCGTTGTTGACAATACTTTCGCTGTAACGTAAGTTTATTTATCAATTCAGATATATTACCTTTATTTATAGCCGTACGAATAACGTTATTTTCTGTCAGTGTCAGTATCTTATTTTTCACATATTTGGTTTTGCATTTGCTAATATACTTACCAGTTGACATTGTTTTGAATTTTAAATGCCTTTACTGTAACATATATTTGTATAATAAAAAAATAACAATAGCATCCTACGTACCCTCATAAAAAGTAATTAAACGACGGTACTGTAAATTTTAATTTATACAATTTGATCGGATATGTTTTAAAAATTTTACCGTATATAAATATTAACATTATATTACATTTGGCAACTTGTCTGAGAAATAATCTCTCACATTTTAATCCACGACTGTGAGAAATGAATAACTTTCAAGCTTTGTAAAGCATGGGAATGTGTGAGAAATAATTTCTCACACTTTAATCTATAATTGCGGGAAATGAATAATTTTCGAGCTTTGCAAAGCATGGGAAAAGTGCAATTTCTGTAGTGGTCGTAGAAAAATATGTTTTCTTTTTAGCTTAATCCTATTTTTTAATATCGTATCGCGTATTTTCTCTGTGGCAAATTTTTACAAGTATTTGTCTGCATTTTTTCTGTTTTAAGTCCTAATCTTTTAATATCTTCTATATTATTTGTGTTTAAGTCGAACATCATTTATTATTTAGAAGATTTTCTCATGTAATTTTTTAGTTGGTCTTCGCTACTATGTTTTTCCTCGAGTCCATTCTTTTTCATGACTGTCTCTAGTATCTTGATTCTCTGTTCCTGTTGCTTATAACTTTAAGTAAAGTACTATATCCGGTTTATGAATTTTAGAAAATATCCAACATGTTACCATTAATGTAATAGTATATTAAAACATAAGTTACAGAAGGTAACGTATTTTAGCACAAGTTTCAAATTCGCTCACGAACGCGTAGAGCCGGTTTGGCGAACGAACGAGTGCTTGAATTGTCTTTTATAACGTGTGTTTTATACTATTTTCTCTGTCGGGACTTTCATTTACATTATTTTTTTATAAAAATATTTGACAATTTTCATTAAGGGAATTTTTTGGTAGAATTATTAGGTTGGTGACAGTGTTTTGTGCTTTTTATTCTGTACGTTTCCTAGATATTTAGTGTATTTATTGCAGTCATGCAAATCTCAAATAATAAAATATCACCAAAAATTATTTAAGAAGGAGGCACCTTCTAACATCAATATGCGTACTAGAATGTGATATTCTAATTCCGAAACAGAGAAAAGTATTTTTCACGAAAATCTGTTCAATAAATTATTACTTCCGGTTTATCAATTTTAGCTAAAATATAATATATTGTTCTATTTCATATAAAAGTCTTAAATATTAAATTTGAAATGTTTTGGAATATATCAATATATTTTTCGCGAAAATCTGTTCAAAACTTCAAGTGAAGTATAATTTTCGGTTTATCAATTTTAGCCAAAATCTAATATATTATATCCCTTGATATAAAAGTGTTAATTACTAAAATTTAAAAGTTTTGGATTATATTTTAATATAGTTTTTTTTTTTTAGTAAAAACTGTTACGGGCTTCAAATAAAGTATCGCTTCAGGTTGTTCAATTTTACCCAAAATCTATTCAAGTCTTTATATGAATGCAGAAAGCTTAAATAAGGAAAATCGATCTTTTTGGTAAAGAAGAAATAGAAAAACTACAAGCAAAGTATGTAAAATAAACGCTAGGATTGGAAAGAACTATACCCGACTAAATACTTCTAGAGATCTAGAGGGAACTAAAAGAAATAAATTAAAGAAAGAAACTGCCATCATAAATTAATAGTTTTTAATATGATAAAGAGAAAAACTCTTGGAGAACTGATTGTAGATCGAGTGTATAACGTAATTCAAGAGTCTAACTTTACCAGAGAACAAACGTAAGTCAAATCTATCCCTGTCTTCACTAGACGCCACTCTCGATCGTTAACTAATGTAGTCTGGAAATAAGTGTTCCATGGTCATATGCAAAATATACTAGTAGATATAAAATTTAGTTTTTAAGTTCTTTGTTGTTTGATGTGACGTGTGGCTTTTCACATAGTAAACTTTCATTAGCACATTCATAAAAAAAGATTAAATTCAATATTAACTAACTCCATTTTTATTCCGGATTAAGTTTTTTGGTATGAGAGCTATTCACAAAATCACAAAACAGAATAGGGTTGGAGTCAAATTCTGCAACTGTTATTTTAAAAACAATTTTCGTCGCCTCAACTCTTGGGATTGTACTTATGCCCAGTTACACCAAGGTTTAAATCTTAATCGACCATTAGATATAAAAAAATGCAAATCCTAACAACAATGAATATTAATTCATTTGACATATTATATCGACGTAATATTATAAATTTAGAGAACGTTTAATGTTTAAGCTACGTTGGTGCAACCGGCCATTAGAGCCATAATTTTTGTGTACTTCAACGATTTGTTTAAAAGATTTTAACATTTTATAGCGTGCTGCGCGAATGATAGCACTAAAATGAAAAATAATTATAAACACTGTACCTATAAGAAATAAAGGTTATCTTTAACACTATTCACCATTAACTATTATCAATAAATAAAAAAACTAAAAGAACAAAAAGAATATTATGAAGGCATAATAAGTGATATGACCAGCGACTACAAAGCACTTAAGGACAAATTGGATCACCTAGAACAGTATAGCCGCCGCAATTGTGTTCGGATCTTCAGAGTTCCAGAAGTAAGTGACGAAAATACCAAGGATGTTATCCGCAAAGTGTTTAGTGTTAATCTGTCCCTAAATATTGCTCCCAATCTTATTGACTAATTTCACCGTACTGGACCCAAAAAACCTGTGTCACCTTCCGCGAAACCTCGACCAATAATTGTTCAATTTGAATCCTACAAAACTCGTGCATAAGTTCTAAATAATCGCAAACATCTGAAGGGTACAAAAATGTCAATAAAGAAGGACTTAACACGCAATAGACTTGAATTATTAACCTTCGCCTCGAAAAAATATGGATTGAAGAATGTTTGGTCGTATGATGGTGTTATTTATTACAAAGTGGATGACGTTATAAAGAAATTTGATGTACTCGATGTATAATTTTTCTTTATGTTTCACGGTATTATAATAAGGAGCTATAACAAAATATGATCTATATTGATTATTTGTACATTTATATTTTCTGAAAATATCTTTATATTCAATTCTTTATTCACTTGTTAACTAAGTAGCAGCTGTTTCTTTGTTATTGTCGTTTCATATTTTTTATCAACGCAAGTTTGTACACACTCATTTACTTAAAACTAACAGTTCTGGCTTAGACAGGTCAAGGTTTATATTGGCACTTGCTTCTACTTTTGTTAACACTGAGTATGTTTATATTGGCACTTTTGTTTTTTGTTTTTGCAAAATGAATATTTACTATCAAAATACTAGAGGACTAAACACGAAATTAGAACAATTTTATAATAACTGCTGTTCATCGGACTATAATATAGTTGGACTCACTGAAACCTGGCTTCATGATTCAATTAGTAATTCTGAATTATTTATGAATTCATTTAATGTTTATAGGAAAGACAGAGGTACACCGGCTAGTGGTAAAGTATGTGAAGATGGTGTTCTGTGTGCCATAAATAATAAATTTAAATCTATTTTCATACCTATTGAGCTTCATCCTGATTGTCTCTCTGATATTGTATGTGCTAAAGTATTTTTGTCGCCTAATAAATTTATATATGTTTATATTATATACTGTCCTCCTCCTTCTTCTTTAGATCAAGTAAATTATTTGTTTGACTTTTTTTCTATTTTGTCCCCTTACAATTTCTTCAAATGTTCAAAATTCGTCTATAAATAATGTTTCTTCTTACAATTTTAGAGGGCTGACTTTGATTAACTCTATTATTTACTAGCCAACACAAATTGGGAGAGTTTATTGCAGTACAGTGATATTAATTATGCTTTCCATGAATTTTATAGCATACTTTACAGCATCTTTGCTAAATGTATTCTCAAAACTCGGAGAAAATATAAGAAATCATCACAATACCCTCCATGGTTCACAAAAAAAATATCATCAACAACATTAAACTGAAATCCACCTACCGTAAATTATTCTTAATTTATAAAACAGATTATTACAATTCTGAATTTAAACGCCTACGAACTCTTATAAAGAAATAAATTAAGGTCGAATATAAAAATATTTATTAGGTATGGAGAATAATATATCTATAGTAAAAATGAACAAGCAGAAGACTCACGTCATCAATAAATATTACTAGATAATGACGTCACTTATTACTACGTATACATGGGGTACTAATTTATTCTAGAAAATGTAATGCGTGTTGCATAAGTTACTGTATACAATACATGCATGTAAGTAATTAAAATATTAACAAAACTATACTATTTTTGAAAATAATCATTTTCCTTTATATATTTATTTTTATTTATTTATTTATTACATATATTTGGATTTAATTATGTACAATTTAAAGTACATATATGTATGTACTCAACATATTTCACCATAATCAATACAATACATATTATATTGCTAGATGCTGCCTTCTCAATTCCCGACGCCAAGTTTCCCGGTCATACGCTAGATCTTCTTCTAGGTTCCGCTGTCTCATCACTCCTCTCCAAGATTGGTCGTCCTCTCTTCTTCTTCCCTGGTGGTATCCACTGAAATATACGCTTTGGCCAGCTATTTTCCTCCATCCTCATTAAGTGACCGAACCATTTTAGAGATCTCGTTTCTATTCTGTTTATTATAGTTTTTGAAGTTTAATTCCAACAGTTTCTTCTGCGTTAATATCGAGCAAGGATTTGCAAGTCACGTGTGATTCTAGAAATCCATAATAGTTGATGACATTTTTATTATTGCAAAACGAAGTATTCAGTATACATATTTGTAATAATAAACTTACTTTTTGCGTACATCTCGTAAATAACATTTCGAATTGCAGTTGCTGTAAAACTATCAATTTCAGTAACTGGTCTTATCCGTTTTTTAGGCTTTTTCGGTGATGTTAGAGGTTCTCCTCTTCTAATCTTGCACACAGCAGATCTGCTTATTTGTAGGGCATCTGCTGCTCTCTAAAAATACATGATTCAATTAAAGTTTGATAAGAAAAGAAATGTTTGAAAAAAATTACCTCTCGAACGGCTTTTAACGGAATCAAAGGCCCACCATTGACCAGTTCCCCCTCGAAGTAGTTTACGACATTTGTTATTTGCTTCTGCGATTGCTTTGTTAAAGCTTTTGGCATGATTGCAGATGAATTATTCTGTAATATTTATTAAGACAAACCAATAATATTCAGAGCCTGGTTTAGGTCATCTTAGCTCTAACCAAATCAAAGCACCCCAAAAACTACAAGACGAAAATTGTGCGCCCGAGGCTGCAGCCTAGTCAGCTTATCCGGTAATTGGGCACTGCAGTAAGTCTGTAGCGTAAGACACAACTCACAAAATACTAAGAAGAAACTAGAACGATTTATTTAATTTATAATTTTATTGACAGTTCAATAGTACAATATATTTTTAACAAAACAATAATACGTAACTACTTTGATATTCGCAATCATTTATATTAATTCAAGTCACTTGTGCCTGGATGAGATGAGTTGACAATCACCTGTCAATCAAGTGACAGGGACAGGATCGATATTTGATCGATTTTAAATTCAATGTAGTGCTACCGTTATGATACGAAAATTAACTACAATTATTTCAAATAATTTTATATTTCCTAAAAGGAATAAGGATTGACTTTGATATGAAGGTAAATTTCATTAATATATATTTTCTTAATACTAGTATTTTTTATTCCCTCTTTTTTAAAAACTAAATAACACCCAATAATTTCTATAAGTTATATTTCATTTTATAAGATTTTTTTCAGGTCGATGACGTGAGTCTTCTGCTTGTTCATTTTTACTATAATAATCCTTCGAAAATTTGGAACTTCATTAATAATAAAAAGAAAAAATCACGGTATTCCAGGTACAATATATTTACATGAGCAAGAACAACTAATACCCCTGATATCATTCAAGGTTTTGCTAATTTTTTGTCTAGTGTCTACACATGATGGTAATGAAGCTATGTTACCTGGAAAATATGTTAATGACAGTTAGACCGGGCGCCAAGAAACATTCCGTTTGAAAAAACCGGTGGATTCAGTCTGATTGATGATTTAAGTTCAGAAAGACCCAAAGAATGAAATTCTGAATGTTGCCGGTCATAGTCAGTGGTCAATTTCTTTTTATAGGGGGTATAAGAATTATTGATAAAATCACATGTAACGGTCAAGAAAACGTTGTTTATTAATACTAAAAAGTTGTTTCTGTATGGTATGAAATTAAAAACATCACCTATATTATAAAATACAAATTTAATATGGTAAAAAAGCCGCATGCCTGAGTGTTTGGTCGCGAATCCGGGGAACCGGGTTCGATCCCGACCGATGCCATAAAGAAATATTTCGAATTTAAATGGCACGAAAGTTACCCTTGTGGCGCACTCTCCACACATTAATGAGTGCCCGTGTGGTGACGCCTGGTAAATGCCTGCACGGTTGCCGGATACGACCGATGGTCGTTTACTTTGATTCTCTCTCCGCAGCAGTTTATACCAGCTCCAAAGTATTGTAGCGGGCCATATTGTACCCGACACGGTTTAGACGGTTTAGTTATAAGAGAGTTTTCACATAACGTCAAACTAGATAGTGTGGCAGCTTATTTTGATATCTGAGTTAACAAATTTAAGTGCAAATTTTAATAGTTGTTCCAGAAAATGCAGATTGATGATAAAATTTTCTTAGAGGCCAAGTATATTACATTTAAACAAGCCTGTGTTGCCAGATCATAGCCTTTCGACCTTTTCCGTCCCTGTATTAGTAAAAAAAATCGCACTTTATTAAGCTTTATCTCTTAAACAATATGGCCAAAAAGTTATTTTTATTTTAATATTTGTCATTTATATATTTCTATAAACTGAGATGTTTTCCAATAAAATAGGAAGCACTGTTTTGATGCTATACAGTGAAAAATATAACATTTACTATTGCTTGATATAGAAAACATATATAAAAAGAGCTCTCTTTGAATGCATTAATCTCAAATTTGAGATGGTCAATCGATTTTTACCAATAAGAAAATATGTAAATATTATTGTTCTGTACAATAACCAGCCACTGAGGGAGTAAGCCAGCTCAATTTGGCGCCGGTTCCAAGCCCGAGTAAATGGTGAGGGTTGGTGGTAGAAAAGGTATCCGACCGTAAAATCTTCACCGAAACCAAAAACGGAAAGTGTGGGATCGGAAAGTGGGATAAGGGCTTGGGTGTTCCTTGCAAGTGACATGCAGTTGTAGCCTCGCCTGACCCCTGTGCCAAGTCGGTTAGGACTACCTCGTCATGGACGGTCGGGGTTAGAGAAGCCAGTCCTCAGGATTAGAACTGTCAATCTTAGGAGTATGAGGAAGGGCAAAGAGAAGGAGGAAGGACTGTGACGCAAAAGATTTTAGTGAGAAAGGACAGTGTGAAGATGTGTTGGACAGGAATGATTGGAGGAGAAGAGTAAGGAACAGCGACCCTGAAGAATAAGAAGAAGAGGATACTATCCTAAAAAGATAAGTTTTGACAATCGTTATGAACACATTTATAGAGAGAGATACAGTTTAAATCATTTTTTTTACTACAAGACATTGTTCTGTAGTCTGAATTACATTTGCAAGGCCTAACTAAAGACTCAGGCAGAGGAGGTTTTATCATTTTCGTCGGATGTGACTTGGAATTTCGTAATTCATAGCCGAGTTGGAGGAAGTTCAGAGGATGGAACAGGGGTTGTAATGATTTTTTCCATAAATATGTTTCGGATGCAGCTCTTAAACAATGTAAAACTAAAGTATCAGAAGCACAAATAATTTTGGTTAAATTTAAATTGAACCCAATATTACGGGTAATCAACTTGTAGCGTAATTCATCTGATGTGGTTTTTTGTTTGGCAAACAAATAAGTGCAGGCTTCTTCAACCTGATGAAAGTGCAGCGGAGTTTCTGGATTATTTCCAAAAGTAGAGAGAGCATCTTGAGCAAATACTTGTGATGCAACATACAGACATTGTTTCTTAGCTACTACTCGGCTTGTCGTGTCGCAACCAGTTTCACTGTCTAAAACAACCGATTTGCATCTACTCTTTGAACATATATTCTACCTGTAGTTTCGGTAGTACTTGGTGGTTTCGGGTATAATATAACAAAATACACTGTTTTTTAGTGAATACTAGCTTTTGGAGTCACTACGTAGAGCACTCGCCCGCGCAGCTAAAGTGCCGGTTTAAACTATGGAAGTTATGCAAAACACTCTAAAAACACGTATTTCGCTTAGAAAATGACTTTTCAAGTGATTTGGAGACATGTAAAACAGTTTTTACATCTGATTTGAACATTTCACGGTCTGTTTGGAGTATAGTATGACAAAATACACTGTTTTCTAGTGAGTACAAGCTTTAGCAGTCACTCCGTAGTGCACCAGATTGTAATAAATATTTCTATTTTAAATGTTGTTTGTGTGACAATTTATTAAAAATTGAGGCATCTTGAAATCTTTCTCACTTAAATTTGTTAACTCAGCATTCAAAATAAGCTATCTCACTATCTAGTTTGACGTTATGTGAAAACTCTTTTATAACTAAAACGTCTAAACCGTATCGGGTACAATATAGCCCACTGCAACACTTTTGACCTGGTATAAACTGCTGCAGAGAGGGAAACAAAGTAAACGACCATCGGTCGTATCCGGCAATTGTGCAGGCGTTTACCAGGCGTCACCTCACGGGCACTTATTGATGTGTGAAGAGTGTACCACAAGGGTAACTTTTGTGCCATTTAAATTCGTAATATTTCTTTATGGCATCGGTAGGGGTCGAACCCGGTTCCCCAGATTCGCGACCAAACACTCAGGCACGCGGCTTTTTTACCATATTAAATTTGTATTTTATAATATTCGTGATGTTTTTAATTTCATACCATACAGAAACAACTTTTTAGTAGCAATAAACAACGTTTTCTTGACCGTTACATGTGATTTTATCAATAATTCTTATACCCCCTATAAAAAAAATTGACCACTGACTTTGTCCGGCAACATTCAGAATTTCATTCTTTAGGTCTTTCTGAACCTAAATCATCAATCAGAATGAATCCACCGGTGTTTTCAAACGGAATGTTTCTTGGCGCCTGCACTAAGTAGTCAAACATCAGTCATTTATTTCTTAGACCACTTCATATTCTTTTCAATCTTTCTCTTTCTACTAACATTTTTCCGCTTTGCCTCAAAACTTCATATATTACTCCTATTTTCAAATCTGGTAATTATTCTAACATCTCTAATTATCCACCTATTGCAATCCTATCTAACCTTTCCCAAAATAGACATATTTATAATGTTATTAATAAATATACAACATGGCTTTCTTAAAGAACTAACTTAATAAACTTTACTAAATATACTGTTAAAGCACTCCACAATAATGAACAAATAGATGTAGCATATACTGATTTTACCAAAGCCTTTGATACTATTGAACATAAAGTTCTCCTACACAAACTTGAGCACATTTTTTACTTTTCTAATGATCTTCAACTATTTTCATCTTATTCAAATGATCGTAAAATGTTTGTTCACTATAATAGTTTTCTATCATATCCCTACAATGCTACTTCCGGTTGCCTCAAGGTTCAAACTTAGGGCCTTTAATGTTTAATTTATTTATTAATGACATTGTTGATTGTGTGAAGGATTCAGAAGTGTTGCTATATGCTGATATGAAAATATTTAAAATAATTAACTCGACTGAAGAATGTATAAAGTTGCAAAATGATTTAAATTACATTTTAATCTTACAAAATGCAAAATTATGACACTATGTGAAGATATATATATATATATATATATATATATATATATATATATATATATATATATATATATATATATTTGCTTTTACTTATTACATGGACATCCACAATTTGGACAGAGTACACCAATATAAAGATCTCGGTGTTCTATTTGATGAAAAGTTGACTTTCAACCCTCATGTTAACGAAATAGTAAATATGTCATATAAAAATCATGGATTTATTATACGCAACAATCAGTCATTTAAAACTATCACTTCGCTAAAATCTTTGAACTTTGCACTTCTGCGTACAAAATTGGAATACGCTCTTCAAATATGGAATCCAATTTATAACTTATATTGTCTCATAATTGGAACAATTCAGGGCAAATTTGTTAAGTACTGTAATTTTAAAATATTTGGAATAGGGGATTCCGATCGTGACGTCACAAAGTGCGCCATTTGCTGTGAAATCTTGAACTATGTGGACAAATAAACATTTTCTGTTGACATGTGTTTGGATAGTGATGAAAATGTTTTTTTTTAGTGCAGAGTTAGTGTCAGGGGCGAAATTAAAAATATTGAAAATCATTCTGTGAATGACCTAAAAAAGATGGTTAGTGTCGTGATCTGAAACAAGGCGGAAAAAGAGCGATCTTATTTTAAGGTTTTAGTTCCGGTTAGTTACTGGGTATTTGCTAATTTATACTAACTCAAAATGTTTTAACATTTTCAGAAATCAAATTTGTATAAATGCGGAACACAGCGATAATATATTATCCTGCATTGATTGTGGTAAATGGGTATCTGCGGTAATTTCATTAAATTCGAGAACTCACTAGAACACTTCTAGATAAAACACAATAAGTTACATCAACCGCGTAATTAAGCAGGCTCCGACAAGTCGGTTGCGTCATCTCTAACAATACACGCTCGCTCGACCCCGCGACAGTGACGGCGATAGCGACGGGGACAGCGGCGGTGACAGTGGCGGCGACGGCGGGCACTGCACATTACACTATGTAGACATACAAGAAACTGTCATCGTGCTGTCAAGTTCATAGCCTTGTGAAATTTGTCTTTTATATTAAAAATGTGGGTATTAGGTGCGCGCATTGCCTCTGTAAGAGTGATTACAGGAATAAATATAAAAAATATGAGAGGAGTTCATTTTATGCCATTTTCCAAGCCGATCTCATCTCTCATAGTTTATGCGTAACTACATCAAACTAAATGGTTTCGTGGAAGTAGTAGTATATGTGTCCGTAGTTAAATAGGTTTGATATGTTATAAATTGGAAAATAGCCAAACTTTATATTTACATCAACTACCACACACGTATTACATGAAATTACCGCAGATACCCATTTACCACAATCAATGCAAGATAATATATTATCACTGTGTTCCGCATTTATACAATTTTGATTTCTGAAAACGTTCAAACATTTAGAGTTAGTATAAATTAGCTCTTTTTCCGCCTTGTTTCAGATCACGACACTAACCATCTTTTTTAGGTCATTCACAGAATGATTTTCAATATTTTTAATTTCGCCCCTGACACTAACTCTGCACTAAAAAAACATGTTCATCACTATCCAAACACATGTCAACAGAAAATGTCTATTTGTCCACATAGTTCAAGATTTCACAGCAAATGGCGCACTTTGTGACGTCACGATCGGAATCCCCTATTCCAAATATTTTAAATTTACAGTACTACAATTATGAGACAATATAAGTTATAAATTGGATTCCATATTTGAAGAGCGTATTCCAATTTTGTACGCAGAAGTGCAAAGTTCAAAGATTTTACCGAAGTGATAGTTTTAAATGCCTGATTGTTGCGTATAATAAATCCATGATTTTTATATGACATATTTACTATTTCGTTAACATGAGGGTTGAAAGTCAACTTTTCATCAAATAGAACACCGAGATCTTTATATTGGTGTACTCTGTCCAAATTGTGGATGTCCATGTAATAAGTAAAAGCAAATATATATATATATATATATATATATATATATATATATATATATATATATATATATATATATATATATATATATATATATATATATATCTTCACATAGTGTCATAATTTTGCATTTTGTAAGATTAAAATGTAATTTAAATCATTTTGCAACTTTATACATTCTTCAGTCGAGTTAATTATTTTAAATATTTTCATATCAGCATATAGCAACACTTCTGAATCCTTCACACAATCAACAATGTCATAAATAAATAAATAAAACATTAAAGGCCCTATGTTTGAACCTTGAGGCAACCGGAAGTAGCATTGTAGGGATATGATAGAAAACTATTATAGTGAACAAACATTTTACGATCATTTAAATAAGATGAAAATAGTTGAAGATCATTAGAAAAGTAATAAATGTGCTCAAATTTGTGTAGGAGAACTTTATGTTCAATAGTATCAAAGGCTTTGGTAAAATCAGTATAGGCTACATCTATTTGTTCATTATCGTGGAGTGCTTTAACAGTATATTCAGTAAAGTTTATTAAGTTAGTTCTTTAAGAAAGCCATGTTGCATATTTATTAATAACATTATAAATATGTCTAAAAAGTATAGATTCATATATTTTGGGAAAGGTTACATAGGATTGCAATAGGTGGATAAATTGGAGTAATATATGAAGTTTTGAGGCAAAGCGGAAAAATGTTAGTAGAAAGAGAAAAATTGAAAAGAATATAAAGTGGTCTAAGAAATAAATGACTGATGTTTGACTACTGTCATTAACATATTTTCCAGGTAACATAGCTTCATTACCATCATGTGTAGACACTGGACAAAAAATTAGCAAAACATTGAATGATATCAGGGCTATTAGTTAGTTCTTGCTCATGTAAATATATTGTACCTGGAATACCGTGATTTTTTCTTTTTATTATTAATGAAGTTCCAAATTTTCGAAGGATTATTAGATATATTATTCTCCATACCTAATAAATATTTTTATATTCGATCTTAATTTATTTCTTTATGAGTTCGTAGGCGTTTAAATTCAGAATTGTAATAATCTGTTTTATAAATCAAGAATAATTTACGGTAGGTGGATTTCAGTTTAATGTTGTTGATGATATTTTTTGTAAACCATGGAGGGTATTGTGATGATTTCTTATATTTTCTCCGAGTTTTGGGACTACATTTAGCAAAGATGCTGTAAAGTATGCTATAAAATTCATGGAAAGCAAAATTAATATCACTGTACTGCAATAAACTCTCCCAATTTGTGTTGGCTAGTAAATAATAGAGTTAATCAAAGTCAGTCCTTCTAAAATTGTAAGAAGAAACATTATTTATAGACGAATTTTGAACATTTGAAGAAATTGTAAGGGGACAAAATAGAAAAAAAAGTCAAACAAATAATTTACTTGATCTAAAGAAGAAGGAGGAGGACAGTATATAATATAAACATATATAAATTTATTAGGCGACAAAAATACTTTAGCACATACAATATCAGACAGACAATCAGGATGAAGCTCAATAGGTATGAAAATAGATTTAAATTTATTATTTATGGCACACAGAACACCATCTTCACATACTTTACCACTAGCCGGTGTACCTCTGTCTTTCCTATAAACATTAAATGAATTCATAAATAATTCAGTATCACTAATTGAATCATGAAGCCAGGTTTCAGTGAGTCCAACTATATCATAGTCCGATGAACAGCAGTTATTATAAAATTGTTCTAATTTCGTGTTTAGTCCTCTAGTATTTTGATAGTAAATATTCATTTTGCAAAAACAAAAAACAAAAGTGCTAATATAAACGTACTCAGTGTTAACAAAAGTAGAAGCAAGTGCCAATATAAACCTTGACCTGTCTAAGCCAAAAACTGTTAGTTTTAAGTAAATGAGTGTGTACAAACTTGCGTTGATAAAAAATATGAAACGACAATAACAAAGAAACAGCTGCTACTTAGTTAACAAGTGAATAAAGAATTGAATATAAAGATATTTTCAGAAAATATAAATGTACAAATAATCAATATAGATCATATTTTGTTATAGCTCCTTATTATAATACCGTGAAACATAAAGAAAAATTATACATCGAGTACATCAAATTTCTTTATAACGTCATCCACTTTGTAATAAATAACACCATCATACGACCAAACATTCTTCAATCCATATTTTTTCGAGGCGAAGGTTAATAATTCAGGTCTATTGTGTGTTAAGTCCTCCTTTATTGACATTTTTGTACCCTTCAGATGTTTTCGATTATTTAGAACTTATGCACGAGTTGTGTAGGATTCAAATTGAACAATTATTGGTCGAGGTTTCGCGGAAGGTGACACAGGTTTTTTAGGGCCAGTACGGTGAAATTAGTCAATAAGATTGGGAGCAATATTTAGGGACAGATTATCACTAAACACTTTGCGGATAACATCCTTGGTATTTTCGTCACTTACTTCTGGAACTCTGAAGATCCGAACACAATTGCGGCGGCTATACTGTTCTAGGTGATCCAATTTGTCCTTAAGTGCTTTGTAGTCGCTGGTCATATCACTTATTATGCCTTCATAAAATTCTTTTTGTTCTTTTAGTTTATTTATTTATCGTTATAATAAACTTTTATTTTAATTAATAATAATTGTCTAATATTTACACTTCACCCAAATAAATAAAAACATTACAATAGTTTATAAAAATACCGCGACGCGGCGCTTAAAATTCACTTAATCGGACTCCCCTAATAGGACATGATTATTCTTATGATAACTTACTGTCTAATTTGTGTCTTTATACAGTCACAGAAAGATTCAATCTTGTCAATATATATATATATATATATATATATATATATATATATATATATATATATATAAATTATTAAATATTATAATTGATGACTCAAACACCCTATCGTATATTCAAATTTTTCTTCACGTAATAAAGTAATATGTAAGTGTACTCTTCCTCGAAGAAATTATGAGATGAAATCTCCAATCCGTCAATTATATACTATTTTTTAATGATGCAAGTTTTAGAATTGATATCGATATATTTGCAGACTCTTTTTGTAAATTTATACGTTTGCTAGTTACTGTTTTTCTACCTATTGTATCTCACTTGTTATTTCATATATTATTCTAATAACTTTGTTTCGATACTGAAAATCATCTAGGTATGTTTTGTAAAGATTTTCGTTTTTTCATCGTTGTAATGTTAGTATGTATTTGTTAGACTATCTATTTTCTATGTATAATTTATGTCTACACAATAAGTTTATAATGTTTTGTTTTATTCATGCCCCTGTAATTGGGACTTTTGTCCTGTTGGGTGGATTAAAAATAAATTTAAAAAAATTACGATAAAAAAAGTACAAATATTGACTATAACAATATTTACAGTTTATCAATTTTTTTGCATTATGTATACTTTTTATTTTCTATATTATGAACATGAACATAATATACATACAGTTTTCTATGAAATCGTAAAATTTCATTAATTTCTCAATGCACACTTCGAGTATGCGGTACTTTAACTATGTGACTAAAATTTATATGGTGGAAACGCGGTTTGTATGTTAAGATTACTGCTAATTCTATGAAACTAGTACAGGTAGTAAAGATTATCTTTAACAGTATTCACCATTCACTGTTAATATTATTTTATTACAATAAAGAAAATGTTCAAAAATTGATTATAAAAATACTTACAGTTTATTAATTTTTTTTTTGGATTATGTATACTTTTTATTTTCTATATTATGAACATGAATATAATATACTTACAGTTTTCTACCAATTGGTAAATTTACATTAATTTTTTAATGCAAACTTCGCGTATGCAATACTTAAACTATGTGACCAAAATTTGCGTGGTGGAAACGCGGTTTATGTAATATATTACCGCTAATTCTATGCAACTAGTACAGGTAACTTTGTAATTAAATAAAATACTTATTTTTTACTTGTAAGTTATAGGTAAAAATAAAATTTAAGGGTCAAGGTTCATCTTGTATGTGTCATTAATGTATAAAAATTAAAAATATATGATGTTTGTAAAAAAAGTGCATTGAAAACCCTTTTTGTTTTATTAATATTTTTGTACGGTCCAGAATAAGGGGCGCGGAAAGCCGAATCGCTGCACTCAGAAGTGTGTCCCAGTCCATACTTGAAAGAGCTAGGCGATATGAAGAAAATATAAAGCAGAGCACAGAAAAGCAGATACTACATGAATGATGGAGAGACAGGAGAACACCAGAATAAACCTACAAGTAAATGGGAAGAAAAAAGAAAGCGTTTTACGAAAGTAATTTGTTTTCAAGCATTGAAATAAAAAATTTAAATATCCGGTAGTAGAAACAATTACGCAAAGAGAAGAAGGAATACAAGAACAAGTCTGATTCAACAATATAAGGAAATCGAGATATAATAATAAGTACCAGATAATCTAGACACTTAATCTTCCAAGAAAAAAGAAAACATCCGAACAAGATTTCGATGTGGAAATGAGGAAGCAGTTAACTACTTCTGGAGACCCGAGGAAAACAAAAAATGGCGCATTTGCTGTGATAGTGATGAAACCTTAGAGCATATGTTATGGAGATATAACACATATGCACGTATCTGTAATCTTCAACTTGTTAAATATTAGCTACATTTTTTGCATTTTTGATGTGTGATTGCTCAATGATTTTGTGCAAGCAATTATGTATCGTTTTCGAAGGCAAGTTGTGGTTTAATATACGTGAAAGTTTGCACGAAATTGTATACAGTTACAGATTACGTATGACAAGTTGCAGATACGCGCATACGTTTGATACTCCCTTCATAGGTTTGTCGTGGCTTTGAGTACCAACACCAAGTTAATACGAGGCAACATGTTTTAAAAGACTCCGGTATATGCGTACAATGGATGAAGAAGTTTAGAAAAATACGAGACAGTGCTGAACAGTGTACCAATGAATTAAATAATAATATTATTTTTAATACAATGTAAACAGATTCAAAGCCGAAAGGCATGAATTAATAAATAATACATACGATATCAGTAGCATTCTTTTAAGCTTTATTCCCTGTACTTTTCGGTAGTAGCTATATTTCGTAATTTGTTTTTGGTTTGATGAAATTACTATTTGTTCGATGATTCATATTAAATTTCGTGTTATTTATGGGGTTGGAATTACAGCAGTTTATAGATTTTAGAGTATCCTTTTTGCAGTTTTTAATATCATGGTTTTCTGTGCATATAGGTCATCCTGCAATCTTTGTAGGACATTCTTTTAAAAACACAAACAGCCGAAAGTTGAACTTCGATAGCAGCTTATCAGAGTAAATTATTCCGCACATTTCTATCTTCTCCAGTTAAACGGTATTTATAGAGTTATATTTTAACAATAGATTTCTTATTATAGGATTAACTTTGATTACGGTATAGTCCACTATCAAATATACATCCATGGGATCCTTGATGATGCAAGTGTGGTAGTGGTTTCAATCTTTATGCTTGACCTTAAAGAAACATAATTTCGATATTGACACTCTCGAAAATGATACAATTTCACACACTTTTTCCACTTTATCAAAAGAACCATTGGGATTACGAAAAAATGTGTTACAAAAAATATTGCTAGATCAATTCTACACAAAACAGGTTATTACAAAATTTTATGCATGACTATACTGTATTTCAGATAAGAACAGACTTAGAAGTAAGATAGGGCTTACGATTCCAGCTTTCTGATTGGTCTAAACGCAAACCAAGTTTACAATAGCAATATGTAAAGTAGGTATATTATTTATTCCCTTTTGACGTTATAATCTATTTAACAACTTTAAATAACTGTTTACTTACTAAAGACTTAAAAATAATCAAATTTTGACGTTTCGAGATGTCATACACGAAAAAAAACTAATTCATAAGATTTATGTGTGTAAAACAGACAGGCATCGCAGTGCCACCAAGTCTATTCTTATCTGAAATATAGTATAACAGTTTTCTCAAAATGCTTACTTTTAGTTTCCAAAAATGAAAATGACTATATTTACATGTGGCATTATTTCTAGGGACATTATATGTAAGTAATACATAATAGTGGAGTAGCAGTGGGGTTTCTGGCTAGTGAGGTTATGTTTACGCCTAAAGTCTGGCTACTGCCGCAACCCGCAACACACGTTTAGACCCGAACCCAATCCGAACCCCAAAATGTAACCCGAACCCCATGAACCCCGCCCGAACCCTGCCCGAACCCCACCACGACTTTTGGGTGGGGCCCTACCCCCTCTAGACCCCCCTCTGACCCCCACCACTGCTTCCCCCACCTATTGGCGGGATGTGAAGTCATGTCTAAAAATAGTTGCTTGTGAAAGCGTGTTCGAACAAGTTTCCAAGCAGTGTGAAGTCATGTTTAAAAATATATTCTGCAGCTGCTGTTGAGTCATGTCTAAAAATAGCTGCATGTGAAAGCGTGTTCATACAAGTTTCCAAGCTGTGTGAAGTCATGTTTAAAAATAGATTCTGCAGCTGCTGTTTAGTCATGTCTAAAATAACTGCATGTGAAAGCGTGTCAAAACCGGTTTCGAAACGCCTAATAAGGTTACTAACCTGTTTCAAGGTTACCAGCATTAAATTGTTTTTAGTTACAGAGAGTACTTGTGAGCAAAAATGGTTAAGGAAGCAGTGAAGGTGTTTTTAATATGTTTCCGCCATCGCTCAGCTTCATCCAATGTTTTAATTAAATAAAAAGCTAATTTTATTTTTTTAATAACACTATCACTTAACGAGCATACTGTTTCGTTAGCTGTTTCGTTAGTCATTTTGCTTGTATGTACTCTTTGTAACTAAAAAACAATTTAATATTCAAAATATATATGTAACAAACTGCGCATGTGTAAAAATATTTTTTAGCGTGAGAACCTGTTTGAACACGCTTTCACATGCAACTATTTTTAAACATGACTCAACTGCAGCTGTGAAATCTATTTTTAAACATGACTTCACACAGCTTGGGAACTTGTTCCAACACGTTTTCACATGCAACTATTTTTAGACATGACTTCATATCCTGCTCCTGCTGCTGCTACCAATAAGTGGGGGAAGCAGTGGTGTGGGGTCAGAGGGGGGTCTAGAGGGGGTAGGGCCCCACCCAAAAGTCGTGGTGGGGTTCGGGCGGGGTTCATGGGGTTCGGGTTACATTTTGGGGTTCGGATTGGGTTCGGGTCTAAACGTGTGTTGCGGGTTGCGGCAGTAGCCAGACTTTAGGCGTAAACATAACCTCACTAGCCAGAAACCCCACTGCTACTCTACTCATAATATACATCAATAAATTAAAAAAGAAAAAACATCTTCCCTATGTTTCACAGTATAGGTAGGCATTGGAAATTGAAAGATAGAAAGTATTCATACCGGGTGTTAACGAATACGTGTTACAAATTTATAAGGTATGTAGTGATGCAAAATAGATTAACTGCTACTAATAAACGCATATACGGAAAAGCACTGTTTTCGACCTACAAACTCTTAGAGTTATAAGATACGTTAATTTTAGTTGGCTCTGATCTATCAGTTCAGTTATTTTGTTTAATTTAAATTTTAGCATTATATTGCAGACGCATTATGAATAAGCATTCTGTTTGCGATTACGCTAACATGGTATTAACGGACGGCAGTGTACGGCAATACAAGATATTCAAACAAATCTTGACGTTTTTAAACGAATGTTTCAAAATAAGCTCCGAAGGCGCAATGCTTGAATTGAAGTTGGTGATCGTCGTTTTGAGCAATTATTATAATTATATATTACAAAAATAAATAAAATTATTTTAAAATTTAAATAAACAAAATTAACAACTGAAGTGATAGGTCGCAGCCAACTAAAATTAGGGTAGATAATATCTCTAGTAAGAGCCTATAGCTCGAAAACGGTGCGTTTCCTGTATAAATTTAACGTTTAAGAGGAATGAATCTCCCTGCTACTATGTATGAAGCAAAAATTCTAATAAATTAATCCTGTACTAAAACTATTAACATTTCAACATTAGACGAACATAATTCTAATATATTCTTCTGCATTAAAAAAATGTTGAAATCTATTAGTATTTGACTTTGATTTTATAGTGAAAACGAGAAATGCCGTTTTCTCCATAAAATCAAAGTCAAATACTAATATATTTCAATAAGATTTTTTTTTAAATGCGGATTTGTCTAATGGTGATTTTTTTACAGGATCAATTTATTGGAATTTTCGCTTCATATAAAGTAGGCAGAGGGATGCATTCCTCTTAATGAAAAAACTTTGCGATAATTGCAGTGGTTACAGAATTTTATAGACGGAGTACAGACAAGCAATACTTTTCACTTGACCAATAGCATTTTTAATTATAGTGTAGTCCTCAAATTAACCAAAGCTTCTAGGAGCTAACTGCGTGTAGAATATAAAGTTTTCCACCACAAAATGAAAACTCTTGCGAAAGTTGGGGATGTCGCCTTAATGCCAAATTAG
The DNA here is from genome assembly GCA_963082715.1 of Harpalus rubripes. NCBI lineage: Eukaryota > Metazoa > Arthropoda > Insecta > Coleoptera > Carabidae > Harpalus > Harpalus rubripes. The sequence goes on from OY720464.1 coordinate 15,143,523, forward strand.
GACATCAGTATCAAGGGAGAACACATGAGTAGTTTTAATTTTTTCGTGCTAAATACAGTACTCACTGCATGTAATATGATCTTGGTGTCCGCCTCCTCCTACGTAGTTTAAAGAATGGATATATCTTTGCCATGTGCTGAAGCTGCTTTGTCTTTCCAAATGATTTCTAATATTTTCTTATTGACCACGCAAAATTGAAGAACCTGATTGAAAAGGAACTCTTGTCAGTTCATCCTTGGTCTTATCATGGACCAACAATTTATTCATTGGTATACTTCCAATTTAATTTTTAATCCGATATTGTAATGGATTGGATTTGAGCCTTTTTGCGAGTCACTCTCATCACTTTCATCAATGAGTTTCATTGTAAGAGTCAAAAACAACATGGACCTTAATAAAGGTAATTGCTGAATTTTTGACCGATTCATTTGTTGGAGCTCACGTGATCACGGTATGACTTCACTGTTTTAGATTTCTGGTATGTGGGAAAAAGCGCCGTGCCTTCTATTATAGCAACGTTTTCATGTAGCTCTTTATTTTCTTCTAAAACTGCAAGTATGGTGGAAACATGAGCATCATCGTTTCCTTCGGCAGGTATTACTTTGATTCAATAGATCCATAAGTGTTCTATACCTACACATTTTGTCTTTAGAAAATAAATATATTATTATTAGTTATTATTATTATTATTATTATTATAACTATTATTATTTTTATTGTTGTTATTACTATTATTATTAATATTACTATTATTATTATTACTATTATTATTATTCTTATTACTATTATTATAATTATTACTATTATTATTATTATTACTATTCTTATTATTATTACTATCATTATTATTACTATTATTATTTCTCTTTATTGCCTCATTCTCTGTACATAAATATTACAGGTAATAGACATATTACAGCATTATATGCAGGTAAATATGTATATATATATATATATATATATATATATATATATATATATATATATAATGATAGGTAAGTCCATTTTTTACAATTAGATTAAGTACATTACATTAATGTTTTTATTTGCAGATCTTGGTGTATTCGTTATGGACATCCTCTGGTCTCTGGTCACTCCTCTCCAAGGACTCTTCTCACTTTGCTGCTCGTAGCTAGGATCGCTGCTCGTTGTATTAGTATGTATAGATTTTTTTTTGTATCTGTAGTGTCTCTAATCCATCAAATAATTTTATTGGTATGTGTCCAATGGATCTGATTATTATTCGTACAATACGAACAGTCGTCATATCCCACATATCCTTAATTTCGTCAGCTAATGGTAAGTATTTATTGATCTTTACTGCATGCGTTTTTTCAATATTATCGCATAGTGGTATGGCGATATCAATAATGTATGTTTTTTTATTTTCTTTTATTGTTAGTACAATATCCCGTATATTGTTAGGAATCTTATCCGTTATAATTTTTCTGTTCCAATCTAGTGTTGCTGTATTGTTTTCGCATACTGGTGTTGGTATGTACTTATAATGTGGAACTATGTCTATGTTATTAAAGTATTTGATGTAAAGAGCTTGGTGTAGTATACATGCAACTTTATTATGTCTGCCGAGATATTGTTTGTGTGCTAATACAGAACATACATCCAAAATATGATCTATGGTTTCCTCAGATTTGTTGCATAATCTACATTTGATGTTGGGTATATCTAACTTCATTATTTTCTTTTTGTAACTTTTTGTTGCTATTGTCTGGTCTTGGATAGCTGTAATAAAAACTTCTGTTTCTTTAAATATATTACCAGTGCGGAGCCACATTTGCGAAGCTTTTGCGTCGATATGGTCTTTTTCAATTGACGCCATATATTTGCCATGTAGTGGTTTTGATCGCCATTCGTTCTTTACCTGCTCTATAGTAGGGACAGTGGTTATCCTGGGTGGTTCTTCTTTTTCCGCTAAGTGCAGTGGTGTTAATGTATAATCTGCTTTTACTATAGTTTGGTGTAAATTGCTCATTTTGTCTGGTGTGGAAATATGTTCGCAGATTTATTATTTGCTTCGCATGTCTTGCAGGTATGCTAGGAATTCCACGGCCACCTTGCTTACGGGGGATATGAAAGCGTTCTTTTGCGCTATGCGGGTGATGGCTCCTGTGTTTTGTGAACTCCGTTCTGGTAAGGATGTCGAAGGCTTGAAGTTCTGTGTCTGTCCATGGAAGTACACTAAAACTGTAAGTGAGTACTGGCGTCGCATATGTATCTATTGACTTTGAGGTGTTTCTTGCCGACAATTCTGTTTTTAGTATAGTCTCAGCCTAAGTATGTATTCTTTTTTTAGGTCATCCTTGATGAGTTTTTCCAAGATCCCTTGAGATTGTAAGTATCCCAGATATTTGTAGGACTCATCCCTTTCCATCGCTTCTATTTTTCCTTGGTTAACCACTTCATATCCGCTATTTTGAGTCCATATTCCTGTTACCATGCTACTTACTTTGCACTTTTCTAGGCCGAATTTCATTTGTATTAGACTACTATAGTTTCCCACACAGTCCAGTAGTTTTCTTAGTTGTTCTTCTCGGCTCGAGAATAATTTTAAGTCGTCCATATAACAGAGGTGACTAATTTCAATATTTCTCACACGGTATCCTTTCTGTAAGGTATTTAAATGTGGGTTAATGGTTTTAGTGCTAGGAAAAACCATATGGGGCTTAGTGCATCACCCTGGAATATTCCTCGCTTGATCTTAATTTGGCCTGCCTCAATATTTGCAATTGGTGTTGTGAGTGTTAGTGTGGTGCGCCAGTGCTGCATGGCATGTACGAGGAAATCTATGATGTGGTTGTTGATTTTATATACTCTAAATATCTCGAGTAACAATGAGTGCGGGACACTATCGAATGCTTTGCTATAGTCTATGTATGCCGTGTGTAGAGCTTTCTTCTTTTTCTTTGCATGCTTTGTGATTACTGTGTCTATTATCAATTGTTCCTTACATCCTCTTGATCCTTTGCGACATCCCTTTTGTTCCTCATCTAGAAGATTGTTTTTTTCTAGGTGTTGGTAGATATTGTTTGCAATTATTGAGGTGAGGAGTTTGTATATAGTGGGTAGGCAAGTTTTTGGTCTATAGGATGATGGGTCTGAGGATATTACTGGTTTTTTAGAGATTAGGTATGTTTTTCCACTAGTCATGAACTTGGGCATAAGTTCAGGTTTTCGAAGAATGTCTGTAAGGCGAACTGCAATAATTTCGTGAGTTACAATAAATTTTTTAAGCCAGTAATTGTGTAACTTGTCTGGTCCTGGGGCTTTCCAATTGTGTTTTCCTCATAGCACACTCGATATTATGTTTATTTATTTTCCATTCTAACAAGTTTTGAACATTTGATGAATTTTTCTTTTCGTCGCTGAGAAATTTTCCTCGTTTATTTTGTACAGGTTTACCCCATATGCTCTCCCAGTATGCCTTTATTTCTCTCGGATCTGGTGGTTCTGACGTTGTTTCTTCGTGTCTCGGTTTTCGGAGATTAGTGTAGAAGGCTTTTTCGTTTTTTTTAAATTGATGGTTCTGTTGTCTGCGTCTCCTTTCCCACGCTGGGGGTTTCTTTAGATATTGACTTTTTGGAGTATGTATTGGTTTTTGTCCATGAAGTGCCAATACTGTGGCCGCACCTATGTATAACAGGGTATGGTTGTCTGCTAATATCATGGTTGGTGCTACGTGTTTTTCTATTATTTTATTGACCTCTATAAGGATGATGTGTGTATCAAGGTTTTCTTTTAATTTGGGCAGTGACGGTCTATAATTAGTATTCATTCCATTGAACATTGCGAATTGCGTATTGAATTCTTCTTCTATCGGGTTAATATCTGGGGGATCTACATCGCTATTTTCCTCTGTTTCTCTATTTATTTCCTCTGGTATGTCATCTATTAGGCCAAACTCGTGTGCAACTTCTTCGCGAATCCTATTTATTCTGTCGGTTGGTAGTCGGTGGTTACAGAAAATATAACGTCGTTTATCTATTATGTTTTGTATGGTTTTGTTTACCAATAATGGGAATTGTTCAATCACTAGTCTGTGTAATTCTTTACTGAATTGTCCTTGGTTTGTTTCCAGAATTGTCAATCGGTAATAGCAACGAAGAGACTCAGTAACTCTAGCAACAGTGGCATCCGTATCGGACAGTTGGAGTTGTTGGGGTTGCCCTCCAGTAGATATTCTGGCTGCTGTGCGTTGTCCTTGAACGTTGCATGTGTCTGTTGCAGGTATGGCATCACGACGGTTCCGACCCAGGTCCTGTTGCCCTGGCTCGCCTCGGCTTGCGCGGCGAGCGTTTTTCAAAGTTCACGCCTTTCGGGTTGCTGGCCCTCACACGGTGTGGGAACCTCTTAGCACCAAAAAGTGAGCCCCCCCACCACGTCAAGGTGGATTCCCACGGGGGGGCTATTATTATTATTATTATTATTATTATTATTATTATTATTACTATTATTATTACTATTATTATTACTATTATTATTATTATTATTATTATTATTATTATTTCTATTATTATTACTATTATTACTATATTATTATTATTACTATTATTAATATCATTATTATATTATTATTATTATTATTATATTATTATTAATATTATTATTATTATTATTATTATTATTAATATTATTAATACTACTATTATTACTATTACTATTATTATTATATCATTATTATTATTATTATTATTATTATTATTATATTACTATTATTATTACTATTAGTAGTATATTATTATTATTGTTATTATTATTATTATTATTTCACTTTTTGTTTCTCACTACCTCAGGAATCCTGGGTACTACTCGGGAGAGTTACTTCCATGAGATGGCAACACTAAAGACAGACTTATAGGGAAAACGTTGAATTTTACACTTGTGGTCGTTGTAGTTTGATGCTTTGTTTTAGGAAATTTTCTGTTATTTTTGATTAAATTATTACAATGTTTATTACAATGACAGATGTATATATTTATTTAAAAGGTGCTGTGCGGCCTATAACCGAAGGAGAAGCAGTGTATCAAGGTAAAATGAAATAAAAATTTAAGGTTATCTGCTTGTTAACTTATTTTGAGCTATAGACACATTATTCTATACGGATATGAAGACACTGGGGCACCTAACTCTATCATGATTACAATAACACAAATGTTTTCGTGTGGAAATGTGTGTGCAGCTGTAAAGCAGGACAGGGAGAAAAGTGGAAGAGACCAAACTACTGGATTTAAAATTCATTATAGTTAAATAATTATAAGTTATTTTTTGCCCATAAATTGTAATATTAAGAGGAAATATCACTTGATAATTACCTCACTCATGTTATAAATGTATTACATTTGCTGGTTGACCATTCTTAAGGCCAGTTGTAAATAGAATTATAAATAAAAAATATTATTGCTTTATTATTATATTTAAAAAGGTAATTGTTTTGTTTAATTAAAAAACCATCTACATGTATTTTGTTTTGCACGTCTTCCTCTTGCTGACTCGATTTCTGGCATTTTTACCGTTTCTTCTTCTCTATCCTATAAACAATATGTAAAAATGATAATGTTAAAGAATAATAAGTACTATTACTACTTACAGATCTCTCTATTTTTCTTCTGTGTACTAGAGGTTCTGGTTATAGTAATTTTTGGCATGGAATAGCATTTTTTTAAATGTTTTTCTTCTAATGACTATAAAAATAATCTAATTATGTATTGAAGCATAAATTTATATAAATACTTACATGGAATTAAATTTCTAGGCAAATATTATTGTGAACAAACGTTTTTGACTGGTGACATGTTCTTGATTTTGAAAGCGATTTTCCATTGATTTTTTTAAATTTCAGTTTCTGGGAAATAGTGAACGGATATGTCTTTACTTGCATAATTATGCACTGCGGTACAACACAATATCTTTTCGTTTTGCTGGTCATCTTGTTTACTATATAATCCTATATGACAGCACCACATTTTCCCTACGACCTATATGTTTTATTTTGCCACCAGATGTCAGCTACTTTGTTGGCTCTTGCCAATTGACCAGCCACTCCAGCAGTTGCTGGAGGGGCCAGGCGCGGACAATGTATAAAGCCTGAGTCACTTATTAAAAGTAGCAGCAAATAAATCGGAAACTTATCTTAGACACATATTGAACTTATACAATGTTATGATTTGCCCTTTTTCTTCATACATGATTTTAGAAGATGACAATTTGATGCCTTTGACAACTCCCTATGTTCAGTTTTTAAAAAATGCAGTAATCATTTTAAATGTGACTATGGTAATGATATACTTACATGTCACTGATAAAAAACTCGCGGTATAATAATCTGTTGTAAAAAATCGCACAGCCCAAACAACTCCAAGGTAATCAGTTTATTTATTTGTATCTACACCACATTAATGAATTGAGCAGGCGCTGGGTTGACATATTTAAATGTTTGTAATTGACAGAAAATATCAATGTCAATAATCAACAGATGATCACCAGTTTTACGTGAGTTTTACTAACATTACGGACAGCTTTTTATGCGAAGTAAATATAATATTTGTTATTGTATTATTAATTATTTATTTAAAATTATAGGTACCTATATTAATATTACATATACTTACTCTTAAGACATACCGCTAATCTTGCCTGAACATTTCAGAAAAGCAGGAGAAAATTCCTCATATAACGAAAGAATAGATATAATTAGAATTATTTGTGTGTAGAAGAAATGTTAAATTCGATACTTATGTACTCGCAACATGAAGTGGAAATGACGAGAGGTCATGTATTGGCCACACCCAAGAGTTAAGAATATACAGGGTGTAAATGAAATAAGTACATTAAATTTAACCAGTAATGTAACACGTCGAGAGCAACAATATTTCTTAATAACTTTCAACCCCGTAAATTGACGAGTGGTTTCACATATTTTTCTAATAATTTAATGCAGCACCAGTAGTTATGAAAAAAATTGTTTTAGCAATTGACAGTCTTGTCAGTTGTTGCAATTAAATTTTGATATTAGTAATAAACTTGTATATAAGGTAAAATTCTGGAAAAATGCTTATGTTTAAGAATAGCGGATACACACACATTGAAATAACCTATAGTGAAGTTTTCAAGGTCAACGAATTTACACGAAAATCAACCTCTTCCTAATATTCGTACATTTATGTTATACAACATGCAATCTATACGAGATTATCACAGTTTGAGGGGCTACATATGACAATTTGGAATATTTTAAAAGATCAACAATTACATCCATACCATGCGCAAAAATTTCATTGTTTCCAGCACTTCAATTTTGCGAATGGATTATATTGTTCACTGATATTATCTGGACACAAAAATACTAATACTGTAAGAAAGAAACACAATTTTCAACAAAAAATATCATTAATTTTTTGGGCGGTAATAAATTAACGAGTAATTGGTCCTCATATAATCCCACCCCGTTTAAATAGACAAGAGTATGTACTTACATTTTTTGAATAACGTATTTAAACTATTATGTTCGCCGTGTTGACACACGTAAACTCATCTCATAATCTCTTAACTATGCTCTTCCTCTATTCACACAATTTCAGAAACCTGTTCTAATACACAATTTTATAATTTTGTGACCCAAAATTTGAATTTCTTTATTTTAAAAATTGTACTACTACAAATTTATTAATAATTATGTTTTCCGTTGATCTTTTATTAATTACTGTGTCTGCAAGAATGTAACCACCACCCGACAATTTTTGTGCTGTGTACATCGAACTTTGATTTAGATAGCAGAGATGTTTGCCATAGGCAAGTAACAAAATTTTAAATACATCGTTAAAGAATTGTAACAGCACGGGATTAAACTCTAATATCTCACGCGCTGCTACAAATATATGTGACAGAACGGTTCTGTCACTAATATACATTTACACAAATATTTAAATTACAATACACGAATAAGATACGTACTTTAGAATTTACAATTAATTGCATTAGCAAAACAAAGAGACATCAGAGCGGACGTTACGTACCAAATATTTATTATTAACTTATTACTTATATGTTATACTATTTACCCATCTTACAACTTCGCTGTCTAACAACTTCTTACTATATTATAACAGCTACAACCACTCATATTTCTTTCTCTCTCTCTCTCTCTCTTCGCTTCAGCCGTGGTTTATATACTGGTTCGGTAATTCATTTGTTTTTCAATACTACGATGCATTCTTCATCCACATAGACAAAAGGATTTTTTTACTAATTACATTAAAACAATTACGAGATACACACAACTTGAATAGAATTAGAATTTTGATGACTTACTCATATTTGAAAAACAAACTAATTACGAACGTTTTCTACTCTGACGTAATGAATTTAGGAATTTTTGGAAAGTACTCTCACTACCGTTCCAAAAACTCCATAAACTCAACAAAAATAATAATTGTTACAGTATTTTAGAAAAAAAATTATTAAGAAATATTGCTGACGAGTTACATTACTGGTTAAATTTAATGTACTTATTTCATTTACTTTCTGTATATAGAGGGAGCGTAAAGCATAGTTTGCAGGCAATAACCTTGGTGCCGTGACGGAATGGGAATAAAGCGTCGGCCATGTTGCACTGGTCCATTTCTGCACTAATACATAGTACACTATCGTATTTATTATTAAAATTTACTAAATATGGTCAAAAAAGTATTTAAACACAAACGTTTAAAGAACACAATCAAAATAGTACACGCCGACGTAATCAAAAAAGCAAAAAATCTAATCAAAAATAAACCAGTGCAAGATGGCGGACCATTCCTCGCACGGCTTTAAGATTGCGGACTTGTGCTCCCTTTATTTATTGTTAACTCTATGGCTGCACCAGATTTTTTGTGTAGAATTGATGTAGCAATATTTTTTGTATAACACATTTTTTCGAAAACTGTCTTCAAAAGTTCGTATTTACATGACAACTATTAACACGCGAAATGATAGTTTTTTGTCTACAGAACGTAAAAGACATTTACATCCTGAATATAAACGTTTTTTACATTCTGTAATTTTTTGATAAAAAGGGTCACAATTTAATAAAATCTGTCCCTTTATTTTTATAAGCTTAGAAAAAATAATTCTATTCATATTTAATGTCCCAAATGAGCAATTATTCGTAATAATCCAGCTTATATACATGACATTAGATATATTTCTGTCACGGTGACATAATATGTCAAGGTCCTTGGATGCCACATTAATTAAACCTAACCCTCAAACTTTTCTATTTACTTTTTTATTAGTTGTGGAACATAGTTTTCGAAAAAACGTTGTTTGATACTCGATTGGGAAATGCTTTTGCATTCTCAAATAATTTTCGAGTGTGCTACCATTGAAATTATGTTTCCTCAAAGCCAAACAAAGAGATTGAGACTACTGTCATACTTGCATCATCAAGGAGCCCTGTTTTTGTACACTTGACAGATGACTAATACAAGCAGTTGTAGATTTCTCATGTGAAATGGTTCTTATAAATTTTACAACTTTTATTACATATTGTTGAATTTAATTTTGTCTCATTATTTTCTTAATATCAGTTTTATTCATTCCATACATATTATAATACGAGGATGAATTCTTTTAGGTTCATATACGTTACATTTTTCTTTGGAAGATTCTAAATTAGATTAGAATTACAATTTTTATGGTTGTTCGTAGCAGATTTATACCTTAGGTACAAGCGAAATAATGCATTATATCGAGTCATTTTTTGAGGAACATAACTTAAAATATTGCAAAAATGTACTGCATATTATAGTGTTTAAAATTTTATAAAGCAATATCAGATAACAGTTTCCTATTTTCTATTAAAATGGTGAAGAAAGCTTCATAGGTAGCAACCTCTTCATTAAATTTAACACATAATGGCCCGTATTATGTACCTATGCACTTTTATAATAAAAACGTTTTTATAGAGCCCGCTTTTGCATTATATTCTTATGAGGAGTGTGCTTCATAAAAACGCGTTTATTATAAAAGTGCGCTCATGATAAGAGCCAATAAATTCAAAAATCTATTTTTAATATTTTGTATTAGTTGTTATGTTTTTCATGAACATCGAGTTGAGAACGTTGTACAAGCATTTAATACAAAATTGATCAAACCAAGTATTCGGAAATATTGACATTTTTTTCTAATTACTGCTGGTATAAAGGATATACAAAATGATACTTACATTTATATATGTATAATTGTATCGCCAATTAACGTTGAAGTCTGAGTGAAATAGAGAGAAATAGACAAACGCAGTAAAGACACATGTTAGAGTCACACTTTCATTCAATTTTACTTCATCCGGTCCTTCCAAATTAATAGAATATCCAGAATCTGTGAAAGAAAGTACAATAATATAAGTTCACATTAATAAACAAATTAATGTTATCTTCATATACAGCCTGTACCACAACTTCGGTATAAACTTAAAATGCATATAGTTCTAACCAAAATGAGTAAAAAAGCTTAACCAACATAGGTCCGATCTTCATTAGTTTCCGAGTTATAAGGCAGTGAAAAATGTTTTTTTTTTCGAGGTTCACCTTTGTTATCGCGAAAACTATTGTAACACTATTTTGGTGATATCGTCCAGCAAATCGGCATCGAGTTGCTCGGGCGCCAACGGTCGGATAGTCGGATAGCAGGTTTGGAGATAGAGTTTATATGAAGAACGCAATTGCCATAAAATGTACAAAACAACTTTATTGCATGGTAAATCTCTGTAAAAATAAGTATAATAATAAACTAAAGTAATGGATATCTCGGTGGAGATTGGCAGGAATTATATTAATAATTCACAATCGATGTAGTTAATTTTATTTAAAATTCCAATATTTCGCAACTAGTTTTGTAACTTCATCAGGGAATAGTAGAATGTAAATTTGTATTGTTTAACTTGTGTGTTACATGTTGAAAGTTGTAATACTTAAAATATGTTTAACTATAAATGTAAATCAACAGTTGTAGAAACATCTATCTGTTATGATTACATGTTAACAAATTTGGAATAGTTTTACACATTGCAGTTTAAAAATAAACACTTTAAAAAATTTAAATTTTGAATCATTTGTCGGCCGAAAGTAAAAAATTATTTTCTTGTAATTAAGTTTTAAGGTTAAGGTCTTGGCGCAACATGAAGAAGAAGAGAACAGAGCTAGCACGACAAACCAACCAAAACGTAGTAAATATAAATGCAAAAAGTTAAGTTTTAAAGGTTGCTTAGTAAATATGAATAAATAGCACTTAAATTTTGTGTATCGATTTTATAGTTAACCGCGTTATTCGTGATGACGTGACACATTTCTAAAAATAATCTTTATACCTCCCGTGATACCGTAGGTAAGGGAGATAGTAATCGGTCTAAAAATTCGATGGTCCCTAAAACACGTTTTTACTATTTTTACGATGATGCGTGTGCGTGTGTGTGTGTGTGTGTGTGTGTGTGTGTGTGTGTGTGTGTGTGTGTGTGTGTGTGTGTGTATGTGTGTGTGTGTGCGTGTGTGTATGTGTGTGTGTGTTTGTGTGTGTGTGTGCGTGTGTGTGTGTGACGATTTTTTCGTCCACGGTAACTCTCATTACAAACTTCCAAATATTAGTATTTTCCGTATTTAAGCTTTCTGCATTCATATAAAGAGTTAATTAAATTTTGGGTAAAATTGGATAACCGGAAGTGACTCTTCACTTGAAGCCCATAACAGTTTTTAGTGAAAAATTATATTAAAATACAATCCAAAACTTTTCAATTTTAATATTTAAAACTTTCATGTCAAGTGGAACAATACTCGTATATTAGATTTTGGCTAAAATTAATAAACCAGAAGTAATACTTTACTTGTAGCTCTGAACAGATTTTTGTGTAAAAGTAAAATATATTATGATATACTACAAAACTTGTCAAATTTAGTATTTAAGATTTTTATATGAAGAGGAACAACTTATTAAATTTTGGCTAAAATTGATAATCCGGAAGTGATACTATCTTTACTTGAAGCTCTCAACAGATTTTCGTGAAAAATATATTATAATATATTCCAAAACTTTTCAAATTTGGTATTTAAGATTTTTATATATTAATGAGAGCGGCATGTTAAACTTTTCTGAAATTGATAAATCGGAAGTGATATTTTATTTCAAGTTCTGAACAGATTTTCGTGAAAAATATATTATATATTCCAAAACTTGTCAAATTTAATATTTAGGACTTCTATATAAAGAAAATCAACATATTAGATTTTAGCTGAAATTGATAAACCGGAAGTGATACTTTATTTGAAGCTCTGAACAGATTTTCGTGAAAAATAAATTGATAAAATCCAAAAGTTTCACATTTGGTATTTAAGAATTTAATATTAATGAGAACGACATACTAGATGTTTTCTAAAATTGATAAATCGGAAATAATACTTTGCAGGAAGCTATAAACAGATTTTCTTGAAAAATATTTTAAAACATGATTTGATGACTTCTCAAATTTGGTATTTAAAACTCGTGTATAATTTGAAACAATATTAGATTTTGATTATACCTATATGATAAACCAGAAGTGGTACTCAATTTGGAGCTCTTAACAAATTTTCGAGGAGAACATAATAAAATATAATCCAAAATTTGGTATTACAGAATTTTCTATTAGAACAAATTAGCTTTTGTTTAAAAACGATTAACCGGAAATGATACTTTACTTAAAGCTCATTGCTATTTCAAACATGGAATTGACGGGAGGGCAACAGATTTTTTGTAATTATTTTCAAATTCGAGAATGGCTGTTTCATCGTAATTTACAAAATGCTGTGAATTTTGTAAATGAACACAAATATTTTTAGTGATAACTCTCCTCTCTTCTTGTTTGTGTTGGTTCTAACAAAAATTGTGTTTCTTTTTAAACTGTGTAATGTGTAATACTATTCAAAATTTCTAAACATGTAATCATAATAGCTAGATCATTCTACAACTGTTAATTTGCAATTTACATTTACAGTTAAACATATTTTATGTATTACAATTTCCAACATGTAACACACAAGTTATACAATACAAATGTACATTTTAGTATTCCCTAACGAAGATACAAAACTAGTAGCGAAATATTGGAATTTTAAATAAAATTTACAACTACATGGATTATTAATATAATTTCTGCCAATACCCTCCGAGAAATTCATTACTTTATTTTATCATTCAACAAGTACGGCACTACTTCCTCCTAATAATATGTACAATGATCGCTAATGGGACAAATTGAGCACTGGGTATAAGAATTAGCAGAATTATGGGGTTTTTGGAAAAACGGCGGCGGGCATCGAGACAGCAGCGGGTGAGCGGTAGATGTGAGGATCTCAAGGATCCGTATAGAAAAATGTTCGGAGGGTGTTGGAGTAACCGACGCCATGCGTCGCCACGCTGATGTCGCGCTGGTTCGGCGGGTAACGGCAATAATGGCAGACGAGGCGTAGGTACGCGTTTTTGATGTAATTGGCAAATCAACAACGGGCGTCGCGACGTTGCGGTTAATTAAAATAAAATCCCTAGCCACAAAAAACAACTTTATCATATTTAGTTTCCCGCACGTGCTAGCAAGTATAATATTGTGATTAATTAGAAAAAATCCTAGCCACAACAATTGTGGTTAATTAAAACAAAAACTATTGTGGTTAATTAGAAAAACCCTAACCGGAAAAAACAACTATCATTTCAAATTTCCTGCACGTGTTAACCTATATAATATTAAAACAAAAACCCTAACCGCAAACAAACAACTTTATCTTATATTGCTGTTATAATTATTTCAATTTTGAATAAGTTATATCCAAAATACAATCAGTTACTGCACACGCATGCCCCATTCGAAGTCCTCTATTTCAAACCCTCCATACAAACCTCATCCACCATTTAAATTCGGGTAAAAATACCCCAACCCCCATACCGCATTCAGGTAAATATTCAAGGTAAAGATTCGGGGGTTAATGCATAGTGTGCATACAAGACCTATTATCAACAACCAGAGGCTGTTGAAAAATCTGGGTCGATAGACCGAAAATTGAGCCAGTACCTCCCACAGTATACCTAGTCGAGGTAACACAGGATATCCCAGTCTCTCTGTAAGCATGATACTTATGGACAATATTTATTAAACAAAGACGGTAGCACAATCATAAACCTTAATTCGGTAGATTACTTGAACAATATGTCTATGGAAAAATCTAATCAACCATTTAATGTTAAGTATACGGACAGTGATACAGTAGTTAATATTTTACAAAAACAAAAATCTAATACAACAGGTTCAGATAACATGTCTCTTAAAATGATCATAATTATTTTACTCGTAATCAAAAATTATATCACGCACATCGTGAATATCTGTATTCTTGAATGTGATGTGTCCGATGTATGGAAATCCGCAGTTGTAAAACCGTTAGTGAAGCATAAAAATTGTTCTACTTTTGACGATATGCGTCCTATAGGTATTCTTCCTGCGTTGTATAAGGTTTTCGAGAGTTTGCTATAATCTAATTTTAGAATACTGTAAGGAGAATAACATTCTGCCAGAAAATCAGTCTGGTTTTAGAACCGGACGCAGCACAAATGCATGCCTCTTAAATATAGTTGATATGTTATTGAAAAACAACGATGATTCTAAAATTTCCTATTTAGTACAAATGGATTTCTCGAAAGCGTCTGAATGGTGAATCGTAGAATACTTTTCTCTAAACTGAAGATGGTATCAAAATTACCTTTATAACAAAACATTCCAAGTATGCATTGTTTTCAAATTTATATAGAATTAGTTCGGCATTGTCTCCTCCATAGTGCGGCGTACCACAAGGATTTATTTTAGGGTTATTATTTTTCTTAATACATGTAGGTGACATGCCATCTATTTTTAATTTTTGCAATATTCATTCCTACGCCAGCGACACTCAACTCATTGCATCCATTTAAGTCAAACGAACAAATAGATATAGTTAACGAGGAACTGGAAAAATTTGTGTTATGGGTAGACAAAAATAGTTTAAGAATAAACGTTAGCAAATCATCCCTTCTTGCTACAGGTAATGACAACAACATATATAAAACAGGACATACTGTTAGATGGAGTGCCTCTTAAAAGAAGTTTTTGAGCAAAATTATTAGGTCAGGTTGTGGATGAGAATCTGAAATTCGTGCAGCATTTAAACCTGAAACTTAAGGCTGCTAGACTTAAAATGCGACATTTGTATAATTCTGACATGATATAAGCACCGAGATTAAATTACGTCTTATTAATACATTATTCATAGACGGATAAATGGAATTATTCTTTTTCAGAATTCATGCTTACGTTTTGTTTATGATATGTAAGTACGAGTTCAAGTCTCAGAAATCCACCTATCTCTGTCTCGTATACAAAGTAAAATTAACTGGTACTCCACATTATTACGATTACGATATTACGATACAAATAAAAGATTTGTTCATAGTACCGTCCAACAGAAAATCTAAATTCAAGGCAGCTTTTTCATACCTAGCACCATTATTACACAATGGTTTGCCTGAAAATCTAAAATCTCTTGCTTATGGTTCTTTTAAATATCATGTTAAAAATTTGTATAATTCATATGTTTAGATTGTAATGGATTTCCGAATTTATAAAATCTACACGAACTGTGTTTTTCTTTTTCTATGCGTTTATACCTACTCCTAAATGGAGTGCTACATCGCTCTCCACCAGGCGGCGATTAGGAGGAAGCCGTACAGGTTGTCCCGACCTCGCAAATATGAAGAATATTGTATGAGTACCATGATTCGCACATGGCGGGTCACTATGGTTTTGAAAAAACTTACAAGAAAATTAAATCTCGGTTTTATTGGGTTGGTATGAGAAGAAAATCCAGTAACACAATGAAAAATATGTTGACTGCCAAAGATTTAATCCGAGAAATTATAAGAATTTTGGGTTATTGCAAACCCCGCTGCAAAACAGAAGATTCGAGGTAATATCCTGTAACTGCTACTTTTTGCTCACTCCTGTCTTTTGATAATTTTGTACAATCCTATTAGTCTTTACCTGTCATCAGTTCTTTTCTGCAAGCATAAATACGCTTGTATCAGCGTCCCTCGCTCTTCTTGGTCCCACTTTCTTGAGCACGCAGCTTCTTGGTCAGCTACAAGTGCGTGTGCACATTTTTAGAGTCGGTTTTTTTTTTGGTAGTATTTTACGAAATTTGGTTTTATACTACTTTACTTTATTTCGTAGGATGTTGTACTGTAAGTATCTCCTGATTTGTTTACTTACTTTTGCTATATTTTTCTTTTGGTACTTTTATTTAGAGTTTTCTTAGTTTTTTTTTTATAAAAAAACGTGCACTCACGTTTTGAGCCAGATTTACTTTTTTTGAATTCTTTCAGTGTTTTGTTATCAATTTTTTTTCTAGTTCAGCACTATCGTTTTTACCTTCCGTCACCTTTAGGTAAGGAAGGTATTGTCTTTGGTCAAAAAATTCGGTGGGGAGTTTTTAATGAATAAGCACGTTTTAAGGTCCCTAGAATACGATTTTACTATTTTTACGATGATGTCTGTATGTGTGTGTGTAACAAAATTTTCGTCTGCGATAACTCTAATACTACAATTCCAAAAATTATAATTCTTTCGTATTCCTCTTCGTATGAAGAGCTGATTAGATTTTGGTTATAATTGGTCAACCGGAAGTACCCTAATTTGAAGATTTTAACAGTTTTTCTTGAAAAAACGATGTTAAATATCATTTTTTCACATTTAATGTTATTATATATTAAAGAACATTGTATACTCTATACGATTTGACTGCATTTTATACTTCATATTAAATGGATATAGAGTTATAAAATTATAAAGAAATTAAATTTCATAAATTAGCCAGCTATGCTAGAAACAGCTACTAAATTAAGAAAATTCAGATTGAAAGATGTCAGTGTCAAGTGCAATTGACATAATCGTAGTATATTTGTGTCTTTTTGTATGAAATTTATATGATATACAAACAACTGTCGAAAGGTAATGTACCTACATACAAAAAATTTAGAATCTTTTGCAAGGAACTTTCTGTATGGATTTTGTAGAAAATTCAAACGCATTTACGAAAATTCTACCAGTAGATACTGCATCTACCGACTGTGTTCGAAAACACGAGTGGTAAAATGTTACCGTATTCGAAAATTGTTTAATATCTACCATATCCATCTACCGGATTCATGAAGAATCTAATCTCAAAAAAGGTAGTGGTGCAAAGCGAAGCGTGCGCGGTAAATTGGAAATGTGTTCAAAGTAGGACTCTGCTCAGTTTGTTAACTACGTGAAATTTCTAACCTGTTTTAAATTTTCAAATTTTTTCATAGGTTGTGGATCTACCCTGTTTACCACTTGCGTTCATAAAATATCGATTCCGCTAGCTATAACCTGATAAAAATCTGTTTACCGGTAACAGTTCACCGGTAGAATTTTCGTATATACCTCATATAACTGACGGAAGGTAATGTGCTGGCCACATCAGATTTTTTATTCATAATTCGGGTATATTCCCTTACTAACAATTTTGGTATTCATATTCATTCTCCATTTCATTACCTAGACACAGCCCAACAATCCTAACTTTACCTACCCCAGAGTGGATGTTGAGCGTATAGTTTTGCGAAGATAATCGGTGCAGTTTATTTACGTCGCGTTCGCGAATTTTTATTTAACTTCAGTTAACAATCCTCACAAAAGTTATTTGGTTACTTTTTGTTTTTATCTTTCCTTAGTTTACTACAGACTTAGTCAGTTGCTTTCCTTTAGTTTAGTTCTGTAGTGAGCGCACAACTTGTGGGAGGATTGAGTAAATTTTCTGCTAAGCTTTTAGCATAAATCGGCAATCCCTTTCAGAGCTGTACGTCGTGCTTTGCGTATTTTTGTGTCTTCTTTTTCTTTAGCAGTTCTTCAAAATTTCATCATCATAATCACCTCACTTTTAGCTACAATTGTATTGGGTAGGTAGTCTAGTACTGCAACTTTTTGTAACATATCTCATCATTCATTCACCACAATTATTAGCAGTAAGTATATTGTTTGGGAAATTTTTGTATAAATTTTTTGTATAATATTTTGTTTGCCGTGCACTTTCAGTGTTATATTTTTGATCATTTTTTTCCAAAAAAAAGGGTTCTCTATTTTCAAAATTTTTTCTTTTGGTCAGTTTGGTAACTTTAGCTCTCCTTGTTTTTGTGAGAAGAATTTTTTTGTGGAAACAAAGGCGACGCTGTCTCAAGAGCTATTTTCTGCCTTAGCTTTGTGTTTTGTAGTTAATTTTTCTCGCCCCGGTGTGGAGTGGTTGAGGTCCGCCTGGTGTTGTGGTTTCCCTGGATGCGACGCCGAAAATTCGAATACACAATTACAAGTATGTATACAAATTAATTGTGGAGGCCAAGGTCCCGGCGTAGCTTTGAATCCATCAACAGCCAAATACCAGCGTGGCCTTGAAACCATCGACAGCCACATCTTGGCATGGTTTTGCAACCACCAACAGACACTTTCCTACGTGGCTTTACAACTACTCTCAACAACATCCAGAAGCGGCCTTGAAACTACCAACAGCCAACGTCTGCCTTCCTTCGCTTCAAGCCTGCCAGCTCACACCAGGTGGGCTCGGTCTGCTCCAGGCCCGACAGAAGCATCCCAAAACATAGATAAGTATTTTTTGGTTTGTTTTATTCAAAAGGCAGTTCTACAATTTTCTGTTATATTTTTTGTAATTTTTTTTATTCGTGTACGCCGGCAAATATAAGTTTGGTAAATATTGTTTTGGTTTTAAATAAAAAATCTGATGTGGACACCACACGACTTCCTTGTACACAAGACCAATATGAAGTATAGACCCAAGTATATAATTGCACATATTTGACGTAATTTGACATTAGCATCTATTTTTTATTTTTTTGTTATTTTTTGTCCTAATCCATAGCAAGCTTCATTACAAAAACCAAAAATTATATAAGTTTTAAATATACATATCTCGCTTATACAAAGGGCTAATTTAATAATACTTGATGTGCTAGACACAGAATTTAATTCTCTAAAAAATTTATTTGAAGCATTTATTTCTAAAATCAAAATGAAACCATTTTATTGAAGAAAAACTGTTAACACCTTCAGGTAATATGCCACTTCCGATTAGCCTGTTTTAACCAAAATCCACTACGTTATTCCAATTGACATAAAAGTCTTATATACCAAATTTGAAAAGTGTTAGATTATATTTTAAGATAGTTTTTCATTAAAATCTATTATAGGCTTCAAATAAAGTACCATTTCTAGAAATTATGTAATGACCAAAAAGGGAGGTGCACAACTAGATGTTATAGCAATCCTAAATACAAAATTTCAACTTTCTACGGCTTACCGTTTTTGAGTTATGCGAGATACATACGCACGTACGTACGTACATACGTACGTACGTACGTACAGACGTCACGACGAAATTAGTCAAAATGGATTCAGGGATGGTCAAAATGGATATTTCCGTTGAAATCTCAAAACAGAAATTTTTCGCGATTACAATACTTCCTTTACTTCGTACAAGGAAGTAAAAAGAGACATTTTCACTCGAACATCATCGGTGGTCTGGCGCACACCATTCATACATTTTCACTCATTAGCGCCGGTGGCGCCCTTTTGCCTTGCATTCATTTTGCTCACATTTCCTTGTCACGTCCCACGACCCCGCTTACGACTTTACAGCTACAGGCACTCCCCTATGTGTGTAGTGATCGAGCACCTCCACCAGGTAGGTACCGATTGCGTCACAATCCGTTGATCTTATGGGACCTTTACCACTAACGTCGTCTGAAGAACAGTGAATTTTCGTAATCCAAGATACATGCTTTAGATGGATAGAATTGCTTGCACTGAAGCAAGCCACTGCTGAAGCATATGCGAGATGCTTAATCGATGAAATAATCCCACGTTATAGGACACCACGTAGTGTAATTAGTGATAACGGGGTCCAATTTGCAGGAGAGGTTATGTAAAATTTAACACCAGCATATCATCCTAAGGCAAATCCAACAGAACGGAAAAACCGAGATATTAAAATCCAATTAGCAATGCTGAAACTAAATGTCACACCGCCTGGTCAACCTATTTGCCCATCATATGATTTGCTCTAAACAGTTTCGAAAGTATATCTACAAGACGTACACCTGCTTACCTGACATTTGACATGGACTTATGAACACCTGATGACGTAGAACGAGATCTACGTGCTATTGTACAAAAGCACCATTCGTTGTCCCGATGACTCCTTACCTAGAGTTGCTTTATATTCATATGTCTATGAACAACCCTTATCTCATTAGATATTAGTATATTACATCCGAGGTAGGATATGAGAAGCGAAGCCTCGAGGTCAGATATAGCGCAAGGTTGTGATAAAATCCCCACCGAGGTATGTATACTATTTTATTCACAATCACCTTTTCTAAATCAATAATTTTTATAATAAATCAATGAATTATAACCTTTAAATTTACTAATATTTGTGGCGACCAGCAAGTCATGAGATAAAATTATTATTTG
The DNA here is from genome assembly GCA_963082715.1 of Harpalus rubripes. Taxonomy (NCBI): domain Eukaryota; kingdom Metazoa; phylum Arthropoda; class Insecta; order Coleoptera; family Carabidae; genus Harpalus; species Harpalus rubripes. The sequence continues at coordinate 15,164,128 of OY720464.1, forward strand.
AAAATTTACGTTGGTCATGAAACGTGGCAGTCGTTTCAGTATCTATGTACAATTTTTGAGTTGCATTTTTGTTAATAAAACGTACAATTCTTTTCATGTGTATTTAATTTTATTTTTTTATTATTATTGATTGATTGATTGATTGATTTAATGTCCTTCGGCCTAAGAAACGCTGGTCAAACTTTTCAACACTTCATTGACGAGGTCGTTTCAGGTTTAGACTTCTGTTTCCTTTACGTCGATGACATTTAAATATTTTTTTCAAATGTCAACGACCACAAGTCTCATCTTCACACTCTATTCACACGACTTAATAATTATGGAATTCCAGTAAACGTAAACAAGAGCATTCTAAGATCTTACAAAGTACAGTTCTTGGACTATGAAGTCCAATCCATATATGAACGCATCGCTGCTCTTCAGGATTTCCCGTCCCCTTCATCTGCAAAAGGCCTCCGTCGATTCTAGGATAAGCTAAATTTTTACAGGCGCTTCATCCCATCTGCGGCTCAGACACCACTCAATGCCGCCCTTGCTGGTATTCGCGGAAACCAGTCTATGTCCTGGACCCCAGACCTGGAGCAAGCTTTCACTGCTTCCAAAGAAAGCATGTCCAAAGCCACCCTACTGGCTCATCCCGAACCAAATGCACATTTAGGCCTCTTCACAGACGCGTCTAACGTCGCTATTGGTGCAGCCCTGCAGCAGCTAACGGAGAATACCTGACAACCACTAGCATTCTTCTCCAAGAAGCTAACACCACGTCAGATGGAATGGCCAACCTACTACTCAGAACTATTCGCTGTCTACTCCGCCGTTTAACACTTCCGACACATTTTAGAGGCCCAGCACTGTACAATCTACACAGACCACAAACTACTCACCTACGCATTCCTACAACATCGTGAAAAACTTCCTCCTATCCAACTAAACCAACTTTCTTTCATTTTCCAATTCACCACAAACATAAAACATGTTAATGGTTCAGACAATATTGTCGCAGATGCCTCTACTCCAGTCTATGCACTCATAAATGTTTTTCCAGTCAATTTACAAAAACTTGCACGCTTCCAAGGATATGATGCTGAACTTTGCGAACGTTTATGCGGCTTTGATATCCCTAGAAAGACCTGGACAACGCTCAATTGGATACGGAGTCATCATGGTAGATGTCTGTGACTGTGGAAATGCTCCTCAAACTTTACACCATATAACGACAGAATGTCCACTAAGACGGTTACCAGGCACACAGCAAGAACTAAATCCCCTCGAGGGCACTGCTATCCAATGGTTGAATAACCTAGATATCATCCCATAAGTCAGAACACAAAGACATTTATGTTAGTTAATTCTTGTTCTTGTTATTTTTAATGTTATGTTTTCTTTTTGTTTTGACATATATATACAGGGTGTTAATTAAAAAGCGGGCCATAGGCGTTTAACATGGGAAATCAGTTTTTCCTTACGCAAAACTTCCCATTTAATTTTAAACAAGAATGTTTCAAATAAATGTTGTAGAGAATTAAATTCTACATCAGCATTACTAAACAGATTTTATTTTGCATGTTTTGTAACCTGTAAAATCCAATTTAAAATTTTATAAATATTACTCATTTGTAGTGATAGCCATGAAATTTAAACAAAATTACAGAGAAATGCATATCGTTTGAATTGTCAGAATTTCGATTTTGCAGGTTACAAAATAAAAATAAATAAAATCTATTCAATAATTTAGATGTAGATTATAAAAACAAAATATTTTCAAGGACATAGGATAGAACATAATTATCAGTAATTTTTATTTGAAATGCTAATTTCTGACAGTTCAAACGATATGCATTTCTTTGTAATTTTGTTTAAATTCCATGGCTATCACTACAAATGAGCAATATTTATGGAATTTCAATTTGGATTTTACAGGTTACTAAACATGCAAAATAAAATCTGTTTACTGGTGCTGGTGTATAATTTAATTATCTACAACTTTTATTTGAAACACTTTTATCTAAAATTAATTGGGAACTTTTACGCAAGAAAAAACTGTTTTCCCATGTTAAACGCATATGGCCCGCTTTTTAATTAACACCCTGTATATATATATATATATATATATATATATATATATATATATATATATATATATATATATATACTCTTGCGTCGCGCCATCACAAAGAACACGAAGCTATGTTATTGATGCTCAATCGGCGCGGGAACTAGTTTTGACCGCGTAAGCGTCATATTATCGATCGGTTGCAAGCAAGTAGTGCAGCTAGCAGCAGATAGCTCCGCGTTGCGAGGAGCGAAATAACACGTCACGATTATCGATCGCCTGACAAGCGCGCGGCGTTCCCGCTAGTTGGCGTTGAGTGTATCAAGTTACTTCGTCAGTCGACTTGCTACTGTGGATTTAGATAATAGAGTATGCGGTACACGACATCTTCACTCGGTTTTCGGTCCGAGTGACGACTCCCACGGTTCTTAACTGAGGGACGAACAATCAGCCCGACTGTAACAGCAGGATAAGCTGACGGTCACTCTCTTTTCCCACCAGTCCCCAGGTTTACGGAACTAGACTTTTTTCAAGCGGACCATTTCTTGGTCCACCGACCTTCACTACGGCTAACCCAAGAGGACGAAGTACGGGCCAGATCCGACACTGGCAACGGAAGAACTTCACGGTTGGGACTGCTAACAAGGCCAGGGAAGGATCGACACGACCGCCAGTTTCTCCGGGCCCGTCTTCACGGTCTCGATCTACCTTGAAGGTGCGCACCTCTCCATCGACCGGAGGCCGACCTTCAGCGATTAGCGAGCGACCAAGGTCTCTCCCGGCTGCCTCTGAGGGAACTTCCTCGGCAGAAGCAGCCACCAGTTCAGAAGTCTTACGACCTGAAGCGGATTTCTCCTTCGAGGTCCTGTCCCCGTGCCGTCGACAGAAGCCGGCTACATCCTGCGGACCCACGGCTGCAGCCTCAGCTTTTCACACGAGCTGATTCCAGTCGGACCTTCTCTTCTCAACTGACAACTCCACAGTTAGGACCGAAGCCATTAATCCTACGAAGATTGACACTGCTGAAGAATCAGTACCACACCGTTGACCTAAGCCGGGTTCATCCAGCAGACCCACGGTTGAAGCTGGTCCAAGCAGCCTACGAGAAGCTGCCTGAGCTTCGACTTCTGCGAGAATTTGCATTCGAATATTTGTTTAATTAATGTTATGTATTAAAAATTATAGTTAATAAATCGAGTAGAAACTACACCGAGTATTGTTTATCTAAACGTCCTTCCCTTATCGAAATTAAAATAGTTGGGTGCCTGGAGTCGCACCCCAACAATACCATTGGATAGCAGTGCCTTCGAAGCGATTTAGTTCTTGCAATGTGCCTGGGAACCGTCTTAGTAGACATTCTGTCGCTATATGGTGTAATGTTTGAGGAGCATTTTCACAGTCATAATAATAGTATATAACACATAATTATTAATTATATCTTTTGATTATTTATTTTGCATTGTCAAAGTGTGTTCTTGTTGTCAAACCAGACTTACCAACTGAGCCATTTAAATGAATGAAGCTAGTTAATTACGACAGTAAATAGCGTTACAATAGCATGACAGCCTAACTCCGTTGCTTGAAACTTGTGGATAAAAAAATAATCTAATTAAATACAATTCGAGAGTTAGATAAATTAGATAATAATTTGACAGATTTTTCTCAAACTTGTTGCCATTTGGCAATAGTCACGAAATCCAGTAGAGCAACAAGTTTTCGAAAAATCTGTCAAATTATTTTCAATTTATTCTCAGTCTCTTGTTATATTATTACTGATAATGTTCCTTGGGAAATTATCAGCTATAATATCCTGAAGACATTGAAAAATACGAAATAATTTTATAACTGTTACCGAAAGCGCGTTGCTTAGTAACCGCCAAAAAAAAATATTTATGGACATTTGTATGTGTCTTTCCTCTACTTTTTGTCTAATTCAAGCAGGTGTCATAGTGTCATTTTTATTACCTCACTTCACACTGAACAAATTCATAGTCACGTTCACGTACATAGCTACTATACTCTACTACTGACATCGACTGGGGTTTACACATAAAAATTCTGTCAAATACAAATTCTTTGTGAAATTAATATTAAAACTGAAAAAAACTCTTACCGAATATCCCTCGTATCGATCATTGATAAATACTTACAATTTTATCACAACTTCCTCAAGCACGTTGCTGTCATAAAATTATTTCGTAATTATCAATGTCCTCGGGATATTATAACTGATAATTGAATATAATCATTGAAGACCTTGGAAGAAGAAAGGGATTAATCAAAATTTTCATTTCTGTAAAAAAAGGAAAAATGAAAACTAATAAAAAATAACATTTTTGAACTTATTCTCATAGACTAACGTATAATTCAGCAGAGAATGAGACTTTGGGAGTTTGATAATAAAAAATAAGGCTGTTGTTGCCAAAAATTATAATTTGATGCAAAAATGGGAAACTATGTAAAAAAATAACTTATTACAGAAAATTATAAATTGTTTACGTTCAGCACTATGAATACAGTAGACGTACACAAATAACTGAATAGAAACTGACACGGTCTTGTACGAACATGTCTGTACAGAATACAATAGCAATATGAGACTTTGGTGCAGTGAGTTATCCCATTCTTGTACAAATCCTTTTTACAACTAAAACGCAACGTGTACTACGAAACGCAGAACAAATTTCTATTTCGCCGAATTTGGAGTTATCCTCTTTTTACATCAAGGTCGTCAACTGTCTACCACCGTGCACAAGATACTTACTTCTTTGTTCATCTGTATATCGGAATTTAATTTTTAATGACGTGTTTCCTCTTGAGAATTGGCAAAAAAATATCCCAGAAAAAAAATAAACATAATATCCAGGTAAGAATCCATAATACGGATGAAAAAATGTCTAAAATAAATTATTGTGTGAGCTTTATCGATAAACATTTTGAAGATAAAGTTATGCAGTGGTATGAAGATGATATAGAAAGTGAAGATTTAAGTGTCGACGGAAATGATCAGACAGTAAGCGAATATGGTTTATTTATTTTTTCATTAAATGAAGATAGCAAACATAGTGAGAATAATAAATAATAAAATGAAAATTTATAATTACCACATTTATATTTACATTTACTTATTATTTGTACCATTACTACAAGAAATCAGAATATTTAAACTGCTCAAATAAGGTTTTCCGCCACTGAATCGAAATTCTTTGACTATATATGTGAACGAATTAATTTTTTAATAAAATACAATTTTTCTTTTTATAACTTGTTTATTTTTAAAATTGTTTTAGAAATCGAAGTCTTGCGCAGCGCTTAAAATGATTAAATGTATTTTGGACAATTTAAAATTATTAGTGTGATTATGGTGATGTAGATATCCAAGTACAATCATGCATTAATCATATGTAAGTAATAATTAGTTCAAATAAATACATTAATATATTTATCTTTCATTTAATCTCTCAATTTCTTTTAATAAAAGGATAT
>OY720464.1:15174666-15269666 GCA_963082715.1 Harpalus rubripes
CTGGTATAATTTTTTTCTTCAATAAGTGAATGTCCCCCTTGATCTATTGCAACTTTTATTTGAATGATTTTCTTCTATTTCTAATAATTAAGAAAATAATTGGGGGTCGCATATCCGTGAAACACCCTGTATATATAAAGATCCTCTATCCATTTAGTATTGGGACCAGCGAAATCTCGGGCCTAGGTACCTGGGACTCCGCCGATAAGGTCTTATAATAATCTTTACGTACATCCAACTCGTCTACGTACAATTCAAAAACAAAGTACTAACACTAACAGTCTTATGTTTTTCCTCGCCTGCTCGCCCAAACTGCCCACGCAAATTGCTCATCTAAAATACCCGCACAACATGCCCAACCACATTGCCCTTAAAAGGAAACCTGTCGTTTGATAACACTAACAAATGAAATGTTTTCTGAAGAAATAAAATTATTTCACAACTCGATCGTCTTTTGTTTTTTGCAAAAAGTTGTCGTGTTTGATATCAAATAAAATGTTTTCTCAAAACCTGCTATGCAGAAATATTAAAAATTTGACAACTCGATCGCCTTTTGTTTTTTGTAAAAAGTTGTCAGAAATATGTCTTCTCTGATATCAAATGAAATGTTTTCTCGAGAACTGCTATGGAAAAATGCCAAAAATCTCGATTTCTTCTTTTGCAAAAAGTCGGAAATATGTCGTCCTTGAAATTAAATGAATTGTTTTCTCAAAATAAAAGATAAAGCAACAGTACCTCCCTGGCCTCCCGTCAATTAAAAATGAGGCCAGAGCAATAGTACCTCCTGCCAACTAAATCAAAGTGTAAGGGTGACAGATGTTTTTGAAGCACTGAACAGATTTTCGTGAATAATATATTATGATATATTCCAAAACTTTTCAAATCTAGCATTTAAAACTTCTATATGAAATGGAACAACATATTAGATTCTGGTTTCCGGAAGTGATACTTTACTTGATTATAAATATGTTATGATATATTTCAAAACTTTTAGAATTTGGTATTTAAGATTTTTATATAAAGGGAAGCAATATATTAGATTTTGGCTAAAATTGATACACCGGAAGTGATACTTTCTTTATAGCTCTGAACAGAATTTCGTGAATAATATATTAAGATACAATCCAAAACTTTTCAAACTTGGTATTTCAGACTTTTATATTAATGAGAACGACATATTAGATTTTTTATAAAATTGATATACCGGAAATAGTAATTTAAGGGAAATTTGGTTGTGCACATTGCGTGGGCAGTTTGGGTGAGCAAGTTGTGTGGGAAGATAAAACACTATCGGCTAGTCCTAGAAAATCTTTATATATATATATATATATATATATATATATATATATATATATATATATATAGTTTAAGATTAATGTATGAAATATTACAAAAGCAGCGAACAACCGGTTTTTTTAAAAAACGTTGAAACATTTGTTTTTTAGACTTAAAATTAACCAATCGGAGACCAACACCTTTAACGTGTGTTTGCCGTAATTTTAAGTTACTAGGGTTTTATACAAATCAAATATTCTTTAAAATGTGTGGGCGACTGTAGTTTTCGAAAAATGTCAGTGTTAAATTAAATTTGACAAGGTGAATAAAAAAAGGCAAATTCTTACCATGTATTCAGCCGCTGATTACTTAGAAATGATTATAATTTTCGGAGAATGTGGATGTAACGCTAGAGGGGCAGCACGAGTCTATTCGGAACGTTTTCCGAATAGGAATCTTGTGGATCATAAAGTGATATTGAGAACCATCGCAAGGACGCATGAGACCGGTCAAGTTATGCCAAATCGAAAAGAAACTGGTGGTGCTCCCAGAATCGCTCGTACAGTTGAGAACGAAGAAGCTGTTTTAAATGTCTTTGAGGAAGATAGTATCAGAAGTATCAGAGAAGTTGCGGGCCAATTAGGTATTTCCAGGGCTTTGGTACATCGAATTTTGAAAAATAATCGGCAACACCCGTATCATTACACTCGTGTACAGCATCTACAGCCGGAAGATTACCCTGCTAGAAGAGAGTTCTGTACGTGGTTGCTAAATCAAGAGATACTCGAACCAAATGTTGATTCGCGGATTTTATTTTCGGACGAATCGACTTTCGGCAGGCAAGGATGTTACAACGTTCATAATAGGCATATTTGGGCAGAGGAAAATCCGTGGGCCACTTTTCCAAGAGCATTTCAGCATCGATATTCGGTAAATTTGTGGACTGGTCTGTAGGGGGATCGTGTGGTATGTTAAGATTATCAATTAATTTCTAGATAATTTGATTTTTCCTCTCTAAGATCGGACCTTTCGAATTTCCTGCACGTTTAACAGGACGCATTTATGCTGAATTCATAGACACAGAACTTCCAGATTTAGTAGATGAAGAGGTACCACTCGCTTTTCGTATTAACGAATGGTTCCAACACGACGGGGCACTACCTCATTTTAGTCGAGAAGTGCGGGAAATTTTGAACCAACAGTATCCTGACCGTTGGATAGGACGTGGTGGTCCACGAAATTGGCCCGCGCGGTCTGCCGATTTAAATCCTTTGGATTTCTTTCTTTGGGGACATGTGAAAAACTTCGTTTACAGAGAACCCATTGACACAGAGGAGGAGCTCAGAGTTCGAATTCAAGAGGCCTTTACAACAGTTACCCCACAAATGATTATGAACTCTAAATTGAGCCTGTTAAGAAGGGCGCGATTATATTTACAAATGAACGGAGGACATTTTGAGCATCTGCTCTGATTGAATCGTTCCATGGGTGTTATTACTATTGTATAAATTGCATTACAATAAAAACGGTTCTATATAGATCCACCGTTTGTTGTTTTAATCTCAAAGAATTCAAATGACAATAATATTTTCGTTTAACACATTTTACACAGCTGATACAACACGTTGCATTGTACGATATAAATGATGATCTCAGATGACACCTTCGCTAACCTAAATTTGTTGACAGTGAAAAGTCAACTCTAAAGTGTCAAAATTACAGTAAGTCAAACAAATTTTGTAACTCACTTGTAGTATTTTTGAAACCCAGCAACCAGTTTTATTTTGTAATAATATCATCACACCTCAAGATATCCTTCCGGGATTGGTGGATTAAATTCTTGTAACTCCGTTATGCAAGCAGCTGCACAACGTGCACAACCAAATTGCCTTTAAAGAGAAACCTGCTATTTGATACCAAACACGACATATATCTGACTTTTTGCGAAAGACAATCGAGTTTTCAAACTTTTGACATTTTGACGTTTCTGCATAGCAGCTCTTGAGAAAAATTTTCTTTTAATACCGAACACGACATATTTTTGACATCTTCGAGCAAAAAACAAAAGACGATCGAGTAGTGAAATTTTTGACATTTCTGCATAGCAGCCCTTCAGAAAACATTTCATTTGTTACCAAATACGACATATTTCTGACAAGTTTTTGCAAAAAACAAAAGACAATCGAGTTATAAAATTTTTGACATTTCTGCATGACAGGTATTGAGAAAACATATCACTTGATACCAAACACGACATATTTTCGACAACTTTTTGCAAAAAACAAGACGATCCAGTTGTGAAATTTTTTACATTTCTGCATAGCAACCCTTCAGAAAACAATTCATTTGTTACCACACACGACATATTTCTGACAACTTTTTGCAAAAAACAAAAGACAATAGAGTTGTCAAATTTTTAACATTTTTGCATAGCAGCTTTTGAGAAAACATTTCATTTAATACCAAACACATGTTTCTGACTTTTTTCACACAAATATTTGATTTTTGTGCATGGCAACCCTTAAGAAAACATTTTATTTGATACCAAACACGACATATTTCAGACAACTTTATGCAAATAAAATCTGATGGGGCCAGCATATGACCTTCCGCCAATTCCATGTTTAAAATTGCAATGAGATTTAAGTATCACTTCCGGTTGTTCGTTTGTAAAAAAGAATCTAATTTATTATTGCAATAAATAACAAAGTCTGTAATACAAAATTTGGATCATATTTTATTATGTTATATTCCTTGACAATCTGTTAAGAGCACCAAATTAAGTGCCACTTTTGGTTTATCATATAGGTATAGTCAAAATGTAATATGTATGTATGGATCATATTTTAATATTTTATTCTAGAAAATCGGTATGGAAAGTATGGAATATTAAAAAAATAGCGAACTCAACCGGTTTTTCTAAAAAAATCTGCAACACGTCGATTTTAAATAAATAAATAAATTTATCATCACGGCTTATTACCCATTGGTGTGTATATATATATACCGGGTGACACTTGAAATCCGTTCCATACGCATTTAATATGGTAAAACAGTTTTTCCTTGCGTGTTTCCTCTCAAATTATTTTAGAAAAAATTCTTCAAATAAAAGTTGTACAGCATAAGATCTTACATTTGTTATGCTTATTGTTTTTACTTGGCTATGACTATTTTTGACGTGATTGTCGACACTTTCATATCAAATTTAATTAAATTAATTTTGTTTATTTCAAGTATTTTTCTCAAAAATAATTTGGGAAGTAACGCGAAAGGAAAAACAGTTTTCCCGTGTTAAATATATATATCAAAAGTATATCTTCCCTTGGCATTTTTTCGTAAAATCAAACAAAAATTATTTTTATAGTCTTGTAAACCCAATCCGGGGACATACTATACATATATATATATATATATATATATATATATATATATATATATATATATATATATATATATATATATACAATTATAACTTTTGTAGGATTTCAGTGAAAGGGCATGAAAGTAGAACTCGTTTCTTGATTATTTCATCTAGCTTTCGGATTTATTTAATCCTTCATCAGGATGCTGTAAAATTATACATCAATGTAACAAATAGTAGTTAACATTTAGGTATACAAACTTACAATAATGTGAAGTTTAGTTATAACATAGCTTCATTGAAAAATATAAAAATATATAGGTACAATTTTGGTCTGCTGGAAACACAAGTTTTACTACGGAGTTCTTCTCTCAACAGGTAGGGTGTTGCAGATGTTACTGTGGTGGGGGAATGGCGCTGAATTCAAAACGAAGAAGATGGGAATAGCAAATAGATGTCACGATCAAGAACTTGTTTGGGTATTATTATTTTGGTGTTGAGTATTATTGTTTTATATTATATCAAATAGGTTTGTGTATATAGCGCTCAAGCCATCTATGTCTGTTTTTTTTTATTAATTGTGTGGGGTGTATTAAATATATGGTACATTTCTAAAAACGTTCGTTTTTGATAATTTGTTTCTGTATCTAAAATTTTGATATTTTTATAGTCCATTGTGTGTTTTTCATTAGTGACATGTAATGAAAGTGCTGATGCATGGGGTTTAATTTTAGTGTCACTTTTGTGTGATGTTATTCTACCGGACAATTGGCGTGATGTTTGGCCTATGTAACATGAATTACAGTCTTTACACGGGATGTTATAAATGACGTTTGACGCTTGCAATGTGGGGGTTGGGGTTTTGACTTTAGTGAAAATATTTTTAATAGTTGTGCAATTTTTATTGGCAATTTTTATAGAGTCATCTTTAAGAATTTTTGTTAGTTTTGGGGTCAGCTCTGCAATGTACGGCAACGAGCAGTATTTTATACGATTGCTGCTATTAGTTTGGGTGATATTATTGTTTTCGGGGGTTTGATTTGGGCTATTGAACAGTAAGTTGTTAAGTAAGTTTTTTGGATACGCATTTTTAAGTAGTACATCCCTCAGCCTAGTCAGATTTTTGTGGTGGAGTGAAGGGTGTGAAATTTTTAGTACGCGGTGTTTTAAGGCAAGAACTACATTAATTTTGGTCTGTTTGGGTTTTTGAGAATAATAATGAATATATCTTTGTGACGATATTGGTTTTATATACCAGTCTAATTTCAAATTTCCTGTATTATCTCTAATAATTAATGTGTCTAAAAATGGAAGACTATTATTAGTTTCCATTTCTAGTGTGATTTGTAAGTGTTTGTTGTACTTATTGAATGTATGAAGAATGTGTTCAGGTAGGTACAATTTTGGTCTGCTGGAAACACACACAATGGACTATAAAAATATCAAAATTTTAGATACAGAAACAAATTATCAAAAACGAACGTTTTTAGAAATGTACCATATATTTAATACACCCCACAAAATTAATAAAAAAACAGACATAGATGGCTTGAGCGATATATACACAAACCTATTTGATATAATAAAAAATAATAATACTCTACAACAAAATAATAATACCCAAACAAGTTCTTGATCGTGACATCTATTTGCTATTCCCAACTTCTTCGTTTTGAATTCAGCGCCATTCCCCCACCACAGTAACATCTGCAACCCCCTACCTGTTGAGAGAAGAACTCCGTAGTAAAACTTGTGTTTCCAGCAGACCAAAATTGTACCTATATATTTTCATATTTTTCAATGAAGCTATGTTATAACTAAACTTCACATTATTGTAAGTTTGCATACCTAAATGTTAACTACTATTTGTAACATGGATGTATAATTTTACAGTATCCTGATGAAGGATTAAATAAATCCGAAAGCTAGATGAAATAATCAAGAAACGAGCTCTACTTTCATGCCCTTTCACTGAAATCCTACAAAAGTTATAATTATAATTAAAACAGTGACGAATTCTCAACGCGTATTAACAGGAAATGGGGTTCTTCCAATACATCCACCACCATTATGGCTTACAAGTGAAGAACTTATACAAATCATGGGCTACAACGAACAGCAAGATAGCCTCAATGAAAAATAGGAAAATATTTCTCCTCAAATGTCGACAAAATGGAGTCTACCCACAACACATAACTCATAACTACCAACAACATCCCCAAAGCATCCAAGACTACAGTGGAAAAACACTACAACAAGTAGAGAGAATGTACAACAGGCTCAAAAAACAAATACTTAAAATAGAAATAGATGTTACAATCAAACAACTTAAACAATTAGAGTCACAACAAAAAAGGTATGAAGATCATATGTTAAACTCAACCCCGCCATATCTTTTAAAAAATTTCAAACAAAAACAACAGATATCATTCAATAGAAAATTTTATAAAATCAAACAAACTAACATAGACAAATTAAATAAATTGATTTCAATAGGGCGCAGCAAACTACGAACACAACCGAAATGGTTTAAAAACATCAGTTCTCAGACTATTCCCAGTGAAGTCAAAACACAACTTGGCCTTGGCCCGAAATTCTGTATAGCTCCTGCAATAAACCAGGTATGTGTTCGGAGATTGTTGAGCGATATTGAATATATCATTGCTAATTTTGACGAACATAACAAAAAATGTATGTAGAGCAAAAGCCACAAATGTCATTACTAATTACCTCCAGAATACACAACAAAACTCCTATACCACACACCTTTATAATATTACAAAAAAATTCCTAAAACAAAATCCAAATCTTATAGTAATACAATCTGATAAGGACAATGTAACATGTATTATGGACAAAAGCACCTATGAAGAAAAATCCCTGGAAATATTAAATGATCCCAACGCTTACAAACCACTTACACGCGACCCAACTAATACTATACAACAAAAATCAAACCAACTAATTTCTCAACTGAAAAACAAACAAGCTTTACACCCCGATATTGCAAAAACTTTAACTATCTATAATTCTACAGCTCCCAAATTTTACGGCAAACCCAAAATTCACAAACCCACCCTAGCACTTAGACCTATCATATCATCAATTAATGCACCTAACAGTAAAATAGCCCAATATCTTACTGATACTCTAACGGTATCCTACAATACAAATAATAATTACTATATAAAAGATTCATTTGAATTTGCTGATTTCATAAATAACTTTACAATTCCGAAAAACTACATACTCATTAGTTTAGACGTTGTTTCCCTATTTAGTAATATATCAATTGAAACTACTATTGACAGTATAACAGCGAAATGGGATACCATCTCCGATAACACGACCCTCAACCAGACAGAATTCATAAACCTCATAAGATTCATATTTGACAGCAGCTACTGCGTTTTCAATGAAAAGTTCTACAAACAGATTCTAGGCAGCCCAATGGGAGCAATAATTAGCACCATTGTTGCTCAATATATAATGGATACATTGTTAGATACTTGTATACCCAAATTAAACTTCGAACTTCCGTTCATAAAAAAAATTGTAGACGACATTGTGACTGCAATGCCAGCGGATGGAGTTGAACACATTCTTCATACATTCAATAAGTACAACAAACACTTACAAATCACACTAGAAATGGAAACTAATAATAGTCTTCCATTTCTAGACACATTAATAATTAGAGATAATACAGGAAATTTGAAATTAGACTGGTATATGAAACCAATATCGTCACAAAGATATATTCATTATTATTCTCAACAACCCAAACAGACCAAAATTAATGTAGTTCTTGCCGTAAAACACCGCGTACTAAAAATTTCACACCCTTCACTCCACCACAAAAATCTGACTAGGCTGAGGGATGTACTACTTAAAAATGCGTATCCAAAAAACTTACTTAACAACTTACTGTTCAATAGCCCAAATCAAACCCCCGAAAACAATAATATCACCCAAACTAATAGCAACAATCGTATAAAATACTGCTCGTTGCCGTACATTGCAGAGCTGACCCCAAAACTAACAAAAATTCTTAAAGATGACTCTATAAAAATTGCCAATAAAAATTGCACAACTATTAAAAATATTTTCACTAAAGGCAAAACCCCAACCCCCACATTGCAAGCGTCAAACGTCATTTATAACATCCCGTGTAAAGACTGTAATTCATGTTACATTGGCCAAACATCACGCCAATTGTCCGGTAGAATAACATCACACAAAAGTGACACTTTAAATTAAACCCCATGCATCAGCACTTTCATTACATGTCACTAATGAAAAACACACAATGGACTATAATAATATCAAAACTTTAGATACAGAAACAAATTATCAAAAACGAATGTTTTTAGAAATGTACCATATATTTAATACACCCCACACAATTAATAAAAAAACAGACATGGATGGCTTGAGCGCTATATACACAAACCTATTTGATATAATAAAAAACAATAATACTCAACAACAAAATAATAATACCCAAACAAGTTCTTGATCGTGACATCTATTTGCTATTCCCAACTTCTTCGTTTTGAATTCAGCGCCATTCCCCCACCACAGTAACATCTGCAACCCCCTACCTGTTGAGAGAAGAATTCCGTAGTAAAACTTGTGTTTCCAGCAGACCAAAATTGTACCTATATATTTTTATATTTTTCAATGAAGCTATGTTATAACTAAACTTCACATTATTGTAAGTTTGCATACCTAAATGTTAACTACTATTTGTTACATTGATGTATAATTTTACAGCATCCTGATGAAGGATTAAATAAATCCGAAAGCTAGATGAAATAATCAAGAAACGAGCTCTACTTTCATGCCCTTTCACTGAAATCCTACAAAAGTTATAATTATAATTAAAACAGTGACGAATTCTCAACACGTATATATATATATATATATATATATATATATATATATATATATATATATATATATATATATACGGGGTTACGCTATCATTATTTTATAAACTATTCAATATCAAAACAGTAGCACTTCCGGTTTAACCGGAAGTAGACCATAATTTTCTTATTTTAAATGAAATGCTATATTTTTATTTACCATTGAACGCAGCTGAAAATTTTACATATGAAATCATAGAAAAATTTTACTCATGATTAACCACTTCCAGCGTAATTAAACCTTTTTGATTTTTTCACCAATAACAGCCACTTTTTATCACTCTATATCTCTAGAATGAAAACGATTAACTAAAATCCGTAAAAACAGTTTTATAAAAATTCTTTTGTTTAGAATAGTATAAATTAATAAGTATGTTCTACAGTATTATTAAATATGATTTTCTGTTCAAATTACTGTATATATTAAGCACAGTAGCAATTTAAAAATTTACTTTTTGAATTGGCGCCAAATTACACTGCCTGTGACGTCAGAATTACATTAGCCAATGACAAAACTGGAAAGATGATGAGAAAAAAACAAATGTATCATACATCAACGTCAATGATTGCTTTAATGACAACTGTGTGACATAAGGTCTGACTTATAGTGCAGCGTGATTTTTGGTTCTTTAGTGTAGTTCTTAGTTATTTATTATTATATTACAGCGTTATATTTCATAGTTTAATGCCCAGTATTATAAAAGATGGATATGTAAAGCACTAGCAAAGTAAAATTTACTCTTGAAGTAAAATACTTTATTCCAGAGATTTTCGTCAAAACAAGAATAAAAATACTAGCTAATTAAATCTATAGGATAAATTACTCCACCGATGTTCGAGGAAATAAATTTTATTCCGTAAAATACATGTGACACATGTCAACATTAATTAAATTAAATTCATTATACATTTCATCCCATGTATTATTTTTATATTTATTTATCTCAAACATGTTTACTTTGTCTATTTCTAAGTAATTTTTCCCCGGTCTCTTTTTTCCATTTTAGTTGACACCTGACACTTTATGACACGCACACACACTTCATTGTCTATTTTGACTTTTGGATTTATTTCGTGTTAGGAACATACAGAATACATATTGTTAAAACATATTCCAGCGACACATTGTTTGGAACAGATCCTCTTCCGTTGGTGATTGACATTATCGCCACTAGTAGTCTTAAGAAATACCGTCTAGTTATGTTTATCCTAGATTTATCAATCTCTCATATGTTCCAGTAGTCCAAAGATTAGTCGGTATAAGAAACCGTAGCCTGAGTGCGTCATTTTCCAGCTAAAAATTCAATGTATTCCATAGTTCTAATTTAATTATAAAAATATTTATATTTACATCAAAATGATCTTTATAACAAAGAAGTTTTAATTTAATGTTTTTATCTTTACTTGCGACAACCATTTCATTCTTCGTTTTGAGGCACTACTAGAAATATTTTTCCCTATTATCAGTTCTATTTGCCACACTACACAAAACACTTTTTTACAACCATGTTTGATTATTTCCAAATACAAAAATCAGTAGTAGTTGACAGCTGTCATGACTGTCACTCGTTTAATTTCCGTCGGTGGCATATGTAAGCCACACCCTCATTGGTTAGGTCGTTTCGAACGTCATCAGTCGAAAGGGGAAGCGGAAATTCAAACATAATTTCAAAGACAATTTTCTCATGAATAAAGAATAATACGAAGAAAATAAAAAATAGGGGTAAAATATTTTTTATTAATCTTCCGATTAAAGCAAAGAAAAAAAACCGTGCAACACCTCATTAGGTAGGAAATAATAATGAAAGTAATATAATTTATTAAGAAATATTATTATGCACTATAAATGATACAAATGTAATATTTTTTTAAGAGCTTGAGTACAAATCTAATTTTAAGAACATTAACATTTTTTTTGACATGCATTCTAACCTAATCTTATTTTTAATATTAATATTTAATGTATAATTATAGAAGTGTTTAAGTTACATTTTATACAGTATTATGAGAAAGAGCACTAACAATTGTGACGTTTTGCAACATCGCTGTTACACGTTTTTCTATAAATTTTCATGTTTAAAAAATTGAACCTCTGAATTTGCTGTAAGAATTTTCGGTGAAGGAAACATCGTAAATGTAGTATCCTCATGCCATATATTGTTTGTTTAATGAGAGTTTATTTAATATTCTATCTAAATTTTATTGTCTTTTGTCCAAATTTAGTTTATTCCAGTTTATTTTTCACTTATTAAATAGTCCAAATGTTTATACCAAATTTATTCTGTACTTTTTTATATAAATTTTTTTGTTATTTCTTTGCGCATACTTTGGAGGGGTTAGCTTTGTCCGAATATAAATTTCTGATCTTGGGGAGAGAAGGGAACTTAGTTGAAGCTCTCCTAGCCTAGTTGAAGGCTGAGTTGAGGCTCTGAGTTTCAGCTCTATTTGTTGAAGAGTTGCGAGTTGGCAGCATGAAGTTCTTTTGTTCTTTGGTTAATTTCTCTTTATTTGTCTAAAATATCCTTTGGAGTTCAGCGAAGCAGTGTCTAGTAAGTGATCTTTTGTTTATTATTATTTTTTTTGTATTTTATTGTTTGATCTACTGTTGTGCCATGTGATTTTGGCCGGTTAGTGCAACCCCAGTTGGACTATTTTCGAGTCACTTAGCAGCACTGTGGAGCTGGCTCTTTTTATTTCATTGTTGAGATTTCATTTTTGTATTTTATTATATTTCTCTATATTTTATTGTGAGGCTAAACTTTTTTTGTTAGTTCGTGTGGCCTCATGCTGTGAGTTCAGCAGTATAAACTTTTTTATTAATTTCTATTTAACTTAAATTTTCTATTCATTACCTTGTTGCCTCTTTATCTAATTTCTTTTTCTCGTTTGTTTTATTCGAATTTACTAGAGGCTTGTTTTATTTAATTTTGAGTATTGGCGACTCTAAGCGTTTTTGTATTAGTTTCTTTGTATTTGTTTGCGCCACGTGTTGCTTTATTTGACTAGTAAAAATTTTGTTAGCCATGTAACTTTCATGTTTCTTTCTTTTGTCTATTTATTTTACGAGCCGATAACCGGTCAGGCTCAGGGCCCCGTGTTCTTAGAACACTTCATTTTGTATGAATTTATATTTTTTTGGTAGTTCAGTTTAAACCCTTCTTTAGTTCCCTATCCTATCCCATCCTGTATGAGTGTTTGCGAACTGGTTGAAACGGGTAGTTCTTTTAATACTTCGTTTGAGTCACGGCTCGAACTTGCGTTTCCTTTTATATAGACGGATCCGTTTCCTACGCTCTACCTTTTCGCCCTTGCGAGTCCCTTTTGTTTTAATAATTTTAGATTATCCTTTGGAAATTTTTTCTAACGAGTAGTTAAGTCATTAGCTCGCGCGGTTTTATATCTTTTAATCCTATTGTTAGCCAGGCGGCCAGTGCTTTTAGAATAGCCAGTCAATAGGGACTTACCGTTTCGTTTTTAAGTTTTATTTAAGCCCTTCCTTTAGTCCGGTGGACCAAGCGCATAGTACGCGTGTAGGAAGGGCCCTTTCTATTTTTGGTCGGTGCTTTGCATCCCACAAGGTGCGGTTTTATTCGTGAGCGCGGTCAATAAAGTTTATTTTCTACCTTTAACACTTATGCCTTTCCCTCGTTGTGCCGTATTTATTTGTTATACTTGTTTTGTTTTCGTATTGTCCTTTCATTTGTAATTTTTTTTTAAATTTAACTTTTGAATTTTTTGTTTGTATAACTTCCGGACGGAGCACAGGAGTCTTTCATTATTGTATAACCGTTATGAAGTACTCAGGCTCTTCAGGCCGTGTTGTTCCTCCCAAGTACGAGTTACTGTGGAGTATTTTTTTATAGACATTAGTGGCTGTGGTGGTTGGTAGCTGACCCTTGGTCCCGGATTGAGCGACTTCAGATCTATTTTCGCTAGACGAGCCATTCAAGCACTTTATTTTCACCGAACTACGGAGCCATAGCCAGCCTCGTTGATAGTCGCTTAGTTCCTACACCACTGCAGGGTAAAATTTACACCGAACCAGCGAGAGAGGTTAGCCTCACAGTTTCGCTCTTGCGGCCCCGAGACTGTTCAGCTTCCGTCGAAGTCTACCAGGCTCCCGCCCAACGTCTGGGCCAAGGATTCGGTCCCCACCACCCCAATGGATCCGCAATAGTAGCTAAGGGACTCCCGGTGCTGCCGCCGTTCTGGTATTAGTTTTGTATAAATTTTCAAGTTTATTATCAATCCTAAAGTTAAATTTTTTCATATGTTGTAATTTTATTTCAAAATTAAAATTTTCTCATTATATTTGTTCTGTGTTCCTTCTCTCGAGGACACCGGACACCTCTCGAGGTTTACCCTTTTAAGGTGTTGGAGCCCGCAGAATAAATTGGTGGTATTTAAAAAAATTCTTTTGCACAGGCATTGGCCATATTCTTACTTTTATGACAAAATTTAGTTATTTAAGTTACTATAATTAAATATTTACTCCTAAAATTTGTATACATTTTGCTAATTTTTGTGTAGAAAATAATATTAAATTGACATATTAACAGAACAGTAATGCCAACTCCTTTTGCTGGCCTAGGTCAGCAACAGCGCATTTCTCGACGATTTTGAGTTCTGTAATACTAGTCAAATTGGACGGATGTACGGAAAATTAATTTTGCATGCTTTGTAACGGTAAAAATTTAATACGAAAATGTCGAAAATCACGTCAAAAATGATAGCCATGAAATTAAAATAAAATGCGAAAAAAATGTAAGATTTTTTTGTCAAAATTTAATTTAACTTTATTTTTTTAATAAAATCATTTGACAGTTAAAACATCAAACATTTGTTTCTCTTTTTGTTTTAATTCCACGGCTAGCAGCATTAAATTGAAATTTTCAATTTCTAGAGTTATGAAACATGCGAAATGAATTTTGTTTACTAATTTATAAGTATAATTTTATGCTTTACAAATTTTTTTTGAAGAATTTTTCTCTTAAATTATTTGGGGGGCAACGCACAAGGAAACACAGTTTTATCATGTTAAATGCCTATGTAACGGGTTTCTATTTCCAGTGCCACCCGGATATCCTTCTGTACACGAATAGGTACACATGTAACTTTTACGTTTTTAGCTATATCTTTTTGTATTATTTTATTAATTTAAATATCCGAGACTCAGTGACATCTTAAATTTAATATAAATAAACCTAATTATCAATATTAAATATATTTATTAATTAGAAGTAGGCCCTTTTCAAGCCTTTTATTTTAAAAATATGTTACCTCACGGATAGGTACATGTGTACCTCTCATCATTTACATGTTTGTATGAATTAATTTATGCAAGTATACATTATAAAAAACAAAATTATGAAACTAAAATATGTTTATTGAAATAAAAATATATAATTCACATGTATAACATTTAGAAATAGTTTCTGTGTGTTCATCGCAGATCGAGCGAGTGCATACTTTGCAAGACTTTCTTGTTTTACGCTGGAATTTTCTCTCGGCGCGACATTTGTAATGAACCGACCACTTGTTTATGCCCTTTTGAATGTGAGCGAGTAGTACTTGATGGTGCAGCTATTTTTTTTACAATTGGATGACCAATCATAGCTTCAATAAAAATCATTGTCGAAAATACCTTTACAACGTGGAACATCTCGGACCTTCGTTCTATGAAAGGCATTGCTAAACTACGTCCTAGATCTTGATAAAATGCTCTACGACTATGAGAAGATTTCTTAGCCAAAGGATTATTTTTTGCATAAATTATATAGCTGGCCAGGCATGCAATGTCAATCATATTATAAAATAAAGCCAGTGACCACCTAAATGTTCTACGTTTCGTAGAATAATGTGCCAGCACTTTGTCTATATTGTCAACTCTACTTTTTGCGGTATTATAGTAGTGAATAATTTCAGGTCTTTGCTTTGGTCCACTGGTACTATTATTATTATGCATTGTAGAAAGTAAGATGACCGACTTTTTCCCCACTGGTACTAGTATTATTATTATTATTATTATTATTATTATTATTATTATTATTATTATTATTATTATTATTATTATTATTATTATTATTATTATTATTATTATTATTATTATTATTATTATTATTATTATTATTATTATTATTATTATTATTATTATTATTATTATTATTATTATTATTATTATTATTATTATTATTATTATTATTATTATTATTATTATTATTATTATTATTATTATTATTATTATTATTATTATTATTATTATTATTATTATTATTATTATTATTATTATTATTATTATTATTATTATTATTATTATTATTATTATTATTATTATTATTATTATTATTATTATTATTATTATTATTATTATTATTATTATTATTATTATTATTATTATTATTATTATTATTATTATTATTATTATTATTATTATTATTATTATTATTATTATTATTATTATTATTATTATTATTATTATTATTATTATTATTATTATTATTATTATTATTATTATTATTATTATTATTATTATTATTATTATTATTATTATTATTATTATTATTATTATTATTATTATTATTATTATTATTATTATTATTATTATTATTATTATTATTATTATTATTATTATTATTATTATTATTATTATTATTATTATTATTATTATTATTATTATTATTATTATTATTATTATTATTATTATTATTATTATTATTATTATTATTATTATTATTATTATTATTATTATTATTATTATTATTATTATTATTATTATTATTATTATTATTATTATTATTATTATTATTATTATTATTATTATTATTATTATTATTATTATTATTATTATTATTATTATTATTATTATTATTATTATTATTATTATTATTATTATTATTATTATTATTATTATTATTATTATTATTATTATTATTATTATTATTATTATTATTATTATTATTATTATTATTATTATTATTATTATTATTATTATTATTATTATTATTATTATTATTATTATTATTATTATTATTATTATTATTATTATTATTATTATTATTATTATTATTATTATTATTATTATTATTATTATTATTATTATTATTATTATTATTATTATTATTATTATTATTATTATTATTATTATTATTATTATTATTATTATTATTATTATTATTATTATTATTATTATTATTATTATTATTATTATTATTATTATTATTATTATTATTATTATTATTATTATTATTATTATTATTATTATTATTATTATTATTATTATTATTATTATTATTATTATTATTATTATTATTATTATTATTATTATTATTATTATTATTATTATTATTATTATTATTATTATTATTATTATTATTATTATTATTATTATTATTATTATTATTATTATTATTATTATTATTATTATTATTATTATTATTATTATTATTATTATTATTATTATTATTATTATTATTATTATTATTATTATTATTATTATTATTATTATTATTATTATTATTATTATTATTATTATTATTATTATTATTATTATTATTATTATTATTATTATTATTATTATTATTATTATTATTATTATTATTATTATTATTATTATTATTATTATTATTATTATTATTATTATTATTATTATTATTATTATTATTATTATTATTATTATTATTATTATTATTATTATTATTATTATTATTATTATTATTATTATTATTATTATTATTATTATTATTATTATTATTATTATTATTATTATTATTATTATTATTATTATTATTATTATTATTATTATTATTATTATTATTATTATTATTATTATTATTATTATTATTATTATTATTATTATTATTATTATTATTATTATTATTATTATTATTATTATTATTATTATTATTATTATTATTATTATTATTATTATTATTATTATTATTATTATTATTATTATTATTATTATTATTATTATTATTATTATTATTATTATTATTATTATTATTATTATTATTATTATTATTATTATTATTATTATTATTATTATTATTATTATTATTATTATTATTATTATTATTATTATTATTATTATTATTATTATTATTATTATTATTATTATTATTATTATTATTATTATTATTATTATTATTATTATTATTATTATTATTATTATTATTATTATTATTATTATTATTATTATTATTATTATTATTATTATTATTATTATTATTATTATTATTATTATTATTATTATTATTATTATTATTATTATTATTATTATTATTATTATTATTATTATTATTATTATTATTATTATTATTATTATTATTATTATTATTATTATTATTATTATTATTATTATTATTATTATTATTATTATTATTATTATTATTATTATTATTATTATTATTATTATTATTATTATTATTATTATTATTATTATTATTATTATTATTATTATTATTATTATTATTATTATTATTATTATTATTATTATTATTATTATTATTATTATTATTATTATTATTATTATTATTATTATTATTATTATTATTATTATTATTATTATTATTATTATTATTATTATTATTATTATTATTATTATTATTATTATTATTATTATTATTATTATTATTATTATTATTATTATTATTATTATTATTATTATTATTATTATTATTATTATTATTATTATTATTATTATTATTATTATTATTATTATTATTATTATTATTATTATTATTATTATTATTATTATTATTATTATTATTATTATTATTATTATTATTATTATTATTATTATTATTATTATTATTATTATTATTATTATTATTATTATTATTATTATTATTATTATTATTATTATTATTATTATTATTATTATTATTATTATTATTATTATTATTATTATTATTATTATTATTATTATTATTATTATTATTATTATTATTATTATTATTATTATTATTATTATTATTATTATTATTATTATTATTATTATTATTATTATTATTATTATTATTATTATTATTATTATTATTATTATTATTATTATTATTATTATTATTATTATTATTATTATTATTATTATTATTATTATTATTATTATTATTATTATTATTATTATTATTATTATTATTATTATTATTATTATTATTATTATTATTATTATTATTATTATTATTATTATTATTATTATTATTATTATTATTATTATTATTATTATTATTATTATTATTATTATTATTATTATTATTATTATTATTATTATTATTATTATTATTATTATTATTATTATTATTATTATTATTATTATTATTATTATTATTATTATTATTATTATTATTATTATTATTATTATTATTATTATTATTATTATTATTATTATTATTATTATTATTATTATTATTATTATTATTATTATTATTATTATTATTATTATTATTATTATTATTATTATTATTATTATTATTATTATTATTATTATTATTATTATTATTATTATTATTATTATTATTATTATTATTATTATTATTATTATTATTATTATTATTATTATTATTATTATTATTATTATTATTATTATTATTATTATTATTATTATTATTATTATTATTATTATTATTATTATTATTATTATTATTATTATTATTATTATTATTATTATTATTATTATTATTATTATTATTATTATTATTATTATTATTATTATTATTATTATTATTATTATTATTATTATTATTATTATTATTATTATTATTATTATTATTATTATTATTATTATTATTATTATTATTATTATTATTATTATTATTATTATTATTATTATTATTATTATTATTATTATTATTATTATTATTATTATTATTATTATTATTATTATTATTTGTTAGGTATACAAATTTTACTTACACACACACACGCACATACGCATTTAAACAATCACTTGTACTAAACACATTTAGTCACCTATGTCCAAAATAAAAACAATACTGCTGTTACCAACACAACCAATTTATTACGTTGTCATGTGATACAAATATAATAAGTTTGACGTGTAATATTTTCATGTTCAATAAAATTGTGTTATTTGTTCTGATCGTCCATCCAGCGTTTCATTTATAAGTTCCACTGATTCTATCAGGTTATGGGGCCCAGGAATTAAGTTATTAGAATTATAGTGCGCGATTAAAGTTCATCAAAAGGAATAACTGTCAAAGATACGTAAGGTGACAGGTGACGAACTCTCGAGCTGTGTCTATCGTGTTAGTCCCCTAGTGCCGTGGTTATTCAATTAAAAATAATAAATGGCTAGCGCAAATATCGTAAACGCAACGCGAATCGAATTACTTAATAGAAACAATTATGATACCTGGAGCATTCAAGTCGAGGCGTTACTCGTCAAAGCAGATTTATGGGAACATGTATCCGGTACCCGTGTGAAGCCAAAAGTTGAATCAGGTGCAAAAGATGCCGAAACTCAACAGCAGCTACAAAACGCATGGATCACACAAGATCGTAAAGCGAAGTCAGATCTCATATTATCTATTTCACCATCCGAACTGAAGCAAATCCGTGGTTGTGAAACTTCCAACGATATATGGGTGAAGCTACAAAGCACTTATGCATCGAAAGGGCCAGCCCGCAAGGCAAGTTTACTTAAACAGTTAATTACTCACAAACTATCTGATGGAGGCGATGTGAGGGAACATTTGTCACGTTTCTTCGATACAGTCGACAAACTCAACGCCATGAATGTAGAAATCAATGGCGATCTTCTCACAATCATACTGTTATATAGTCTGCCGGATAATTTTGAAAATTTTAGATGTGTCATTGAGACGCGTGACGCACTGCCCGACGCCGAATCATTGAAAATTAAAATAATTGAAGAAAACGACGCCAGAGCAAGAAGAACAGAAAACACTGAGTCAAATGCAATGTATGCTAAACAGCACCAAAAATTTGCAAGTACAGGTAAATCACAATCAGGTTACATTGCGAATAAAAAGAAGCCTAACTACAATTGTGGTTATTGCAAGAAGAGAGGTCACAAAGAATCCGATTGTTTTAAAAAGAAAAGAGAACAAAATCAAGATAAAGGTAAACAAAACGCAAATTACGTAGACGAAAGTTTCTTTATAAACAGTCCAGTAAATTGCGATAAAGACGAACTTTGGTGTGTGGATAGTGGCTGCACATCACATCTATGCAATAACAAAGATTCATTTCAAAATCTTGAAGATATTAACAGCAAAATACGACTAGCTAGTACAGCCACTGCAGATGTTTTTGCGAAAGGTCGTGTCAATCTGAAAATAAAATCCAACGATAGCTACAAGAACATAAATCTCGAAAATACATTATTTATTCCTGATTTAAGAACAAATTTGTTATCTGTAGCAAGAATTGTAGACAAAGATCACGAAGTTGTTTTCAGAAAACAACACGCAGTTATTCGTGACTTGGATGGCAATGTGAAAATGACAGCCGAACGCCGTGGCGATTTATTTTACATATGCTCACGTCAACAGGAGGTTAACACCGTAACTGAAAACAAGCAAAATGAAATCGAATTATGGCACAGGCGATTCGGACATCTTAATTTTAAAGATCTTCTTACAATGAAGAAAAAGGCAAGTGTTACCGAAATGGAATTCAGCGATTCCAACATTCCTCAAGATTGCGAAATTTGCATAGCAGCAAAGTTACCACGTCTACCTTTTCGAAAAGCTACAAATAGGTCAACGGAATGTCTTAATATCATTCACACTGATCTGTGTGGACCTATGAGAACAACATCAAATGGTGGCGCTAGATATTTTTTATCGATCATTGATGATTACAGCCGTTACGGCGAAGTATATTTCTTAAAAAGCAAGGATGAAACTTCAACTAGAATCATCGAATTCATTGAGAAGGCTGAAAGGCAAACAGGCAAGAAAGTGAAATTCGTCCAATCAGATAACGGAACCGAATACTGCAACCAGAGACTAGATTCATATTTTTCGAAGAAAGGTATTCAACGTAGGCTTACAACCACCCATACACCGCAACAGAACGGAGTGGCGGAACGCCGCAATAGAACACTCGTTAATTCTGCCAGGTGCATGTTGATGCAAGCCGACCTAAACAACTCATTTTGGGCAGAAGCCGTCAATACGGCAAACTATGTTCGAAACAGAAGCATAACGAAAAGTTTAGAAGACGGTACACCTTTAGAAAAATATACTGGTAAAAAGCCAAGTGTCGGCCATCTTCATTCATTTGGCTGCAAAGTTTTCATTGTCGACACTACTCCAAATAAAGACAAATTTCAACCTAGAGCGAAACAGGGCATTTTTGTAGGATATTCTTCCGAATCAAAGGCCTATCGTATTTGGGTTCCAGAAGATCGTAAAGTCCATGTCAGCAGAGACGTAAAATTTTTAGAAGAACTTCCAGAATTATACGAAGAAAACATAACTACAATCGGACCCAATTCCGACGCTATCAAACCTATGAAAGAAGTCATCGATTTGAAAGAAGTCAGCGACTCAGAAGAAACCACTGACGTAGAAAGATCCGACAACGTCCAAGAAACTAGAAGAGGTCCTGGGAGACCACGAATTATTCGTTCAGGACAGCCTGGTCGTCCGAAGAAAGAATATAACACCGTAGTTATCAATAGAGCATCTTCTTGTGAAGAAAGGATCACAGAAGACAACATAGATGACAATATCGATTGCAACCATGACGAAGATGAAGATTTTAACGTTTTTTCGGGTATGTGCACTAATGAAATGCCATTATCACAGGCTATTTCTAGCGACAACCGCGACGAGTGGTTCGACGCCATCTACCATGAGATGAAATCCCTGATCGAACACGATACCTGGGAAATAGTCAACAAACCAGAAAATGCAAGAGTAATAGGTTCAAGAATCGTATTACGTAACAAGCTTAATGCGGACGGTGTAATCGAACGCAGAAAAGCTAGGTTAGTCGCAAAAGGATTCGCTCAACGTCCTGGATTAGACTTCCACGACACGTTTGCTCCCGTGGCAAGAATGGAATCATTTAGACTACTAGCTGCTCTATCCGCTAAACTTGGCTTAAAAATGCACCAACTGGATGTGACGACAGCATACTTGAACGGTAAAATCGACACAGAATTATTCATGGAAAAACCAGTTTTTCTTGAAAAAATGTTGGAACGAATGACAATCGAAGAGCAAGGATCTAGAATTGCTGCGAAGGCTAATGAGATGTTATCGCGAATCAGGAAGGGGAAGAATATGGTTTGTCGATTAAACCGGGCACTTTACGGCTTAAAGCAGGCAGGACGCCAATGGTACAAGAGGCTCACGGAGGTTATATTACGACTTCATCTTACCCCCACCAAGTCCGATCCCTGCGTTTTCGTAGATAAAATAGGCAAGTCGCAAACCTTCCTTCTAATTTACGTTGATGACATCATCATCGCATCCAACAATTCAAAAAGAGTAAATGACATAAAAACAGCTTTATCTCAAGAATTCAAAATCAAAGACATGGGACTTGCAAAATACTGCCTGGGAATTGAAATCCAGCAACAAGAAAATAGTATTCAATTGTCTCAGAGCGGTTACATCCAAGAAATCTTGAACAGGTTTGACATGTCAAATTGCAAACCTAATCGCACGCCCCTGGCACTTGGATCGAAGCTAACAAAGGCAAATGAGAAGAATACCGAGGTGGAAAATCCTTACAGACAATTAACGGGAGCACTGATGTACTTAGCTGTGGGCACACGTCCCGACATTGCCCATGCCGTAAGCGTACTTTGTCAATTTAATGATTGTCATGACAATACGCACTGGGCAGCAGCTAAAAGGTTACTACGATATCTGAAGCAAACTTCGAAACATGGTCTCTCGTACAGCAAAAAGGGCGACGACATGAAAGGTTATGTCGACGCGGACTGGGGCAACTCCGTCGATGATCGGAGATCATATACTGGATTGGTGTTCACTCTATCAGGTGCAGCGGTCTCATGGGCTTCGAAAAAGCAACGAACTGTTGCATTATCTTCGACTGAGGCCGAATATCTCGGTCTCACCGATGCTACAAAAGAAGCAATACATTTAAGTCAATTCCTCAGAGAATTAAATGTTAATTTTCCAGCTCCTGTGACTTTGTTCAACGATAATCAAGGTGCAGCTCATCTGGCAAAGAATCCCGTACAGCACGCGCGCTCCAAGCATATTGATATTCGTTGTCATTTCATCAGAGAAGCTTTGGAAAACGGATATATTGAAATAAAATATCTGCCAACTGACCAAATGCCCGCAGATATGTTAACAAAAGCAGTAAGCCCTTCAAGATTCGAAAATTGCTGCAGATCTATTGGAATTGTAGAAGTTAAATTTGAGGGAGCGTGTTAGGTATACAAATTTTACTTACACACACACACGCACATACGCATTTAAACAATCACTTGTACTAAACACATTTAGTCACCTATGTCCAAAATAAAAACAATACTGCTGTTACCAACACAACCAATTTATTACGTTGTCATGTGATACAAATATAATAAGTTTGACGTGTAATATTTTCATGTTCAATAAAATTGTGTTATTTGTTCTGATCGTCCATCCAGCGTTTCATTTATAAGTTCCACTGATTCTATCATTATTATTATTATTATTATTATTATTATTATTATTATTATTATTATTATTATTATTATTATTATTATTATTATTATTATTATTATTATTATTATTATTATTATTATTATTATTATTATTATTATTATTATTATTATTATTATTATTATTATTATTATTATTATTATTATTATTATTATTATTATTATTATTATTATTATTATTATTATTATTATTATTATTATTATTATTATTATTATTATTATTATTATTATTATTATTATTATTATTATTATTATTATTATTATTATTATTATTATTATTATTATTATTATTATTATTATTATTATTATTATTATTATTATTATTATTATTATTATTATTATTATTATTATTATTATTATTATTATTATTATTATTATTATTATTATTATTATTATTATTATTATTATTATTATTATTATTATTATTATTATTATTATTATTATTATTATTATTATTATTATTATTATTATTATTATTATTATTATTATTATTATTATTATTATTATTATTATTATTATTATTATTATTATTATTATTATTATTATTATTATTATTATTATTATTATTATTATTATTATTATTATTATTATTATTATTATTATTATTATTATTATTATTATTATTATTATTATTATTATTATTATTATTATTATTATTATTATTATTATTATTATTATTATTATTATTATTATTATTATTATTATTATTATTATTATTATTATTATTATTATTATTATTATTATTATTATTATTATTATTATTATTATTATTATTATTATTATTATTATTATTATTATTATTATTATTATTATTATTATTATTATTATTATTATTATTATTATTATTATTATTATTATTATTATTATTATTATTATTATTATTATTATTATTATTATTATTATTATTATTATTATTATTATTATTATTATTATTATTATTATTATTATTATTATTATTATTATTATTATTATTATTATTATTATTATTATTATTATTATTATTATTATTATTATTATTATTATTATTATTATTATTATTATTATTATTATTATTATTATTATTATTATTATTATTATTATTATTATTATTATTATTATTATTATTATTATTATTATTATTATTATTATTATTATTATTATTATTATTATTATTATTATTATTATTATTATTATTATTATTATTATTATTATTATTATTATTATTATTATTATTATTATTATTATTATTATTATTATTATTATTATTATTATTATTATTATTATTATTATTATTATTATTATTATTATTATTATTATTATTATTATTATTATTATTATTATTATTATTATTATTATTATTATTATTATTATTATTATTATTATTATTATTATTATTATTATTATTATTATTATTATTATTATTATTATTATTATTATTATTATTATTATTATTATTATTATTATTATTATTATTATTATTATTATTATTATTATTATTATTATTATTATTATTATTATTATTATTATTATTATTATTATTATTATTATTATTATTATTATTATTATTATTATTATTATTATTATTATTATTATTATTATTATTATTATTATTATTATTATTATTATTATTATTATTATTATTATTATTATTATTATTATTATTATTATTATTATTATTATTATTATTATTATTATTATTATTATTATTATTATTATTATTATTATTATTATTATTATTATTATTATTATTATTATTATTATTATTATTATTATTATTATTATTATTATTATTATTATTATTATTATTATTATTATTATTATTATTATTATTATTATTATTATTATTATTATTATTATTATTATTATTATTATTATTATTATTATTATTATTATTATTATTATTATTATTATTATTATTATTATTATTATTATTATTATTATTATTATTATTATTATTATTATTATTATTATTATTATTATTATTATTATTATTATTATTATTATTATTATTATTATTATTATTATTATTATTATTATTATTATTATTATTATTATTATTATTATTATTATTATTATTATTATTATTATTATTATTATTATTATTATTATTATTATTATTATTATTATTATTATTATTATTATTATTATTATTATTATTATTATTATTATTATTATTATTATTATTATTATTATTATTATTATTATTATTATTATTATTATTATTATTATTATTATTATTATTATTATTATTATTATTATTATTATTATTATTATTATTATTATTATTATTATTATTATTATTATTATTATTATTATTATTATTATTATTATTATTATTATTATTATTATTATTATTATTATTATTATTATTATTATTATTATTATTATTATTATTATTATTATTATTATTATTATTATTATTATTATTATTATTATTATTATTATTATTATTATTATTATTATTATTATTATTATTATTATTATTATTATTATTATTATTATTATTATTATTATTATTATTATTATTATTATTATTATTATTATTATTATTATTATTATTATTATTATTATTATTATTATTATTATTATTATTATTATTATTATTATTATTATTATTATTATTATTATTATTATTATTATTATTATTATTATTATTATTATTATTATTATTATTATTATTATTATTATTATTATTATTATTATTATTATTATTATTATTATTATTATTATTATTATTATTATTATTATTATTATTATTATTATTATTATTATTATTATTATTATTATTATTATTATTATTATTATTATTATTATTATTATTATTATTATTATTATTATTATTATTATTATTATTATTATTATTATTATTATTATTATTATTATTATTATTATTATTATTATTATTATTATTATTATTATTATTATTATTATTATTATTATTATTATTATTATTATTATTATTATTATTATTATTATTATTATTATTATTATTATTATTATTGTTATTATGCATTGTAGAAAGTAAGATGACCGACTTTTTTCGTAGGCACATATGAACATAGTGTCATTTTCCCGTCTTTGCTAAATCCAAAAATTGATGAAAACTCTTGTCGTTCTTTATTCGCCATCATTTCAGGGGCCGTATTCTCGACCCTTCGTAATCGTGCGCGTTTATACGCATAGCGAACGAAATCAGTAAAACGGTATTCTCGACTCTTCGCATCGTTACGAATTCGTGCAATCGCTTTCGTGTTCAAAGCGAGTGGGTAAAAGCATTCGTCTCACCGGTTGTCGAGTTTATTTGCGCCTTATCTTTTAAAAGTAACGTGTAATCAGTTGTAATAATTCAAATTTTGTAATATTATTAATGAATGAGCTAAAAAAAATGGTTAATGAAGAATTAGATATATATTAGATTTGAAAGAATATGTTGAAGAGATGAATAACAGGGATATGGAAAATCCTGTAGATGTTCTAACAGATACACCATTCAAAAAATTATTATATTAGAGTACTACCTAAAAGATTGTTTTTGTTTTATTTATTATTCAGCGTAGATTGGCACGAAAATTTATATTTCTGCCTATAGTTATATTTTGTGATGCTTTCTCCTTACAAGTTCAGCCTTTTTTTAAATAACACATTTATCAGACTTCACAAGACAATGTAAAAGAACTGAATTTGTTTTGTTAATAACTTGTCAAATTTACAAAATATTTTATTTATTATTTATTATTACACGCTTTTTGTAGATTTTATGTATATAAGCGGTGATTTAATGACGATGAGACAATTTTCTTACATATTTTTTCATTTTGTATTCGATGGGAATGAAGATAAAATTGGGAAAGGCACACCACAGCCATACCTTGCACGGGATTCGTACCCGGAACCCTTGGGTCGTGAGTCAGCTTTATTGCTCACTACACCACAAACAAGAAAATATAATGAAATGATATATTATTAAGAATAATAAACAATTTTTTAGAATACATAGTATATAATTTCTGTGTATATATTTTTTAGTAGACTAAAAACCAGTACCATTGAAGAAACTCTATAGCGGTACGATTTAAAAAAAAACTAAGCAAACTTTTTAAAACATCAATATACCATTAAGCGTAGGTACAAAATATACATAAAATAAATATTAACAAATATATAGTGCAATAATGCTAGTTTTACAAAAATTAATTGGTATATATTTCGATTTAGTTCGGTTTCTTATATGTTGCCATGTCTGAAATACATATTGGTAAACTGTAATAATATATTGCATAATAAGTTATAAGTTGTTTTCCGCTATTAGAAATTAAAAGTATTTGAGATTTTTAACATTTAGAAAAAAATATTTTTACATTTTTTCCAATTTTTTCTAGCTCCTAGAATACAATTTAAAACGTTGGATATTTCCTTCCATTTAGCTTGCGCATTTTTAGATGTAAAAAATGCTGTATAAAAATAAGGACGATTCAAACAACATTTAACCCTAGTGTTCTGTTCGTATTTACTATACACTTGTTACGTTCGGGTCTATAAGACCCGAGTCATATTATCAATATTCAGGGATTTATTAAACATATGATAGGATAAAAATAATTAAATATTTATTATATTTGACAATTTAATCAAAATGTTAAATAAAATATTGGACAAAAATATATTTTCACAAAATTAAAGAAAAATTATTCGACAAGAATTTTTAGATTTTAATTTTTGTTACAATCAGGACAATAATATGTAACATGAGATTTACAAATATATTTATTACAACAGGCACACAACATATTTGTCTTATTATCTTTCTTAGATGGACAGAATTTACAACGTGCACGTTTAGCACATCTCATCGCTGCTGTGGATATGCCTGATGTTGCCTTGACTTTGCTCTTGCATCTTTCGTACCATAGTACTTGATTCTTGATTTCTCGGCATATGTGTCCTAGACGCTACGTAAGGTTTTATAAGTAACTTTCCAAGTTGTTCCAAAAATATACGTCTTTTATGTAGTTTATTTTTATTCCATTCCGGATTTACAGATGTATATAAAATAAATGCGTTATACGCGGAAATATCAAGAATGTTATAAAAAAATTATCACCGGCCATCTATTTGTTTTTCGCTTACAACTATATGTAGCAACAAGTTGATCAAGTGTGTCTACAGCGCCTTTAGTTTCATTGTAATCCATAATAATTGTAGGTTTCTTATCATCTCTGGTACTGATTTCCTTGTCATTATGTAGTGTACTCATAAGAACGACGTTCTTGTATTTTTTTGGAACATAATTTACAACTGTTCTATCCTTTGTAAAATAAAAAGACGAACTATGTACTTCTTTATTAGTTAGTAGTGGAAGCTCAGGTTTATTTTGTCTTATAGTTCCAAGCATTGTCATTTTTCGTTTTAGCAAATGTTGGCCCAAATTATATGACGTGAAAAAATTGTCACATGTAACCTTGATTTTTCTCCGGCCTTGCCCCTTGTTCTTTCCCAGTGTATACTTGTGCGTTCAGAAGATATGAAGATTTACTATAGCAAAGAGCCCAAATTTTTATTCCATATTTCGCAGGTTTACTAGGAATGTATTGTTTGAAAGGACATCGTCCTCGAAAACCAACAAGTTGTTCGTCCACGGTAACATTATCACCAGGGTTATATAATTTCGGGAGTACTTCCACCCACAAGTCCCAGATTTCTCTGATAGCTGCAAGTTTATCTGTAAGTCTTCTTTCTTGGCGAGTAGATTTGTTGTCAAAACGAAGTACTCTAGATATTGTATTAAATTTTTTAAGGGAAATTGTAGCTCTAAATATAGCGCGTCCTGTTTCTTTATCCCATAAAGATTTCGTTGATTCTCCATTAGATTTGTATACACCCGCTAATAATAATAATCCAATGTAGGCTAGAAACGTGTCACCATCTATATCAGTCCATTTGTCACCATAAACTCTTACCTTCAATATTTGTCATTTTTATAATTTTATTTTGAATTGTAGAATAAAATACGGTTTCAAATGCAGATTTTTCATCAGAAATTTTTGTAGTCGCATACCTTGTTATTCCTGGAGTACATTTTATAATGTTTGCTGAAGACAGTCTGCCATGCTGATGTGGTGGATTCAGTTTCCATTCAATTTGTCCGTTCTTTGATAGAATATATGCAGGATTGACAGGAGTAGGAATAACAGGTGTAGGATGCATATCACTATTTGAATCTTCATCAGAATTTGCACTAACGCTTTCATCACTAGAATGATTTTCATACTCTGATATATCTTCTTCGTCTTTATTGCTAGATGATGCTGCTGCTAATGCAACTAACTCAGCTTCTGATAATGCTCGTCGATTTGTCATATGTTGCTCTATACGTACACACAATATACACAACCTCTTACCACAGTTACTGTCACACAACTGAACATAAACCTGACAAAAACAATCTAACTTCTCAAATACAATATTTGCGGATTTGAACTAAACATAAACTCGAAATGCGCTAAAACCTGCATGTACATATCAGATGAAGAAAAAGGGTGAGAGAAATACATAGTTCAATAGTAATGAATTATTTTTTAAAAAGAAAAACTGAAAATTGTATTACATTTTAACTCGGGTCATATTGACCCGAACGTAATATTAAGCTAACTATATGAAATTAGTGAAACTAAAGATATAACAATTTGAAATTGCTCGAAAATCTAATAAATTATTTCAAATAAGTAAAGTCATAAAACACCATAAGGAAAAAAAATATGGTACGCATTTTATAAACAATTTAAATTCTGTTCGGGTCATATAGACCCGAACAGAACAGCAGGGTTAACCATCCATTCATTGAAAACAGTTATGCAACTAGCAA
This sequence comes from Harpalus rubripes, assembly GCA_963082715.1. Classification (NCBI taxonomy): domain Eukaryota; kingdom Metazoa; phylum Arthropoda; class Insecta; order Coleoptera; family Carabidae; genus Harpalus; species Harpalus rubripes. Next base: position 15,205,749 of record OY720464.1, read on the forward strand.
CACGTCCAATGTCCAATGCGACGTTGCTAAATATTACCATTCGTCTAAAATGCGAATGCGCGTGTGGCGAAGCAAAGGGTAGTTGAGAATAAGCTTCGTGCTTACGCATCGCGTTGTACTTCTCGTTTCACCTTCGCATTCGCGCGAAAGCGAACGATGTCAAGAATCGAGCCCCAGGAGATATGTAGGCTCATTTTTTTAGAGTACCAACTACAGTCAGATTCCAAGACAACAATAGCTGCGCAATTGGCAATGACGTAAAGAAATTGTCCATTGTGTCGTTTCGACCAGTATTTTTGAAATGAACAGCTAAATCTTGTACAACTCGCTCACCTTGTTTTGTTTCTCGCCTAGTTATCGGTTTTCCGGTGTAAATTTGTCCCGTTAGAGGATATGAAGATTCAGCATCGCATATCCACCAGATTTTTATGCCGTATTTAGCTGGCTTTGAAGGCATGTATTGAGTGAATCGCGTCCTTCCTCGAAATGCAAAAAGTTGTTAGTCAATAACCAGGGCTACAGGTACAGGCTAGCCAGGCGACCGCCTGGGGCGAAATTGATTTTAGGGCGATATTTTTTGCGAAATAAATTAAAAATCAAATTATAAGTTTATTGACTCGTCCAATGTGTGGCTTTAAACATAATGCTGACAATTCCAGTTGCAGCAAACTTATCTTAATTAAATCCTGTTTATATTTTTTTAAGTTATACTAAGAAAGAAGAAAGGTTAAACTCGTTGGCGATTATATCAATTAAAAACATTGTCATATCAAATACTGAAGAAGTAACTATTGCTTAGGAAATCTACTGAAAAATACCCCATCAAAAAAAAAAAAAATACAACAAAAGCTTTTATACGGAATCCTGTACAGAAAAATACACTGATGCAACAGTCCCTCGCCAATTTAGAAAAAGGCGACATATTTTTGTTTTTGACATTTTTCTTGAAAACGGTGATCTGTATCGAAAATTTATACAAAACAGGATTCTTATATTTTTTACCTAGGATGAACCGTTAAAAAGTTAAATTGGATTTTCCGAATTGCAAAATAACGAAAAGTATTTACACTGTACACTGAGAAATATATTTTTCCCCTATATACAGGGTTAGTCACGGAAGAGTTATTTTGAAAGTCCGTTTGTTTACAACCCAAAATACTAATGACAACAGACCATATTTAATTGTTTCATGTTAAATGACAGAACCATCACTAGACAGGCAAAGCAATCGTGAATTAAATATTCTTTTTTTTAAGAAAGGAAGCTAGACGCTGTTGTAAATTGTATTTCGGGTTGCACACAAACGGACTTTGAAAGTAACTCTCCCCGGACTAATCCTGTATATGGTATTAGACAAAAATAAAGCGACTCTGTAGAACCCAAAAAAAAATCTGTATTTTAAACATCCAAAATATTTTCAAAAAAAAAAATCATTCAGATTAAGATTCTGTGATTGTTCGGGAGGTATGGACACAAATCGCCTTTTTTCTAATTTTTGTAATAAATGAGGGGCGCAATTTACAATTTTCGACATAATGTGACCGCAGATTTTAATTCATCATAAGCCATATGTCAGATATAGCTGCTGCCTTGTCAGTCAACAGTCGCTTTTCTCTTGTAACACTGTTGTCAAATCGGATAAAACGGGATAGTTCACAAAATCTAGTTATTGGTAAAGTTGCTTGATACCAGGGATAGGCATCACATTTCCATAGTTCCCGTATATGTTCTAAACTACAGTGACGCACGCCAGTAGTAATCAGAACACCTTAGTATCCACGGAATTCTTCCTGTGCAATATTGTGCCACTTTTTGTTCGGTTTATATAGTTGGTCCGAATTCCAATTTTCGTATACTTTTGAGGCTTTTCTGTTTGTTTCTCTTATAATAATGTCACACATAGCTTCAGAAAATATGCAGTTGAAAACTTCTCCTGGTGATAGTATCTCTGTAGATCTTATTGGTCCAGGCTTTTGACGAAGAATGTTTTGCCGCTGAGTTTGAGTACGATGTGGTGGTTCACGTTTCCATATACGAGTAGTATTGTCTTTCCCTCGTAAGATTAGAGCATCCGGAGTAATTTCCGTATTTGCATCAAGATCATTAGTATCATAAATTTCGTCTTCATCTGAATCCATTTCAATTACTACATTCGAATCAGTCAACACATCTCCCACATCTGATATTTCATAATCTATTTTAGTATTATTTGGACATTGTTTCGTTAGGGGAAGATAATCATCAATATCATGACTTTCATTGGCCACATCAGATTCATGCTCAATTTCATCCAGAAGAGACTGCAGATAAACCTATTGCTCCTCATAAATGACATGACTAGCATGACGCTAGAAATAAATGTAAATTTATTTCAAGAATATAATAGGAAAAACAGTTATACCGTCTGAATTCAGCGCTCGACACTTCTCTTCTGTTATTCATTATAAATAATAATACTGAGGAGACGCCTAATCATACTATAAACAAAAGTACAAGATGTCTGCGCAGTTTTCTGTACAAGTGCGCATGCGTAAATTCACTCTCTAATTGGTAATATATAATTCAAAATAATATACAATAACTTCTTTCACGGTTAATAGTATATTATATTTATAGAAATCCTAAAAATATATAGAGGTACATGTGTACCTATCCGTGTATTAGCATTAAAATAATCCGTGTACACAAGGGATATATATATATATATATATATATATATATATATATATATATATATATATATATATATATATATATATATATATTGTAATATTATAACTAGTAGTAGTTGAATATATGTATTTTATTTATAGAAAAGGAATACAAAAATGAATGTGTAACTGACATTTTATTCCGTTACCAAGTGACGGGTATCACGCCTACTATCACATATCATCCCCCTTCTTTAGCCGGGAGATACGCAGTAGGCTTCGTGATGCTTTCGGACGAACGTGTCGCCGGTTTCGTATCAATGTCCTTCTAGTCCTGTCACACTGGACTAGGTAGTTGCGTCCGACGTGGTCAAGGATGATACCGGTGTCATTCCACTCTTTGCTGATGTGGTCTTGAATCCAAACATCGGTTCCCTGCAAAAGAGATGGAAGTGGTTTACCTTTAATCTTTTTATATTTTTGAGCCGCTGTAGATTCTTCGCTATGAATAGTTGGTTTAACAGCTAAATCTGGTACCAACGAACGGATTGGAGTACCAAAGAGTAATTCTGCTGGAGATTTATTGTTGTTCTTTGGGTTGTTGCGAAGTTCTAGTAACGCTTTGGCGAAATCATCCGTCTCCATTCCCCCTTTTTTGCTGGTGGAAGTGCGAATGATATGCTTAGCAACTCGTACAGCGGCTTCAGCTATCCCATTAGAGGAAGGAAAATGTGGAGCGCAGAATACTTGATTGACTCCCCATATGTGAAGAAAATTTCGCATGATTTTAGAGGTAAATTGGGGACCACCATTTGTTCGGAATTTCATGGGTATGCCAAATGAGCTAAAATAACGTCGAAGAATAGGAATAGTATTTTGAGCTGTTGGTGAATTTTTAAATTTGTAAATTTCAATCCAACCACTGTAACGGCAGGTGTAAACAAGATAGTCTTTTCCTCCATATTGAAAGTAATCTACACATACTTCTTGAAAAGGTTTTGCTGGTGCTGGATCCACAAAATATGGTTCTGGTGGTAGTGATGGGCGATCTTGTTGACATTCGGTACATGCTTTAACAGTATTGGCGATGTCTGCAGATATACCTGGCCAGAAGATAGTACCTTGTGCTCTTTGGCGGATACGGGTGATTCCTTGGTGTGCTGCATGCAAAAGTTTTAACATTTGGGACCTTTGTGAAGTAGGGATAACAATGGCGCCATTATAAAGGATGAAGTCTCCTTTAACGGCGAGTTCGTGTCTAATATTGAAGAATGGACGTAATTCGCTGGACAAGCTTGAAGCACTTTTTGGAAATGATGATTTAGTTATCATCTGTAATAAATGTTGATAACTGCTGTCCTGACGTGCAGCAGCTTGAACGTTTTCAAGAATTAAGTCACGAGTATTGTCCATAGCGTTGTCATGACGTAATTCAGTGATAACCGCATTAATTTTGATTTCTAGATCAGATGTTAATTCTTGTTCTAGTGAAATGTCTTCTTGGTTTGGTTTGTCAGTCGGTGCTCTCGAAAGTGCGTCGGAAATGGTATGGAGTTTGCCTTGTCTCCATTCTATAGTAAACGTGTAAGGCAAGAGTTTTTGTCGTAGTCGAAGAAGACGAGGATTTTCAATAGAATCTAGACCCTTAGTGTGTAGTAAGGCTAATAGTGGTTTATGATCTACTACTGCTGTAAATTTTTTACCTATGAGGTAGATTCGACTTTTTTGAATTGCCCATACAATGGCGAGCATTTCGAGCTCCGTTATTGAATAACGGGATTCAGCATCAGTCACAAATCGTGATCCAAGTTGTATAATGCGATGGGACTGCTCTGGGTGTAGCTGTAACAGTGCAAAGCCTAACCCGTTCCTTGATGCGTCAGTATGCAGGAAGGTTGGTAGAGCAGGGTCATATAGCTGTAAGATCGGGGGTGACGTAAGGATTTGTTTTACCTTCTCGAAAGTTGCATTTGCTTCTGGTGTCCAAACGCAATTTGTTGCTGCTTCTTTCTTAAGACGTGTGCGAAGGGGTGATGCGACTTCTGCAAGATCTTTTGAGAATTGGCCAAAATGATTAACAAGACCAAGAAATGACCTCATTCCAGTAATGCTTTCTGGTCTTGGGAAATTCTTGATTGCTGAAACTTTCTTATCGTCGATTGTGATGCCCTCATTATTGATTTTGTAGCCCACGTATTCGACGTCCGTCTTGGCAAAGTTGAATTTCTGTGCGGATAGTGTAATATGATGTTCTCTGCAGCGATGAAGAACTTCTTGGACTCGTTGACTGTGTTCTTCTATTGTTCCTCCAGTGTGAATTAAGATATCATCAACGACTTTTTCTACACCTTGTAGACCTTGGAGAGTGAGGTCTCCACGTCGACAATATTCGTCGCCTGTGGCGTTTAGTCGCATTGGAGCTCTGAGGAAACGAAATCGGCCTTCGGGTGTGATGAATGTTGTGAGATGTCGATCTTTTTCCGCTAATGGGATTTGCCAATACCCCTGTTTGGCATCTAGTGTAGTAAATAATTTGTCACCTGGTCGAATAGCGTCTACGGCATCCTTAGGCGAACGCATAGATTGATGATTTGGTCGAACTACATACTTGTTCAAACGAGTTAAATCCACGCAAATTCTGACGCCTCCTTGCATTTTCTTAACAGCTACCATTGGATGACACCAAGTAGCTGCTTCATCGCCAACTCGTTCGATGACTTCTCTTTTTAACATCGAGTCGAGTTCAGTTTTTACTGCATCACGTAGACTGAGTGCGATAGGTCTAGGAGCAGCGAGAATATACGGTATTGCATCATTTTTAACGTGAATACGCATCGGTGGACCTTCCATGGGAGGTAGCACTTCGTTGGAACCGTCGTCGAAAACGTCTGAAAATTCTTTAAGAAGACTTTCTCTTGTGGTATGTTTGTTAAGTTCTGTAGGGAGAGGTGATTTCTTCTTTTATGTATTTATGGAATAGGTATTGAGTGCTTTTAAAGGAGATTATACAATACCTAATGCTTCAGCATCTTCTCCACAAAGTAGGAATTTACTGGCGTGTGGATCTACGTAAATCTTGGTGTTCAATGGTTTTTTGTTTCTGACGCTAAGATGGACCCAAAAATATCCATCAGGTTTCTGTTTGTGACCATTGTAGGACATGAGTACAATGTCGGATTCGTTTAGTTCTTTTGGTTTTATGTTGATGGAGTGTAGATACCGTCGCGGAATTACATTGACTTGCGCTCCAGTATCTGGATTGATTAACATAGAATAATGTTTACCTTCAATGTTTACATCGATCTCTGTTGTGCGATCCCATCTTTTGATGACAGATGTCTTTTTGGCTGTCATTATTAATAAATTATCCATTTTTTTGACAGCGTTTGTATTTTTCCCTTTATTTCTCATACATACTTTGGAGAAGTGTCCCATTTTATTGCACGATTTGCAAGTTTGATTGTATGCGGGGCATTCTTTTCTTCCTTTTTCATGTTTAGGTTTTCCGCATCCTAAACAATTATTAAATTTTTTATTTTGTGGAGTGTTTTTTGACGGATACTGTAGTTCACTGTTTTTATTGCATTGTCTGCTCTTGAAATTAGCATTGACGTATGCTGGATATTTGGTAGCTTTTAAGGCTTCTTCATGTGCGGAACACATATCTCGAACTTCTTGGAGAGTGGGTTCAGGAGTTCTTTCTAAAATTTTTGTTTTTAAGACTCCGTCCCTGAGACCTAAAGTTAATAGGGTTCGAAGTTGAACTTCGATGCAGCTTTGACATGCATCAGATTTCTGTCCTAATAGCTTTAGATAATTGAAATACTGTTCTGTCGTTTCGCCCGGTTGTTGCTTTCTAGTATAGAATTCTTGCCTTGAGACCATGAGGTGTCAAGAGTATCTCTGAAACTGGCAGACATGTGTCTCCGAAGAAAATTTACCTGTTCGACGTGCGGATATTCGTTAACACGCAAGACATTCTCAGTGACAGCCCAGTCTTATCTCCACTGGTCATATTCGAAATATGTAGGGTCTGTTTCGAGTACGAGGGCGTTTTTTGCCATTTGTAATGGTGGAAGACGATTAGATTTGTTCGTGTTGGAATGAATATCTTGTTGTATATTCGAGGTATTTTGTGCTTGCATTTCAAGCAACTGGTTGATGCGTGTTGTCTGGATATTGAGGATGGACAATAGTTCATTGATATCTACTGGTTGATTTGCCATTGTAGATGTTGTGCAAGTAGTGAATGTATCAGGATCTGATGGACTGTATCGCACGGGGGGACGTGATTCACGTTGTGAACGTCGCGTTGGATCCAGATTAACACTTTTTCACTGAATTTTGGCACTAGTAGGTGCGAAATATCGGCTGCGCCATGTGATATTATAACTAGTAGTAGTTGAATATATGTATTTTATTTATAGAAAAGGAATACAAAAATGAGTGTGTAACTGACATTTTATTCCGTTACCAAGTGACGGGTATCACGCCTACTATAACATATCATATACATATATATATATATATATATATATATATATATATATATATATATATATATATATATATATATATATATATATATATATATATATTATAATCCTTGAAACACTGTAGTTTCAGAATTCGATACCACAAACAACGTCATTTCACCCGACATTTAGAAGATAAGAAAATATGTTATAAATAGGTGTAAGAAACAAATGTAGACGATTTTTGTATCATCGTGGCTAATAGCTACAACTACTGTAATAAACAAAATATTGAAATTAAAGTTTTTTTTTTTTGACAAGTCTTGGGATGGAAAACATAATTTGCGCAGTCTTGGTAGGATAGCCGACAAGAAACCTATAAAACACTTGTCGAAAATTTTCAAATTTTCATAAGAGCTATCCGAACATCATCTACGATCTCTAAACGACCTAAACAGGGGTCCGTGAAGTTGGAGTTACAATATCACAATGCCACATCTTGCTTCACATAGTTATATTTTGCTCATTTTTTGCTATTTTTGCTGTACATCATGAAATTTTTGCTATAGCTATTCTCAAGTTATAAACAAATAAAAAATGTAACTCCATCTTCACGCTGGTGTTACAACTAACTTAAATTGAAAATTCTTTGGCACTGCCATATTTTGCTCATTTTTTGCTATTTTTTGCTGTATAGCATTAATTTTTTGCTTAATCCATTCTGAAGTTATAATCAAATTAAAAATGTAACTCCATCTTCACGCTAGAGTTACAACTGACTTAAATCAAAAATGTTTTGGTACTGCCATATTTTGCTCATTTTTTGCTATTTTTTGATGTATAGCATTAATTTTTTGCTTAATCCATTCTTAAGTTATAAAAAAATTAAAAATGTAACTCCATCTTCACGTTAGAGTTACAACTAACTTAAATCAAAAATGTTTTGGTACTGCCATATTTTGCTCATTTTTTGCTATTTTATGCCGTATAGCATTAATTTTTTGCTTAATCCATTCTTAAGTTATAAACAAATTAAAAATGTAACTCCATCTTCACGCTAGAGTTACAACTAACTTAAATCAAAAATGTTTTGGTATTGCCATATTTTACTCATTTTTTGCTATTTTTTGCTGTATAGCATTAATTTTTTGCTTAATCCATTCTTAAGCTATAAACGAATTAAAAATGTAACTCCATCTTCACGCTAGAGTTACATCTAACTTAAATCAAAAATGTTTTGGCATTCCCATATTTTACTCATTTTTTGCTATTTTTTGCTGTATAGCATGCATTTTTTGCTTAATGTAACTCCATCTTCACGCTACAGTTTTAGGAATGCATACGAACTCCTAAATACACACATATCAATCAGTACATTTCTTGGCATATACATTTTTCTATCGTACAAATATGTTACTTGAAGTTATATTGCCCTGTTCATTTCTCGCCATGTACATTTGTTACTGTGTACAAATCTATACCATGAAGTTGCTGCGCTTCAAAGAATTCAAACTTGGCGCGTTAACTACATCTCGAATTACACTTCAAAAACAAAACGTATTTTAATAAAAACATGTGTAATATTTGCATTATGTTTTAGGCTAACTTTACGTTTCTAGTTTTTATTAAAAGGAATAAAATATATTTTATTTTCGAAGTGTACTTCGAGATGAGATAACGCGCCAAGTTCGAATTCTTTGATGGGCAACTTCATGGTATAGATTTGTACAGTCACGAATGTACAAGGCCCAAAATGTATAGGCAATATAACTTTAAAGGATATATTTGCACGTTAGGAAAATATACATGCCAAGATATGTATAGAGTGATATACTCGTATGTGCAGTTCGGAATTTGTATTCCAAGCCGAATTTTTTGCTATAGTTAATCTCAAATAAATAAAAAATCTGGTGTGGCTAACACAATACCTCCCGCCATTAACCGCCCGAGTCACAAAAAGTATTAAGCTAATCCTTATTTTTAGATTAGCGAATTTTACTTTGGCAGTGTATTTCTTAAAATATAGTCTAATCTAATAATCTAATCCAAGTAACTACCTTTTTTGATAATAAAATGAAGATTATATTTTAAATACCGGGATAGAATAGAATTCACTAATCCAAAAATGAGGATTAGCTTAAACTTTTTTACGAGTCCTTAATTTTTATTAATCTAAATACATACGTACATATTTACTTTTGCTGGAAACTGTATTGAATTCCTTTCCTATTGTTCTATTTACTTTTTTCTTTTAAATACGTTACTATTATTAATTTGAAACGATTAGTTCATTGACAGTGACATTTATCTGTCAGTTACTGTGTACTGTGTAAGGAGTTTTGTTTGTTTAAAGCGTAGGCTCTGGGATTTAAACTATAGATAATTTTATAACTTTATCCATAATATATGTAGAAAAAGTATTAATGCAAATCTGTAGAAAACTTAATAATCTTTAATTTTTATAATAATGTTAATTTCGAAAAAATATCATTTAAAGGTATTTTTCGAAGAGAAACTATTTTGAGTTTCCTATAAAGTGCCATTTCCTGTTATCTGATTTACATCAAAATATAATGGACTCTTTCCATAATAGAAAAAGTTCGAAATACAAGGTTTCAAAATTTTCTGAATAATAGTATTTGAGTTAGAGTGAGGATCCACACATACATACACATATACACATACAGACATCATCGTGTAAATGTTAAAATTGGTTTCTAGGGACCTTAGAACCTGTACATGTACCAAAATCTCGATATGCGATTTTTAGGGCGATACCTATACCTCCCTTACCAATGGTAGCGGGAGGTAAAAAACTAACTTAAATAGAAACTTGCCGCTATTAATATCTTGTTAAATTCATATTTGGATGAAAGATGAAGAATATGGAATGAGAATAAACATACAGATAATTAAAGTAATGAGAATAGCTACGGAAGAGGCACCCATATACATATGATTGGAAGCAGATAGGGTAAAACAAGTAAGTATTTAGGTATCTATTTATCGTAATCAAACCATACATAACATAGTTATTAAAAATACAAAATATTTTTTTATTTATTGTTAACCCACTCAACAGTAACTAATATAATATCGTTAATTTGGTAGTAATATAGTATATTAGGCCAGGTAAATCACTTGGCATTAACTAGGACGGCGAGAAAAACAAAACCCTGGCAGAGAAGTGATCTAGCTAAATTGTACTTTTCCAGAAAATTCACAATTTAGAGCTGCTGATGTTGCTTTACCCAAGTCTTCTCTCGTGCATTCCTTTTGTAAGTTGGTGCCAATGAGCAGGTGAGCAATTGTTTGTTTCTACGTGGCCACATGACCAGAGATGCCAACAAGAACTTCACCTAATGCACAGAACTCACTTTAGGAAATTCGGGAGGTTATTGTTGATGAGTTGTGTGCGATAGGTGACGTTATTGATGGTATTTTTTAAAGTAAGTAAATAGTTACATGAAAATAAAGTGATTTTTGTCCAGGTGGCGGAAAACTTTCAAATTACACTATGAGAAGCCGCTTCATGAAGTGGATGTCCTTTTCGTGAAATGTATAATTACATCTTCTGGATTCAACATATACATGTATCATATAATATTTTACATAAAATTTTAAAATAAAAAATTCTTCTGCAGTGATGGATTTACGCATAGGCACAGTAGGCACGTGCCTACGGTGGCAAATTGTCGGGGGCGGCAATTTTTTTTAGAAATGTAAATTTTAATAAATATTCGCCGATCAAAAACCGCGACGTTTTCTGATGTAAATTCATATAAAGTAAGATTTTTTAAATAATTTTTATTATTCTGGTGCATTTGTAATTATCGTGTTTTTCAGGGACTTACGTGATGAAATATGTGCTCTATTTTCAACAAATATCCAAATAATAGATATCATGTTTTATACTTTTCAGGGCCGGCTTGAGGCAGGTGCGAATGGTGCAACGCAACCGCATCAGGCCCCAGCCTTCAAAGGAAAAAAAAACCCCGCGATTTGTAAACAATTCATATGTATTTACTACTAATTAGTTCAATATTTTTGTATTCTTTAAAATTTTAATCTTACAACTCTTCAGATTAAAAAAAAAATTTGATTTCTACAATAAAATTCTTGATTACAATAATGAAAATGACTATTTACATAAATAATTATATATTTTAGTTTTAAATTTATCACACTCTTCTTAATTTGCCGTCCATATTAATGTCTAAGCAGCGTAATGCTTTGGCGGTCATTCAATCTCAAAATCTTATGTACCTAACACAAAATGAAAGTGGCAAGAAGTATTGTGCTAGTCACAACTTTATTTATGAGATTTAAAAAGCTGTCAATCTGATGGTGCAGGTCTTAGATGTTCGTAGAAACTACCTATACAGAAAAATAATTTGAATATGAATTTTTACCTCTCGCCAAGAGAGGTATTGGATTCATGCTAAAAATCGCATATCCAGATTTTAGTGAATAAGCACGTTTTAAGGTCCCTAGAATCCAATTATAACATTTTAACGATGATGTCCGTATGTGTGTGTGGATGTGTGGATGTTGGATCACGATTTCTCAAATACTATAAGACTTAAGACATTTTTAACTACGGATTCCTCAATCTAACAATAATGGGAAGAGTTGATTAAGTTTTGGTAACAATTGGACAACGGGAAGTAGTAGTTTCAAGAAAAAAATCATCTAAATATTATTTATCGAAAATTTTGTATATACTTATATTAAAGAACGTTAAATTCTTTATTCGCTAAATATGAATTCAATATTGTATCTTCTATAGATTTAGAGATAAAGAAATGCATATAAAATAATTTGGTGTAAAAATTCTCCGATCAAACTACTTCAAGGCAAGAAATTCAAATGTTTGTAATTGACACATAAGTGTCACTGTCAAAAATATTTGTATGCCACTGTCAAAAATATTTGTACATTATTATGAAGATTATGAAAATAAAAAAAGTCAACAACGCAAAAGAATATACGTAAAAAAGAATATAAAAGGAATTTGCGAAAAAATTATGAATATAAAGAAAAAGAAAAGGAAAGTAGAAAAAGAAAATTTCAGGATATTGAATATAAAGAAAATGTATGTATTGTACACAATTTATATTAAAATATCCCATAGATTTTGCAAATATATGTTAGAATTATTTTGTAGTGAGACTTGAATATATGTATTTGTATTTAAAAATATTTTTCGTTTAATGCGTAAAATCAAGTAAAATATCTGGCAAGAGGTTATGTGCTGGCCACATCAGATTTTTTTTCTGGGGAACCGGGTTCGATCCCGACCGACGCCAAATTTTTCGAATTTTAAATGGCACAAAACTGACTCTTCTGGTGCACTCTCCACGCCAGCAATGAGTGCCCGTGAGGTGACGCATGGTAAACGCCCGCACGGTTCAAATATGTCATTATCATTACCGAAATCTGTGTACAAAGCAGATTGGCACACCCAGCAATGGGTAATATGCCGTGATGATATATTAATTTATTTTTTATTTTTGATGAATTAGAAATATTTTTACTGAAGTTTTTTTTAAAAGAAAAGCCGGTTTATAATTGATTGACCCTCGAGTATTTCTGTTATTTTCAAGAGCACCACAGTAAAATCTTGCACATTACCCAACAAAAGATCAAGCCAGCGCTGTCGGTAATTGTAACGTATCTTTAATTTTACATTTATTAAATTATTAAAAATTCAAACTTATCTTAATTTAATCAAAAATAAATCAAAAGCGAAAAGTGGAAATATTAAAAAAAATAATATTTCACCATTTCTATTGTAATTTTTGGTTAATATTTAAAAATTTATTTTATTTCGTCCGTTAAAAAAGTGCACTTTCTCATTAAAATTCTTAATCCGCCCCTCTTCTTCTGTTTAATATTGTCTAAATGAAGAAACATTATTATATATTTTATAAAATCGATAATAATTATCAGAGTGAACTTAGCAGCAGATTCGCAGCAGCAGATTCGAATAAAAAATAGCGTTGGACAACCCTCATGTTCGATGACGTTTGCTGTCGTTCGTTGAAAATCGCTGCCGTTCGCTTAGGTTTATTTCAATAAAATCAAAGAAAGAATAAGAAAAACGTTAAATATCTAATTCAGTAAACCCAGTAAGATATTTGGTATATTAATTCAAGGCCATAGGGTATATAATAACGATAACATTTTGAGAATATACACTTTAACAAATATTACTGGCTCATAGTTATCCTGAAAAGGATGCGGACAGAATAAATCATTTACAAAATGATTACTATATTAATAAACAATACAAAAAATATCATTTTGTTAAATAATTCAGGGGATCAGGGTACGTAACAACAATAAAACTGAAAATTTATATCTTAACAGATATTATTGGTTCACAGTTATCCTGCAAAGGATACGGACAGAATAGATCATATACAAAATGATTACTATATTAATAAACAATATAAAAAAAACGTTTTGTTAAATAATTCAGGGGAACAGGGTACTTAATAACAACAAAACTTTAAAAATATATATCTTAACAGATATTATTGGTTCACAGTTATCCTGCAATGGATACGGACAGAATAAATCATATACAAAATGATTACTATATTAATAAACAATATAAAAAATATCATTTTGTTAAATAATTCAGGGGAACAGGGTACGTAACAACAATAAAACTTTGAAAATTTATATCTTAACTGATATTATTGGTTCACAATTATCCTGCAAAGGATACGGACAGAATAAATCATATACAAGATGATTACTATATTAATAAGCAATATAAAAAATATCATTTTGTTAAATAATTCAGGGGAACAGGGTACATAACAACAATAAAACTGAAAATTTATATCTTAACAGATATTATTGGTTCACAGTTATCCTGCAAAGGATACGGACAGAATAAATCATATACAAGATGATTACTATATTAATAAGCAATATAAAAAATATCATTTTGTTAAATAATTCAGGGGAACAGGGTACGTAACAACAATAAAACTGTAAATTTATATCTTAACAGATATTATTGGTTCAGTTATCCTGCAAAGGATACGGACAGAATAAATCATATACAAGATGATTACTATATTAATAAGCAATATAAAAAATATCATTTTGTTAAATAATTCAGGAGAACAGGGTACATAACAATAATAAAACTGAAAATTTATATCTTAACAGATATTATTGGTTCACAGTTATCCTGCAAAGGATACGGACAGAATAAATCATATACAAAATGATTACTATATTAATAAACAATACAAAAAATATTTTGTTAAATAATTCAGGGGAACAGGGTACGTAACAACAATAAAACTGAAAATTTATATCTTAACTGATATTATTGGTTCACAATTATCCTGCAAAGGATACGGACAAAATAAATCATATACAAGATGATTACTATATTAATAAGCAATATAAAAAATATCATTTTGTTAAATAATTCAGGGGAACAGGGTACGTAACAACAATAAAACTGAAAATTTATATCTTAACAGATATTATTGGTTCACAGTTATCCTGCAAAGGATACGGACAGAATAAATCATATACAAAATGATTACTATATTAATAAACAATACAAAAAATATCATTTTGTTAAATAATTCAGGGGAACAGGGTACGTAACAACAATAAAACTGAAAATTTATATCTTAACTGATTTTATTGGTTCACAATTATCCTGCAAAGGATACGGACAGAATAAATCATATACAAGATGATTACTATATTAATAAGCAATATAAAAAATATCATTTTGTTAAATAATTCAGGGGAACAGGGTACGTAACAACAATAAAACTGAAAATTTATATCTTAACTGATATTATTGGTTCACAGTTATCCTGCAAAGGATACGGACAGAATAAATCATATACAAAATGATTACTATATTAATAAACAATACAAAAAATATTATTTTGTTAAATAATTCAGGGGAACAGGGTACGTAACAACAATAAAACTGAAAATTTATATCTTAACTGATTTTATTGGTTCACAATTATCCTGCAAAGGATACGGACAGAATAAATCATATACAAGATGATTACTATATTAATAAGCAATATAAAAAATCTCATTTTGTTAAATAATTCAGGGGAACAGGGTACGTAACAACAATAAAACTGAAAATTTATATCTTAACTGATATTATTGGTTCACAGTTATCCTGCAAAGGATACGGACAGAATAAATCATATACAAAATGATTACTATATTAATAAACAATACAAAAAATATTATTTTGTTAAATAATTCAGGGGAACAGGGTACGTAACAACAATAAAACTGAAAATTTATATCTTAACAGATATTATTAGTTATTACGGACAGAATAAATCATATACAAAATGATTACTATATTAATAAACAATACAAAAAATATCATTTTGTTAAATAATTCAGGGGAACAGGGTACGTAACAACAATAAAACTGAAAATTTATATCTTAACTGATATTATTGGTTCACAATTATCCTGCAAAGGATACGGACAGAATAAATCATATACAAGATGATTACTATATTAATAAGCAATATAAAAAATATCATTTTGTTAAATAATTCAGGGGAACAGGGTACATAACAACATTAAAACTGAAAATTTATATCTTAAAACTGATATTATTGGTTCACAATTATCCTGCAAAGGATACGGACAGAATAAATCATATACAAGATGATTACTATATTAATAAGCAATATAAAAAATATCATTTTGTTAAATAATTCAGGGGAACAGGGTACGTAACAACAATAAAACTGAAAATATATATCTTAACAGATATTATTGGTTCACAGTTATCCTGCAAAGGATACGGACAGAATAAATCATATACAAAATGATTACTATATTAATAAACAATACAAAAAATATCATTTTGTTAAATAATTCAGGGGAACAGGGTACGTAACAACAATAAAACTGAAAATTTATATCTTAACTGATTTTATTGGTTCACAATTATCCTGCAAAGGATACGGACAGAATAAATCATATACAAGATGATTACTATATTAATAAGCAATATAAAAAATATCATTTTGTTAAATAATTCAGGGGAACAGGGTACATAACAACAATAAAACTGAAAATTTATATCTTAACAGATATTATTGGTTCACAGTTATCCTGCAAAGGATACGGACAGAATAAATCATATACAAAATGATTACTGTATTAATAAGCAATATAAAAAATATCATTTTGTTAAATAATTCAGGGGAACAGGGTACGTAACAACAATAAAACTGAAAATTTATATCTTAACAGATATTATTGGTTCACAGTTATCCTGCAAAGGATACGGACAGAATAAATTATATACAAAATGATTACTATATTAATAAACAATATAAAAAATATTATTTTGTTAAATAATTCAGGAGAACAGGGTACGTAACAACAATAAAACTTTGAAAATTTATATCTTAACTGATATTATTGGTTCCCAATTATCCTGCAAAGGATACGGACAGAATAAATCATATACGAGATGATTACTATATTAATAAGCAATATAAAAAATATCATTTTGTTCCCCTGAATTATTTAACAAAATGATATTTTTTATATTGCTTATTAATATAATAATCATCTTGTATATGATTTATTCTGTCCGTATCCTTTGCAGGATAACTATGAACCAATAATATCTGTTAAGATATACATTTTCAGTTTTATTGTTGTTACGTACCCTGTTCCCCTGAATTATTTAACAAAATGATATTTTTTATATTGATTATTAATATAATAATCATCTTGTATATGATTTATTCTGTCCGTATCCTTTGCAGGATAACTATGAACCAATAATATCTGTTAAGATATACATTTTCAGTTTTATTGTTGTTACGTACCCTGTTCCCCTGAATTATTTAACAAAATGATATTTTTTATATTGATTATTAATATAATAATCATCTTGTATATGATTTATTCTGTCCGTATCCTTTGCAGGATAACTATGAACCAATAATATCTGTTAAGATATACATTTTCAGTTTTATTGTTGTTACGTACCCTGTTCCCCTGAATTATTTAACAAAATGATATTTTTTATATTGATTATTAATATAATAATCATCTTGTATATGATTTATTCTGTCCGTATCCTTTGCAGGATAACTGTGAACCAATAATATCTGTTAAGATATAAATTTTTAAAGTTTTATTGTTGTTACGTACCCTGTTCCCCTAAATTATTTAACAAAATGATATTTTTTATATTGTTTATTAATATAGTAATCATTTTGTATATGATTTATTCTGTCCATATCCTTTGCAGGATAACTGTGAACCAATAATGTCTGTTAAGATATAAATTTTCAGTTTTATTGTTGTTACATACCCTGTTCCCCTGAATTATTTAACAAAATGAAATTTTTTATATTGTTTATTAATATAGTAATCATTTTGTATATGATTTATTCTGTCCGTATCCATTGCAGGATAACTGTGAACCAATAATATCTGTTAAGATATATATTTTTAAAGTTTTATTGTTATTAAGTACCCTGTTCCTCTGAATTATTTAACAAAACGTTTTTTTTATATTGTTTATTAATATAGTAATCATTTTGTATATGATTTATTCTGTCCGTATCCTTTGCAGGATAACTGTGAACCAATAATGTCTGTTAAGATATAAATTTTCAGTTTTATTGTTGTTACGTGCCCTGTTCCCCTGAATTATTTAACAAAATGATATTTTTTATATTGTTTATTAATATAGTAATCATTTTGTATATGATTTATTCTGTCCGTATCCTTTGCAGGATAACTGTGAACCAATAATGTCTGTTAAGATATAAATTTTCAGTTTTATTGTTGTTACGTACCCTGTTCCCCTGAATTATTTAACAAAATGATATTTTTTATATTGTTTATTAATATAGTAATCATTTTGTATTTGATTTATTCTGTCCGTATCCATTGCAGGATAACTGTGAACCAATAATATCTGTTAAGATATATATTTTTAAAGTTTTATTGTTATTAAGTACCCTGTTCCCCTGAATTATTTAACAAAACGTTTTTTTTATATTGTTTATTAATATAGTAATCATTTTGTATATGATTTATTCTGTCCGTATCCTTTGCAGGATAACTGTGAACCAATAATGTCTGTTAAGATATAAATTTTCAGTTTTATTGTTGTTACGTACCCTGTTCCCCTGAATTATTTAACAAAATGATATTTTTTATATTGTTTATTAATATAGTAATCATTTTGCATATGATTTATTCTGTCCGTATCCTTTGCAGGATAACTGTGAACCAATAATGTCTGTTAAGATATAAATTTTCAGTTTTATTGTTGTTACGTACCCTGTTCCCCTGAATTATTTAACAAAATGATATTTTTTATATTGTTTATTAATATAGTAATCATTTTGTATATGATTTATTCTGTCCGTATCCATTGCAGGATAACTGTGAACCAATAATATCTGTTAAGATATATATTTTTAAAGTTTTATTGTTATTAAGTACCCTGTTCCCCTGAATTATTTAACAAAACGTTTTTTTTATATTGTTTATTAATATAGTAATCATTTTGTAAATGATTTATTCTGTCCGTATCCTTTGCAGGATAACTGTGAACCAATAATGTCTGTTAAGATATAAATTTTCAGTTTTATTGTTGTTACGTACCCTGTTCCCCTGAATTATTTAACAAAATGATATTTTTTATATTGTTTATTAATATAGTAATCATTTTGTATATGATTTATTCTGTCCGTATCCTTTGCAGGATAACTGTGAACCAATAATGTCTGTTAAGATATAAATTTTCAGTTTTATTGTTGTTACGTACCCTGTTCCCCTGAATTATTTAACAAAATGATATTTTTTATATTGTTTATTAATATAGTAATCATTTTGTATATGATTTATTCTGTCCGTATCCATTGCAGGATAACTGTGAACCAATAATATCTGTTAAGATATATATTTTTAAAGTTTTATTGTTATTAAGTACCCTGTTCCCCTGAATTATTTAACAAAACGTTTTTTTTATATTGTTTATTAATATAGTAATCATTTTGTATATGATTTATTCTGTCCGTATCCTTTGCAGGATAACTGTGAACCAATAATATCTGTTAAGATATAAATTTTCAGTTTTATTGTTGTTACGTACCCTGTTCCCCTGAATTATTTAACAAAATGATATTTTTTATATTGTTTATTAATATAGTAATCATTTTGCATATGATTTATTCTGTCCGTATCCTTTGCAGGATAACTGTGAACCAATAATGTCTGTTAAGATATAAATTTTCAGTTTTATTGTTGTTACGTACCCTGTTCCCCTGAATTATTTAACAAAATGATATTTTTTATATTGTTTATTAATATAGTAATCATTTTGTATATGATTTATTCTGTCCGTATCCATTGCAGGATAACTGTGAACCAATAATATCTGTTAAGATATATATTTTTAAAGTTTTATTGTTATTAAGTACCCTGTTCCCCTGAATTATTTAACAAAACGTTTTTTTTATATTGTTTATTAATATAGTAATCATTTTGTATATGATTTATTCTGTCCGTATCCTTTGCAGGATAACTGTGAACCAATAATGTCTGTTAAGATATAAATTTTCAGTTTTATTGTTGTTACGTACCCTGTTCCCCTGAATTATTTAACAAAATGATATTTTTTATATTGTTTATTAATATAGTAATCATTTTGTATATGATTTATTCTGTCCGTATCCTTTGCAGGATAACTGTGAACCAATAATGTCTGTTAAGATATAAATTTTCAGTTTTATTGTTGTTACGTACCCTGTTCCCCTGAATTATTTAACAAAATGATATTTTTTATATTGTTTATTAATATAGTAATCATTTTGTATATGATTTATTCTGTCCGTATCCTTTGCAGGATAACTGTGAACCAATAATATCTGTTAAGATATAAATTTTCAAAGTTTTATTGTTGTTACGTACCCTGATCCCCTGAATTATTTAACAAAATGATATTTTTTGTATTGTCTATTAATATAGTAATCATTTCGTAAATGATTTATTCTGTCCGCATCCTTTTCAGGATAACTATGAGCCAGTAATATTTGTTAAAGTGTATATTCTCAAAATGTTATCGTTATTATATACCCTATGGCCTTGAATTAATATACCAAATATCTTACTGGGTTTACTGAATTAGATATTTAACGTTTTTCTTATTCTTTCTTTGATTTTATTGAAATAAACCTAAGCAAACGGCAGCGATTTTCAACGAACGGCAGCAAACGTCATCGAACATGAGGGTTGTCCAACACTATTTTTCATTCGAATCTGCTGCTGCGAATCTGCTGCTAAGTTCACTCTGATATAATAATTTTATATTTTATTACTGGCCAGTAGCACCGCTTATAGTTAATGCCTTAAGTATAGATTAACAAAAACAGTGCATATCGAAATTTTGACAGTAATATTTAACAAATCATTAGGCATTTCGTTGATATTGCCAATTTAACCAAAAGTTAAAATTTAACTACATGCAGTGCAAGTTCAACTGGCTATACAAATTTTAATTTAATCTTAAATAAAAATTTGTAAAATGAATATATAATGATAACCTACTAAATGATTTTTGTAAATGCTACAAATATATTTGTTTATATTTTCTTATTTATTTATCTATTACATTTTATTTCATGTCACTGTTAACTAGCAAAAAACTTATAATTTTATTTTAAATGTATAATTTAAATTTTATTTACATATAAAAGTAACCATCAGTTTTAAATTCTACTTCTGCGATATGTTCCGCGATTACAAATGTTACGGATTTGAAATATTGAAATATTAACTATTGCTTAAATTAACAATATCGTATCGAAACGAAATGTCAAATGAGTTGTTAAATATATCAGTATATTTTGTATTTTTAATAACTATGTTATGTATGGTATGATTACGATAAATAGATACCTAAATACTTACTTGTTTTACCCTATCTGCTTCCAATCATATGTATATGGGTGCCTCTTCCGTAGCTATTCTCATTACTTTAGTTATCTGTATGTTTATTCTCATTCCATATTCTTCATCTTTCATCCAAATATGAATTTAACAAGATATTAATAGCGGCAAGTTTCTATTTAAGTTAGTTTTTTACCTCCCGCTACCATTGGTAAGGGAGGTATAGGGATCGTCCTAAAAATCGCATATCAAGATTTTGGTACATGTACAGGTTCTAAGGTCCCTAGAAACCAATTTTAACATTTTCACGATGATGTCTGTATGTGTATATGTGTATGTATGTGTGGATCCTCACTCTAACTCAAATACTATTATTCAGAAAATTTTGAAACCTTGCACTGAGAAAAAGATATAATTACGTGAATTGTAAATTTATTTGTTACAAATAAATCCTAAGCTTGAATAGATCCAAATATATCTACAATTGAAGCAATGTAATAATTTATTTGAAACATTTATTTGTCTCAAATAAATATATATTGAGATCAATTATATCTTCTATTTCATGAGAACTATGCATTTATTTACGTTAAAAATAATTTTAATTTCGCTAAATTTATTTAATTATTATTGGATATATAATAATTTATTTGAGACAAATTTAAAAACCCTATCTCTCTTACCCTGTCCACTCTAAATAGATTAAAATTGAAGGAAAATAATTAAATAAAGACTAGTACATTTAATTTATTCGTACGCCATATTTTTATTAACACACAAATTACATCCGTAAGTATATTAATGTACTTATAATAAAAAAATATAAATACACAATCCCTACAGTTACTGATGCATGTGCCTTGGCATAAAAGATGCACTAAACATGCAAAGCAAATATCCAAAACTCCACTCAAGTAGTATATTTTTCACTATTTCGTCACCCATATTCACTACTTTTTAGCACACGAATGAAAAACAATCACCAGAAATGAACACTGTCAGGAATGAGCACCACCATAAACGAGATGCAACGTACAACAAATGAACAAGTCACCACTTAAAATCGTCATTTGACAAATAGAATAATTACTGAGTTTACATGCAGTTTTGAAACCGTTTTTAAAACGTTTTTAGTTTTGAAAACGCCATGTATACAGTGTCAAAACGGTTTTGAATTATCTCAAACCAAAACTAAAATTTATGGGTTGGACTTGAAAACTAGTTTCAAAACTACTCTTGTAAACACTTCAAATTCAGTTTCGATACTGCGCATGCGTACAGAGCATAACGTTCCTGTCGCTTTGTGTTACTAACCTTCAAATAAACTGACAGTTGTGTAGTTTTAGTGCGTAGTGGTACGAAGTATAAAAAATAATTGGAATAGTAGCAAAACGAAGTGTTTGGAGTGAAGAGGGAGTGTCACTTACATCCGCTAAATGCGCATGCGCCGAAACTGATTTCGAATTAATTTTTAAACTTGTTTTGAAAACTGCATGTAAACAGTTTTGCACATTTTTGACTGAAAACTGAAACCATTTTCAAAACTGCATGTAAACGTAGTAAATGTTCACTCAATGGAAATAGCATTTTGCCACAAATAATATTTATTTGTGATAAATAAATATAGATTCATACAATAAAAACTATTTTTCATTTTAATTAATATAAAGTTTACACAAATATATTATGAAATTAATTCTAAACAATTACATATTTGTAAGAAACAAATAAATATTTCAGAAAATTATAAATTTATTTATTAAAAATCTCAATTTAAAATACTAAACATAAATATATAAATTTATTTGAGAAAATTAAATTAAATTTAAATGAAATAATATAACTGAATGAATAAAATACATTTCATATTAAAGGTTAAATTGTTTTTGTTGCAAGGTTGCAATAATTGAATGAATGAAGTACCCCTTAATTATGAATATTTATTTGCTAATAACCAGTCATTTTTCTCAGTGTGTATTTCGAACTTTTTCTATTATGGAAAGAGTCCATTATATTTTGATGTAAATCAGATAACAGGAAATGGCACTTTATAGGAAACTCAAAATAGTTTCTCTTCGAAAAATACCTTTAAATGATATTTTTTCGAAATTAACATTATTATAAAAATTAAAGATTATTAAGTTTTCTACAGATTTGCATTAATACTTTTTCTACATATATTATGGATAAAGTTATAAAATTATCTATAGTTTAAATCCCAGAGCCTACGCTTTAAACAAACAAAACTCCTTACACAGTACACAGTAACTGACAGATAAATGTCACTGTCAATGAACTAATCATTTCAAATTAATAATAGTAACGTATTTAAAAGAAAAAAGTAAATAGAACAATAGGAAAGGAATTCAATACAGTTTCCAGCAAAAGTAAATATGTACGTATGTATTTAGATTAATAAAAATTAAGGACTCGTAAAAAAGTTTAAGGTAATCCTCATTTTTGGATTAGTTAATTCTATTCTATCCCGGTATTTAAAATATAATCTTCATTTTATTATCAAAAAAGGTAGTTACTTGGATTAGATTATTAGATTAGACTATATTTTAAGAAATACACTGCCAAAGTAAAATTCGCTAATCTAAAAATAAGGATTAGCTTAATACTTTTTGTGACTCGGGCGGTTAATGGCGGGAGGTATTGTGTTAGCCACACCAGATTTTTTATTTATTTGAGATTAACTATAGCAAAAAATTCGGCTTGGAATACAAATTCCGAACTGCACATACGAGTATATCACTCTATACATATCTTGGCATGTATATTTTCCTAACGTGCAAATATATCCTTTAAAGTTATATTGCCTATACATTTTGGGCCTTGTACATTCGTGACTGTACAAATCTATACCATGAAGTACACTTCGAAAATAAAATATATTTTATTCCTTTTAATAAAAACTAGAAACGTAAAGTTAGCCTAAAACATAATGCAAATATTACACATGTTTTTATTAAAATACGTTTTGTTTTTGAAGTGTAATTCGAGATGTAGTTAACGCGCCAAGTTTGAATTCTTTGAAGCGCAGCAACTTCGTGGTATAGATTTGTACACAGTAACAAATGTACATGGCGAGAAATGAACAGGGCAATATAACTTCAAGTAACATATTTGTACGATAGAAAAATGTATATGCCAAGAAATGTACTGATTGATATGTGTGTATTTAGGAGTTCGTATGCATTCCTAAAACTGTAGCGTGAAGATGGAGTTACATTAAGCAAAAAATGCATGCTATACAGCAAAAAATAGCAAAAAATGAGTAAAATATGGGAATGCCAAAACATTTTTGATTTAAGTTAGATGTAACTCTAGCGTGAAGATGGAGTTACATTTTTAATTCGTTTATAGCTTAAGAATGGATTAAGCAAAAAATTAATGCTATACAGCAAAAAATAGCAAAAAATGAGTAAAATATGGCAATACCAAAACATTTTTGATTTAAGTTAGTTGTAACTCTAGCGTGAAGATGGAGTTACATTTTTAATTTGTTTATAACTTAAGAATGGATTAAGCAAAAAATTAATGCTATACGGCATAAAATAGCAAAAAATGAGCAAAATATGGCAGTACCAAAACATTTTTGATTTAAGTTAGTTGTAACTCTAACGTGAAGATGGAGTTACATTTTTAATTTTTTTATAACTTAAGAATGGATTAAGCAAAAAATTAATGCTATACATCAAAAAATAGCAAAAAATGAGCAAAATATGGCAGTACCAAAACATTTTTGATTTAAGTCAGTTGTAACTCTAGCGTGAAGATGGAGTTACATTTTTAATTTGATTATAACTTCAGAATGGATTAAGCAAAAAATTAATGCTATACAGCAAAAAATAGCAAAAAATGAGCAAAATATGGCAGTGCCAAAGAATTTTCAATTTAAGTTAGTTGTAACACCAGCGTGAAGATGGAGTTACATTTTTTATTTGTTTATAACTTGAGAATAGCTATAGCAAAAATTTCATGATGTACAGCAAAAATAGCAAAAAATGAGCAAAATATAACTATGTGAAGCAAGATGTGGCATTGTGATATTGTAACTCCAACTTCACGGACCCCCTAAACAGTGGTCATACCAGTGCTATTCAAACATCATCCAAAATCTTCAAACGACCTAAACAGTGCTCGCACCAGGGTCTATCCAAACGACCCATCTTTAAAAAGCCGAGGATGTCAACCCACTTTCCAATCAGGACCACCAATCCAACAGATTCTACAAGTGCCTGACAAGATACAAGTTCCCGCCGACTTGAAGCGTATCAAGACCTTCACTACGATGAAAAGAGAAGCCTACTTCACGATACTCCTGTTGTAAGTTTACTCTTATTGTAGATATACTTTTGCCGGTAGTAACAATCGGGCCATAAAAATACTGTTACACATATTTACACAAATCTACATTTTGTAATCATTATAAAATGATAATACGTGTCTTCAGACGAAGAAATTTGTGAACTAAGTAATCAGTTTAATAAAATACCAATTATACTTAAACCAAGTAAATTAGGTAACGGTAGTAAAGTTAAACAATTACCTACCAAAAACACACCCAGTACACCCCTAACATACCCAGGACAAGAATTAAATAACTGCCAATTTGAACTAACCATGACAACCACAATAATTGCTGATATCCGAAATTTTATCGATGCAGTACCTGAGTACAACGGAGAGATAAAATCCCTCCCTAGGTTTATAAAAGAAGCCGATAACTTCTATACGGTAATGGACTCTTTAAATTTAACACCAATACAAAAAACATATTACTTCTCTATGTTACAAAAAAATTGTTGATAAAGCCAAAGACATATTAGACTCTCAAGAATTATTCACATCTTGGAATGATATACAATCATATCTTCAAACTAATTTCGAAGATAAAAGTACCTACAACACGTTACTATTGACAACAATTAAAATTACACAAATAGATAATAATGTCAATGATACTTTAAAGAAATTCAAAGACCTTTATCAGACAATGGTTTCCAAAATTCAAATATTACAATATGAACAAAATGAAAAAAAAATGTTTCATAATCGAAACTCAAAAAACAATAGTTTCCCATTTCATTTCATTCTTAACTATGAATTTTAGAGGCTCATTCATAAGTAAAAATCAGCAGACACTCGACGCCTGCGAACAACTTTTAACAAATGAATATAACTCTATGCAATTATCACACAGATCACCCATGCACAAAGGAATACCTCAAAACATACAAAAATCACAGAGACTTCCTAATATTCCACCACATAAATTCCCAGCACAACAATTTCCTTCACGCCCATTTAACCCCCGAGATTCACGCCCTACTGGACCACAAACATTCGCTAGACAAAACATAAAAAAGTTTTTAGAAACAAAACGCACATTTAAACCAACCCCTATCTCCGGCATAACAAAAACAACAATACCAATGTCCACGCAAACCACAAAACAGAATTATGCCTTAGAAACAGAGGACGATGTATAAATTAATAATCAAGAAAACGCATACGAACAAGAATTAAACGACACCTTTGAAACCCAATCTTTTTTAGAGTACGACCCAGAACTGATAGTAGAAAATACGTAATGTTTTCCAACATAAAAACAATCCCAGTCATTACATTTCAAAATTTTAAAATTCTTATCGACTCAGGATCAGATGTTAACCTAATAACAGAAAAAACCGTAAAACAAAACAACATGAAAAATCTAAAAGAATATTTAACATTCAAAACTGCAACAAATAAAGTAAAATGTAATGAATACGTCGAAATCAGAATATTCAACAAAAGTTATAAATTTTTTATTCTAAATTTTCATTCAGAATGTAATTTATTATTTGGAACAGAAATATTCCGCGATACAAACACCATTTTAAATTTTGCAGAAAATTCTTTGAAATGAAACAAATGAAATTTGATATTCAGAACTTGAGTAAACAAAGTAAAGAAAGTCACGTACAAATCCGAGACGAACACTTACAACCAGACATAAAAAAAATGAACTATACAATCTACTAGAACAGTATGACTCACTTTTTCCAAAAGAAAACGAGACACTGACATGTACAGATAAGATACAACATAAAATTCACACTTCACACGGTATATACAAAAAACTATCGACTCCCGCATGTATTCGAAAAGAATATTGAAGAACATATCTAGACTATGTTAAAAGCAGGAATAATACAAAAATCAAAAAGTCCATATAATTCACCAATATGGATCGTACCCAGAAAAATGGATGCCTTAGGCAAACAAAAAACCAGACTAGTAATTGATTTTTGAAAACTGAACCAAAAAACGAAAGAAGATAAATTCCCCATTCCAAACATTGACACACTTTTCGATCAAATAAATAAACCAAAATATTTTACTACTCTTGACCTACATTCGAGATTCCACCAAATACTCGTTGACAAAAATGACAGAAAAAACAGCCTTCAGCACCGCTTCGGGACACTATGAATTTCTGCGTATGCCATTTGGCTTAATCAACGCCCCTGCTACATTCCAAAGATGTATGAACGAAGTATTGCAAGACTTAATTGGTAAAATATGTCTTGTATACTTAGATGACATCATAATTTTTGGCAACACCGAACAAGAACAGTTAGAAAATATTAAAACAGTCTTTGAACATTTAAAAAATGCAAACCTAAAAATACAATTAGATGAATCAGAATTTTTCAAAACGGAAGTTGAATATCTGGGTTTTATAATTTCAAATGAAGGCCTTAAGCCAAACACAAAAGATAGAAGTAATACAAAATCTCGTAATCCCGAAGACAGTAAAAGAAACAAGATCATTCCTAGGTAAACTTTCCTGGTATCGTAGATTCATCCCAAATTTTTCCAAATTAACGAAACCATTTACAAATTGTTTACGAAAAGGATCAAAAATAGATATTCACAATAAGGATTACCAAGAATGCTTCGCAAAAGTGAAAGAATTAATTACAAATCCACTGATACTCGCATACCAAGACTTTAACCAAACTTTTATATTAACTACTGACGCTTCTGACTACGCAATGGGAGCAGTACTCTCTCAAAATCAAGATTCACAGGAGAAACCAATTGCTTACGCATCCAAAACTTTCAACTCACAAGAACAAAATTACTTCACCGTCGAAAAAGAATTGAAAGCAATAATATGGGCCATTCAAAATTTTAAACCATATCTCTACGGAAGAATTTTTTTATTACGAACAGACCATAGACCATTAGTGTGGCTTTTCAATATGAAAAATGCAAACCAGAAGCTAATGCGATGGAAAATCGAATTAAGCGATTATAACTTTGAGATAGAATACATCCCTGGTAAAACAAATAAAATTGCGGACTTTTTAAGTAGAATCAAAAACGAATTCAAAATCAATTACAGAACAGGCGACGTAGAATCGACCCCTATCTTTGCACACTGCATTTCTAAAGACTATAATTCGGTAAAGGACTAGCAAAACAAATCGACGATCAATTCAATAGCAAAAATTTTTGCAAGGACATATTACCAAACAAACATAATTCAAAATGAACATAATAAACAAATTTTCCATTTATTCTCAAAAAATTCATTCAACGACACATGCAACCCAAAATTACTAAAACAATCATTTACCAAACTACGTGACTATTTAATAAAAAAACGATATACACGAAATTAACATCCCGTGGTCTCGACAAATTACAAAAAAAAAAGAATTAATCAGAATTTTGACTTCCATATTCGAGAACACCTGTATACAGATTAATATTTATTCGTTACCTCAAAATTTTGCACTAAGTGACGAACTAGAATCCAGGATCGACCTAGAAAAAATTATAGGACAAGATGACGACTCAATAAAGAACATAATTAACACAGAACACGATATTGAAACCATACATAGTGACCAAGAACACCCCGTTAACGGTTTAAAAATTCTAGAAAATAGAATAAACACAGCAGACAATCAAATTATATTCTCTTTTGATGAAAAACAAGATGTAAAAATCATAAAACTCTTTGGAAATAAAAAATAACGTCTCGTGGTCACTACTGAAGAAAACAAAGCCGAAGATCAATTGCGAGAATTTATAAAAAATTACATCATACCCAAAATTAGATATTACTGCAGAGGCAATGATAAAATATTTTAAATCAAATAATTCAAAAAGATTTCGAAATAAACAGTATTAATATTATCAGAGTTAATAAAGAAGTAAAGGACATAGAACAACCAGACGAACAAAACGAAATTGTTCACACAGGGAAAACAAACCACCGCGGAATCATGGAAACATATAAAAAACTAAAAGAAAAATATTACTGGCCTAAAATGATAGATACCATCGCCTCACTTTTAAATAATTGCCAAACATGCAAACAATATAAATACGACAGACAACCCATACAACTTACTGATAATCTTACTGAAACACCCGAACGACCTTTCGAAATTTTAAATATCAACTTATTAACCGTCAACGGACAATATTACTTAACAATATACGACCAGTTCTCAAAATACGCACAAGTATACCCTGTTAAAACGAAAGATAGTAAAACCATAGTCAAGACTTTAGAAACATTCATTAGACCAAAAATCCCACCAAAAAAACTAATATGCGATCAAGGGTGTGAATTTAATAATATATCTTTACGAACATTTTGTCACAACAACGATATCAAATTACACATAACATCAGCCCAGAACCCAAAATCAAATGCCGTAGAAAGATTTCACTCGAGCCTTATCGAGCATCTGAGAATAAAGACACGAGCTTGTAATTTAAAACCTCTAAAAGAAACAGTAGACGACTGTATTTTCGCATATAACAATTCAATCCAGTCCATTACAAACATGCCTCCAAACGAAGTACTCTACGGTAAAGATTATACAAATCTGAGGCCCAAAGAGAATGAACAAAGCAAATCACAAAAATATATGATAAGACGACGCGAGGAAATAGAACAAGTAAAAATTAATATTAGTAAAGAAAAACAAAAACGTTATAAAAACCCCAAATAAAACAAAAAAAATTCATAAATTAAAAAATTCTACAGAAGCCTATATAAAACAAAATCCCCGCTTGATAACTGAATTTAAAAAACCTTTATATGTAAAAACAAAGATTAGAAACTACAACGAAAAATTTAAAACAATAAAAGCTGACAGAATCAAAATTTAACTGTTTCAGAATTCACCATGGATTCGCAGATGTCAAGAATATCACAAATAACCCCGGGTTTTTATTACACAACATTGGTGAGTGCCATTTAAAAGAAAACGAACAATTACACTATTTTTATAATGACATAAGCCCCATATACGACGAATATTTAAAACTAAAACAAATTATCAACACGGAAGTAAAACAGCTAGCAAATGAAACACTTTTAACCGAAAACACTAAAATTGTAAATTATATGTTTAAAGAATTAGAACAAAACATAGCCAAATTATTTAATAAAAGGAATAAAAGAGGACTCATTAACGGATTTGGCTCCATAATAAAATCCATAACCGGAAACTTAGATTCCGCTGATGAAGAACGTTATAATTCATTATTAGAACAACTCAGTAATAATCAAAAAATACTACAATCACAAGCAAACGAAATAGGGTTTCACGTGCTTGGCTTGAAGCTTGAAAGCTTGGCTTGGCTTGAAAAAGCTTGAAAAATCAAGCCAAGCCTGCCGTTCAAAAAAGCTTGACTTTTCAAGCCAAGCCAAGCTTCTGTTCCACCATGCACAAGCCAAACCAAGTCTAACATTTAAAAAAGCTTGAATTTTCAAGCCAAGCCAAGCCTTTGACTGTCAAGTAGCTTGGTCGAAAACAAGCTTTTTCAAGCTTTTCTTAAGAAATGTTGTCGAGACCGACAAAACCGTAATTTTATGGTGATAACGTACTTTTTCACTGCTTCGGCACATTTTTGCGAACTTCTAAGAATTGGAGTTTCCAAAAAGACCAGCCTTCATTACCTGCCAGTCCAGTATGCTTCAAAACTTTGTAAATAGGACACTACACCCTTCATCATTCTTATTATGCAAAGACCACTTATTTTCTCAATCTGAACAAACTATCTTTTTTAAATATAGAGTGATGGGAAGATAAGTGCAGTTTGATCTTTTTGTTTGATTGGATAATATCGGAATATTATCCAATCAAATTGATATAGATAGAATATAATCAATATTCATTTAAATTTTAACTAACTTGATTTTAAATACCAAACATCAAGCTTCAACACATAATATTTATTACTCGTATTTATTGCAATGCTACAAATAGATAATTTTGCTGCAGAAAAAAATTATAAGAAATAATAATATACTGTACACCGTAAGGTAAATTGAGTGACATACTACATAAATCATGATAATTATTGCATTTTAAAGTTTCATTGTGTACAATGTTTTGTTATTCTGGTATTTCCGAACATAGAGACGAGACAATTTCTGTTTGTGTATATGTATATATTTATATTCAAAGATTTTCAATGCTATTTTTAGCTCAACCCCTAATGTACCCCTAATAAACCGTGACAGGTATAATAGACAATAACAATGTACCGACAAAGAGACCATTCTATTTTAAATATTACCTTGATACAAGTTTTCATTGACCAAAAATATGTGTAAATAAATAAGCAAATAAATATATAGTCTCGGCTTATTACCTAGTTCTGGAGGTTTTTAATTTGCTTTTATTCACACATTTCAGTAATAACGACATATTCGTATCGTTAAGCATATTAACTTTTGTATTATTTGAATTTGCACATGATTACTTAAATTATATTTATGTATTTAACTTACATGATTCTGTACTCAAAAATCAGTAGAAATTTCATAAGAAGAGGCGAGTAGGTATTTGTCACGAACAAACAAAATTTCGGGGAAATTTCCGTCTGTAGGGTTTTATGATTTCCAGATGTAAATACATCTGGTAGGTATAAAAGGTCAGTCTCTGGTCATTTCCATCCCATTGTACATTCCAAAATATTTATGTATTTATTTGAACACTGTTATTGCGTATTTGGTGTCTTGAGTTTTTTTTTTTTTTTTTTTGTTTATATAGGGTGCATATGAACTAAATAGTATGACAAACTTTAACAGTTGGGAGGACATTTCGAATTTTTAGTTAAAATACAATACAATAAAGTCCAACTAATGCATATGCCTACTTGAATAAATGCAGTCAACGAAAATAATAAAAGAAACATGAAAATTGAAGAGTAAATATTTAATAAAAGATAATAAATTTATGCTGATTGTTTACTCTTAAAAATAAAATAAATGAATAAAATATACATTTCAATATTTTTATATTTTAATAATTACAAAGAAAAAACACTTGGTATAAGTTTCATAAATTTTATTTTATCGTTTTGTTTATCTTTACGCATAAGAAGATATTTTTCAATTGTACCACAATAAATTTATGTAAAACAAAACAACGATATATCGGTATATCGATATATTTAATTAAATTCACATCGAATATTTATATTAAAATCTTGATACCGAACAACTATTACTGGTTTTCAAGACCTATATACCTACTGTGCGCATGAGCATTTATAAAGCTTGAAAAAGCTTGAAATAGCTTGAAAAGGCTTGAAAAAGCTTGATAAAGCTTGAAAATCAAGCCAAGCCTAAAATAATTAAAGCTTGAAATTTTCAAGCCAAGCCAAGCTCTGTTTCCATCAAGCCCAAGCCAAGCCAAGCCTAACATTAAAAAAAGCTTGAAGTTTCAAGCCAAGCCAAGCTTTTTTATTTCAAGCCAAGTAGCTTGGCTTGGTGAATCCCTAAAACGAAATCGTACACCAACAGCAAACACTCACAGACAAATTTAATAAAGATTTACAAACTATAAATATTAACGAAAACAAATTACGAGACTCACTCAATGATATTTCGAATATAATTAAAACAGAACGAACCTGGAAAACACTTACACACGCAGAAATACAGATTAATAAAGTACTAATTTATATTCAACAACTTAAAACCACAGTCGATAATGTTATAATATATATATATATATATATAAATTATGTTTTCGATCCCAATGCTTGTCGAAAAAACAAACTTTAATTTCAATATTTTGTTTATTACAGTAGTTGTTGCTATTAGCCAAGATGATACAAAAATCGTCTACATTTGTTTCTTACACATATTTATAACATATTTTCTTATCTTCTAAGTGTCGGATGAAATGACGTTGTTTGTGGTATCGAATTCTGAAACTACAGTGTTTCAAGGATTATAATTCCTCCCCTTCAAGAAACAACGTTATTTCAACAGATTTAATTCTAAATCTTTATTATCTATATTCTTTGTAACTCAATTTTGTTTACATTTCATAACTAAGGTATATATTCTATTACATGATATTAAAATAATTATAATTATTACAAAAGAAAGGATTACATAGAACGTAGGTATATGTTGATTATTTATTTGTTCAACAGATTCGATTTGTTTTAAATGTGTAACGTTTAATTTTGCTTCATTTATTTTAATGATTTGGGGTACTTTCTTTAATTCTGTGAATTTTATGTTATCGAAAATATGTTCTTGATAGAGGGGTTTGTATTTCTGAGATTGCCAATTCTTAATAGCACATGTATCTTGATCGTTAATAAAAATACCTTGTAATTGTTTATACTTATAATTATTTCCACAATTAAATTCGAAATTTTGTAAATTTGGTGAGAAAATGATTAGTTTGTCCGTGAACGGTATTTGAGAAATATAATTTTTCATTGTAATTTGCTCGCTTAAACAATCATCATATACTTGTTTATTTAATATATTGTTAATACAATTATTTACAGGATTATAGTTAGATATACAATATTTATTATTTATAAACTTAAGGATGCATACATGTTTATTGTTATGTGTAATATACATGGTGTTATCTTCTAGTATTTTTTTATAAGAGGAATCGTAGTATGGTGTGGGTGTGAATTATTGTATTTTGTATAAACGTTTTGTGTAATTTGTGACAGCTAAAATGATGTGTATTTTATTGTCTCTTAGTGTGCATGTGACATATATTGTTTCAATCGTCTGGAAGATATTCGAATTTCGTGTAATATTTAAAAGGCAATTGGGATCTATAATTGTAATGTCTAATTGGTTCAATGAACAAAATTCTAATGATTTTATAACATTATCGACTGTGGTTTTAAGTTGTTGAATATAAATTAGTACTTTATTAATCTGTATTTCTGCGTGTGTAAGTGTTTTCCAGGTTCGTTCTGTTTTAATTATATTCGAAATATCATTGAGTGAGTCTCGTTATTTGTTTTCGTTAATATTTATAGTTTGTAAATCTTTATTAAATTTGTCTGTGAGTGTTTGCTGTTGGTGTACGATTTCGTTTGCTTGTGATTGTAGTATTACTAATATTAATTTTTACTTGTTCTATTTCCTCGCGTCGTCTTATCATATATTTTTGTAATTTGCTTTGTTCACTCTCTTTGGGCCTCAGATTTGTATAATCTTTACCGTAGAGTACTTCGTTTGGAGGCATGTTTGTAATGGACTGGATCGAATTGTTATATGCGAAAATACAGTCGTCTACTGTTTCTTTTAGAGGTTTTAAATTACAAGTTCCTGTCTTTATTCTCAGATGCTCGATAAGGCTCGAGTGAAATCTTTCTACGGCATTTGATTTTGGGTTCTGAGCTGATGTTATGTGTAATTTGATATCGTTGTTGTGACAAAATGTTTTTTCCACAAGCATTGGGATCGAAAACATAATTTATATATAAATAAATAAATAAATAAATATATATATATATATATATATATATATATATATATATATATATATATATATATATATATATATATATATATATATATATATATATATGTTATAAATGACGATTAAATATTGGCGCTGAAAATTAGAATATTAAAACACATGTATCACCCAAACCGGTATATACAGTATTAATACAAAAATAATAACAAATCTAGATGACCGTCGCCTGGCCGAACCCGGTCACGAGGAATCCTCCTTCACACCGTGATTATTTCTGTAAAAGAATTAACACATGACAAATACTCAGTGAGGAGGCAATCATTTACAAAAGGTTCAGGCATTCACACACCGTACACACATGTTGGCAACTACGGGCAGTACCGCTAGTTACTACGGACTCTCTGCCGCTTCGGTGGTGATCCGGAGACAATCCTCTTAACCAACTGGATCAGATCACTACAGCCCTAACTGCTGCTACGCTGGCGACCACAGAATGTGGGTCACTACAGCCTTCCCTGCTGCTACGCTGGCGACCCTCGGATTCACACGAGCGGCCACTACGGAACCACTGCCGCTTCGGTGGTGATCCGGAGACATTCCTCTTAACCAACTGGATCAGATCACTACAGCCCTAACTGCTGCTGCCGTTGGCGACACCAAATGTGGGTCACTACAGCCTTCCCTGCTGCTACGTCGGCGACCTTCGGGTTCACACGAGCGGCCACTACGGAACCACTGCCACTTCGGTGGTGATCCGGCGACATTCCTCTTAACCAACTGGATCAGATCACTACAGCCCTAACTGCTGCTGCCGTTGGCGACACCAGATGCGGGTCACTACAGCCTTCCTTGCTGCTACGCTGGCGACCCTCGGGTTCACACGATGCGGCCACTACAGTACCCAGTACTGCTCACACGCACACTCACAATCATACATATGCTAGATTAACTCTCTCACCTGAATCACTATAATATCGATGTTCTCACACTGAAATCTAGAAATAAACTCAAATAAAATACGTGAATACCAGTATCATTAAATGTAGCTCTTATCCAACAGCATCGGTTACGTACCTAAATAGCTAATTAGAGACAAAACATAATAAATTTAATAAAAATAATCTTACGCAAAATAATATCTGTGACAGTTCGGCCATCCTGAAAAGTTCCTCGTCCTCGAGGAATCAATCCCAAATTCCTGCAGCATCAGCATCAACATCCGAAGCGCTGTTGCCTTCCGACAGTTCACGTGTTGTTCATCCTACGTAAAGTAAGTTCCTTCATTTTCATTATCAGCTTGACACTTCCATCTTCTTGTTATAATTTTATCCTTCTGAATTGTTAATTGCACAATTCGATACTCGTTGCCGTTTTTTGTTATAATGTGAGCGTGTATGTCCCAATTTTCCACAAATAAAACAACAAATGTTCTCCATTCCATCGTCGTGCTGCTGCGTAGTATAGTAAGGCCACTTGTTCTTCTGAAAAGTACGATGTAAATCGCGTGTAACGGGAGTAGAAAGGTTTCGTGTCGCTAATTTATCCTCGATCGTCTTCAAAAATAATAGAAGAGACTGCGACTTCTTGTATTCTCTGATAAGAGCAAGTGTTGAGTAGCGCCAGCTTCTCATAATAGTATTGCAACATAAGTTCATCCGGTTTCTTTGTTGCGAGAAATCATTTCTTGAAGCAACTGAAAATAATTTTCCTGTGACGGAAATGCCTTCAACAACATAGCCAACTATGACTCCCAAGAATAATTTATTCCTTGCAGCGCTTTATACCACATTTCTGCATACCCTCTCCAGCGAGATCTCACATACATGATGGTAGTTATTTCGTCCCATTTATGCATAGCGCGTAAAGTGAACATACATACTGAAATTGAGGACTGTTGTTAAGTAAAGTCATTTTGTAATGTTGTTCCAGGTTCGTTATCCAGCTAAACATAAACGTAATAAATATTCGCACTGTTCCAAAAGTTTTGTTGGTGTGATCCCAAAAGCTGAAAGTTAAAAATGTTCTGATCCCACTTCTGAAATGTTATAAATGACGATTAAATATTAGCGCTGAAAATTAGAATATTAAAACACATGTATCACCCAAACCGGTATATACAGTATTAATACAAAAATAATAACAAATCTAGATGACCGTCGCCTGGCCGAACCCGGTCACGAGGAATCCTCCTATATATATATATATATATATATATATATATATATATATATATATATACATATATATATATATATATATATATATATATATATATATATATATATATATATACATATATATATATATATATATATATATATATATATATATATATATATATATATAAGTTAAATATCGAGACAATATAAATTGCTTTGTAATAAGTTTATTTATTTTTATAAACCTTATTTTATGTGTTTACTATATAAGCTCTGAATACAGACTAAGGAGCTGCAATTCCTCAAAGAGGAAAACTACATTAAATAATAAATCTAAACTATGAGAAATATGAAAATGAGATAATGTATATTCAGCATAAAGCGGCACTGAAACATATATAAACAGCGAACTCAACCGGGTTTTTTAATGTTAAAACACGTCGATTTTATATACTAAAAATACACATTAATATCTACGATTCACCTTCCAACTTTCATTTGTTATTAAGATATGACGTCATCACAAAAAAAATTAAATGACAATATAGATTTTTAGTAGTGGAATATTAAGAAAACAGCGAACTCACCCGGTTTTTTTAAAAAATGTAAAAACACGTCAATTTTATATTTTAAAAATACTAGTTAATATATACGATTCAACTTCCAACTTTCATTTGTTAAGTTATGACGTCAACACAAAAAAAATTAAATGGCAATGTAGATATTTAGTAGGGGAATCCGATAGTGATTTTTCTTTCCTTTCTGATCTTGTAAATAAATCATAACAAAAATTCTGAAAAAAAACGACCTGAAAATTTAATAATAATGAATAATCAAGATATCTTGATTTCATTTTTCAATTTAGAATTTTTCGAAAAAGCAACAATATCTCCGGGCAAGTAATTCAAAGTGTAAAGGTGACAGATTTTTTTACCAATAACCTTCCGCTAATTACAAATTGAGATAAAGCAACAGTACTCTCAGTCAATCGTGTAAATAAGGTGACCGTAGATTTTTTACCAACAATACCTCCCGCGCATTACAAGTAGATGAAGGAATAGTACAGTAATATTATTGAAAGATGTCCGATCAAGGACATCTACGAATTGTATAAATTAAGATTTTGTTCTGTCAAATTTGGTAGTGTCGTTCGCGTAGTTCTTATGACGGTACATAAGATACTACTTTTATATTATTATTATTATAAAAATATATATTAAAGTATTAAGCATTTTAAATTCAAAACTAAGTCAATTGGTAAGTTTATTAGCAAATATAAAACCAAATATGTGAAAAATAAGATACTGTCACAGTGTCAGTGACATTGCCAGAAAATAATGTTATTCGTAAGGCTATGAATCAAGGTAATGTATCTGAATTCACAAATAAACTTACGTTACAGCGAAAGTATTGTCAACAACGAACATCGTATTAAAATGGAAAGCCCTAACTTGGTCGAAACAATATAATTTTTTTTAAAGACAAGCGTGTTATGTCCATCCTTATTGCACACGCTTCTTGTGAAAGAGATAAATGTATGGCAATTTGTTAATTCGTTCATGATATAGATGTCCTTGATCAAAGATCTTTCAATAATTGTACTGTAACCCCCGTCATTTGAAAATGAGACAAAAGCAACGGCACCCCCCGCCAACTAAATCAAAGTATAAATGTGACAGATACTTTACCAACAACACCTCCCGCTAATTACAATTAAAAATAGAGTAATAGTGCCGCTCGTCAATTAAAAATTAGAATGTTGCAACGTTTTCTTTTTGCAAAAAGTTGCTAGAAATATGTTGTGTTCGGTATCAAATGAAATGTTTTCTCAAAACATGCTATGCAGATATGTCAAAATTTTGACAATTCCATCGTCTTTTGTTTTTTGCAAAAAGTTGTCAGAAATATGTCGTGTTTGGTATCAAATGAAATGTTTTCTCAAGAGCTGCCAATGTTAAAAAATTTACAACTCCATCGCCTTTTGTCCTTTGCATTAAGTTGCCAGAGGTATGTCGTATTTGATATCAAATGAAATGTTTTATCAAGAGTTGCTATGCAGAAATGTTAAAAATTTGACAACTCGATCGTCCTTTGTTTTCTGTAAAAAATTGTCAGAAATATGTCGTGTTTGGTATCAAATGAGAAGTTTTCTCAATAGCTGCTTTGCAGAAACGCCAGAAATTTGACAACTCGATCGTCTTTTTTTAAATTTTCGGAAATATGTCCTGTTTGGTATCAAATGAAATGTTTCCTTAAGAGCTGCATTGCAGAAATGTCAATAATTTGGCAACTCGATGGGCCTTGGTTTTTTAAATAAAGTTGTCAGAAATGTCATGTCTGGTATCAAATGAAATGTTTTCTTAAAAGCTGCTATGAAGAAATGTCAAAAATGACAACTCGATCTTTTGTTTTTTGCAATAGTCAGAAATATGTCGTGTTTGGTGTCAAATAATATGTTTTCTCAAGAGTTGCTTTGCAGAAATGTCAAAAAATTGACAACTGGATCGTCTTTTGTTTTTTGCAAAAAGTTGTCGGAAATATGTCTTGTTTGGTATCAAATGAAATGTTTACTGAAGAGCTGCTATGCAGAAATGTGAAAAGTTCGACAACTCGATCGTCTTTTTTTGCAAAAAGTTGTGGAATCAAATGAAATGTTTTTTTTTGCAAAAACTTTTTACAAATATGTCTTGTTTGGTATCAAATGAGCGGTTTCCCTTTAAGGGAAATGTGGTTGGGCATTTTGTGTGGGCAGTTTATATCAGGAAGTTGCGTAGGATGATTTAGTGGACAGGGTAGAATGTAAACTTTTCATACTGTTTGGGTTAGCACTTTGGATTTAAAGTGTGCGCAGACAGATAAGTATGTACGTAACGACTATTATAAAAAACTGTCGGGTAACTATACACGCAGTATAACTAATTCTACGATTGCTAACTATACATGGTGATCACACGAACATGAATGTCAATTATCTCTTAACGCATATAGCGATTATCTCCCGCTAACTAAATCAAAGTGTAAAGGTGTCAGATTTTTTTACTAATACCCCACGTTAATTACAAATTGAGATAAAGTAACTGCACCACAAAACCTCCCGTCAATTGAAACTGAAGCTAGAGCAATAGTACATCCCGACAAATGAATCAAAAGTAAAAATGACGGTAATTTTTTTACCGTACAATACCTTCTGCGAATTACAAATAGATAAAGCAACAGTACATTCCGTCAATTGAAAGTAAGGCTAGAGCAACAGCACCTCCCGCAAACTTCATCAAAGTGTAAAGGCGACTGATTTTTTACCAACAATACCTCCCGCTAATTACTAATTAAAATTTGCAATAGTACCTTCCGTGAATTAAAAATTCGATAAGGCAACGTCTTTTGTTCTTTGCAAATAGTCAGAAATATGTCGTGTTCGGTAATAAATGATTTTTTTTTAATAACTGCTGTGCAGAAATGTTAAAATTCTATTGTCTTTTGTTCCATGCAAAAAGTTGTTAGAAATATGTCGTGTTTGGTATCAAGTGAAATGTTTTCTCAAGAGCTGCTATGCAGAAATATCAAAAATATGACAACTCGATCGTCTTTTGTTTTTTGCGAAAAGTTGTCAGAAATATGTCGTGTTTGGTATCAAATATAATATTTTGCCAAGAGCTGCTATGCAGAGATGAAGCTAGAGCAATAGTACATCCCGCCAAATAAATCGAAGTGTAAAGGTGACGGTAATTTTTTTACCGACAATACCCCCTGCGAATTACAAATAGATAAAGCAACAGTACATCCCGTTAATTGAAAATGAGGCTAGAGCAACAGTACCTCCCCAAACTCAATCAAAGTGGAAAGGTGACTGATTTTTTACCAACAATACCTCCCGCTAATTACGAATGAAAATAAAGCAATAGTACCTTCCGTCAATTGAAAATTAGTTTAGAGAAACGTCTTTTGTTTTTGGCAAATAGTTGTCCGAAATATGTCGTGTTCAGTAATACATGAAATTTTATCTCAAGAACTGATGTGCAGAAATGCAAAAATTTAACAATTCGATCGTCTTTTGTTTTATTAAAAAAATTGTTAGAAATATGTCGTGTTTGAAATCAAATGAAATGTTATCTCAAGAGCTGCTATACAGAAATGTCAAGAATATGACAACTCGAACGGTTTTTGTTTTGTGAAAAAAGTTGTCAGTAATACCTCATATTTGGTATGAAATGAAATGTTTTCATACGAGAAACGAAAATAGGGCAATAATACCTCCCATCAATTAAAAATTAGGATAGAGCAATGTTGAAATGAACTTTTTTTAAGAACTGCTGTGCAGAAATGTGAAAAATTTTACAGCTCGCATGTCTTTTGTTCTTTTGCAAAAAGTCAGAATTATGTCATGTTTGGTATCAAATGAAATGATTTTGCAAAAGCTGCCCTGCATATACCGTGTATCCCAAGCAAACCTTGACATAGGCGTTTAACATGGAAAAACTGATTTTTGAGAATAAAAAGTGTCCGGCATAAAATTACGCCATGCTATTTAACATGATAATAGTACATTACCTCGTGTACCTTATTTAATATTAATTGTATTATTATCATTGCGTAAATCAGAGAAAATTATAAATATCTGTGAATAAATATTTATTTCAATATTTTATTACGTAATATCAAAATATTTGCAACTGTCATTGTAGGTGAATGGTTAGGGTAGCTGACTGTGAAATGAGATGACGTTTATAGTTTGGGGTTCGAATCTCCGACAGCTTTTTTTATTAAAATAATTGGTTTTAAACAATGGGAAAAATTGATTACAATAATCAAAATAAAATATTGAAACAAATATTTATTGACAGATATTTATATTTTTTTCAGATTTACGCAATGACAATAATGCAATTAATAATAAATAAGGTACACGAGGTAATGTGCTATTATCATGTTAAATAGCATGGCTTAATTTTATGCCGGACACTTTTTATTAACAAAAATCAGTTTTCCCATGTTAAACGCCTATGTCAAGGTTTGATTGGGACACACGGTATATATAAAAAAAACATATGACAAGTCGATCGTCTTTTGTTTTTTGCAAAAAGTTTTAGAAATATGTTGTATGTGATATCAAACGAAATGTTTTCTCAAGGGTTGCATACATAAATATAAAAAAAAATATAACTCAAGTGACTTTTGTTTTTTGCAAAAAGATGTCAAATATATGTCTTGTTTAGTATCAAATGAAATGAAATACTAACACTATTCTGAACATCCATTGTATTTATATTTAACAAAATGTAAAAACACGTTTCCATTGCTAGATTATCTGCAATCGTCTTCAGGTGAATGACGATAAAACGCATAGGAAGAAGATACAACATCAATACAGTGTTCAGATCATCAACTACCATTAAAAGTATGACCTCTGACACGAGACCACATACCAACCGAGACTCCAAAAATTGCGTCTACCTTGTGAATGTGACCAGTCATACGTGGGAGAAACCAGAAGACCTTTAGCAGTCAGATTGAAAGAACACCGAATTTATACGCAGAGAGGAGAGACATCAAGATCCGGCATTGCACAGCACTCCTGGCTAAAACAACATAGAATGAGGTGGTCTGAAGCGAAGATCATACACAGAGAGTAACACTGGTACAAAAGAAAATTCAAAGAAGCAGCAGTCATCATCAACAACAAGGAGGTCTTCCGCCAACCAATTATAGAAATTAGCAATGTGTGGAAGCCGCTGATTGGATGTTTGAATGAACTTAAACTACACTAGTGTTTTATTAGTTAATTTTTGTTTCGCTTACTTGCACTTTGTACGCTTGATCGCTCCACTAATCATATCTTTAGTATATATGCTCCAGTAGTCTCTAAGTTTGTTTGTATTCACCAGATGATTACAGTTACTCTAGCAATCGAAACGTAGTACTCTTACATTTTGTTAAAAATAAAGACAATGGAAGTCCAGAATAGTGTTAGTATTTCAAATGCAACGTTGTCTACTTCATTCAAACGGACATCAAATAATATGTTATCTCAAGAGCTGATATGCAGAAATGTGAAAAATTTGACAACTATATCGTCTTTTGTTTTTTGCTAAAAGTTGTCAGAAATATGTCGTGTGTGGAATCAACTGAAATGTTTTCTCAAGGGTTACCATGCAGAAATGTCAAATATTTATAACTCGATTGGTTTGTTTTTGCAAAAACTTTTCAGAAATATGTCGTGTTTGATATCAAATGAGAGGTTTCCCTTTAAGAGCAATGTGGGTGGGTATGTTGTGTAGGCAGTTTAGATGAGGAAGTTGCATAGGATGATTTAGTGGGCAGGATAGAATGTAATTTTTTCAGAAGCCTGTTTGCGTTAGCACTTTCTGTTTAAAATGTGCGCAGACAAATTGTATGTACGTAACGACTATTATAAAACACTACCGGCGGAGCCCTAAAGGCAACTCAGCGTAGCCGAGTTTTCGGTAGGCCTTATACTAAAAGGCTAGATTCACTTTCTGTTTTCTTCACGATGTTTGGTCACCTCTACAACCTAAACGGCTTAATCGATATTGATAATTTTTTTTATTGTAGCAATTTTTTTCTTCGGGGCGCTTCTAATAAGTCAAATATCTGTAGGACGCATAGTTTTCTAGTAAAAAATTAAAAACGTTGAAATTTACACCATTTTCTCTGATGCAGTAAGCCAACTGTGCTCTGAACAATACGTCACCTTCAAATAGACAATATTTATCGACAATATTTATTTGGATAACTATACACGTAGTATAATTAATTCTATGATTGATAATTATACACGGTGATCACACGAAAATGAACCGTCAATTATCTCAATTAGCAAATTTACCAATGACAATATGGGCAATAAGGCGTATCAAAAAGGATTCTATTACTTCCGGTTCCGAAGTACATGATACCAACTTTGAAAATTCATATGGAAGATTTTATATTATATTTCTTGAAAGGTACAAAAAATTTGCTTTTTACCAACAATACCTCCCGCGAATTATAAATAGAGATAAAGCAACAGTATCTCCCTAACCTCCCGTT
Source organism: Harpalus rubripes (assembly GCA_963082715.1). Lineage (NCBI taxonomy): Eukaryota > Metazoa > Arthropoda > Insecta > Coleoptera > Carabidae > Harpalus > Harpalus rubripes. Next base: position 15,249,824 of record OY720464.1, read on the forward strand.
AATTGAAAATGAGGCCAGAGCAACAGCACCTCCCGCCAACTAAATCAAAGTGTAAAGGTGACAGATTTTTTACTAATACCTCACACTAATTACAAATTGATATAAAGTAACTGTACCACAGATCCCCCCGTCAGTTGAAACTGAAGCTAAAGCAATAGTATATCTCGCCAAATAAATCAAAGTGTAAAGGTGAAGGTAATTTTTTTACCGACAATAACTCATGCGAATTACAAATAGAAAAAGCAACAGTATATCCCGTCAATTGAAAATGAGGCTAGAGCAACAGCATCTCCCGCGAACTCACTCAAAGTATAAAGGTGACTTATATTTTTACCAACAACACCTCCCGCTAAGTACAAATAAAAATAGGGCAATAGTACCTTCCATCAATTGAAAATTAGGATAGGCAACGTCTTTTGTTCTTTGCAAATAAAGGTGCCCATTTTATATGTTCCCGCCTAAAATTTTAAGAATAGGCAAAACAAAATACGTTTCATAAGCCGATTAGTAAATATTAGTACTATAAATCGAATAATTACAGTAGGTATAAGAGCAAAACAAAATTCATCAACGAAGTTACTTATGAAATGTATCACGGATTGCCTATTTATGAATTTTCAGGCGGGAACTCTTATAATAGGCACCCTGTAGTTGTCAGAAATGTCGTGTTCAGTAATAAATGAAATTTTTTCTCAAGAACTGCTGTGCATAAATGTAAAATAAATTGACAACTCGATCGTTTATGCAAAAAAGGTTGTCAGAAATATGTTGTGTTTGGTATCAAATGAAATGTTTTCTCAAGAGCTGCTATGCAGAAATGTCCAAAATTTGACAACTGGTCTTTTGTTTTTTTGCAAAAGTTGTCAGAAATATGTAATATTTGGTATCAAATGAAATGGTTTCACAAGAGAAATGAAAATGAAAATAGAGCAATAGTACCTCTTGTTATTTGAAAATTAGGATAGATAAACGTCTTTTGTTCTTTGCAAATAGTTGTTAAAAATATGTCGTGTGTGGTATCAAATGAAATTTTGTCTCAAGGGTTGCATACAGAAATATCAAAAAATTTATAACTCGATTGGATTTTGATTTTTTGCAAAAAGTTGTCACATATATGACGTGTTTTGTGTCAAATGAGAGGTTTCCCTTTAAGGGCAATTTGGTTGGTTATGTCACAGACAAACGTTTGATGCAGTAAGCCAGCTATGCTCTGAACAATACGTCACCTTGAAATTGACAATATTTATTTGGATAACTATATACGGTGATCATCCGATAATGAACCATCAACTATCTCTGTTATTAAGGAATATAGCGATTATCTTCAAATAAGAAAATTTACTAAGGACAATATGGACAATAAGATGTTTGAAAAAGGGGTCCATTACTTCCGGTTCCAGGGTACGTAATATCAACTTTGAAAATTCAAAAGGAACATACTATATTTTTTATATGTTTTTAAAAGTACACAAAATTCGCTTTTTTACCAACAATACCTACTGCGAATTACAAATGGAGGTAAAGCAACAGTACCTCCCGTTAATTGAAAATGAGGCTAGAGCGACACAGTACCACCCGCCAACTAAATTGAAGTATAAAGGTGATGAATTTTTGCCAACTATACCTCCCGTTAATTACAAATGATAATAGAGCAATAGTACCTCCCGTCAATTGAAAATTATTTAGGTTTACATTGCCATGATAGCTTTTAGAATTTAAAACAGATCTATTCCTATATGCGCAGAAAAACAACTACGCAATGAATACATCTCACATTTGACTCTCTAATTTTGTGGAAAGTGTGCGGGGAATTCTATTGTTTTTTTCTTATGTGCAGAAGAACAACTGCGCAATGAAAACGTATCACTTTTTACAATCTCTCTCATTTTGTGCAATGGCTCCGGGAAATTCTGCTGTTTTTACCTCTCGCTAAGACAGGTATTAAATTCATGCTAAAAATCGCATATTCAGATATTAGTGAATAAGCACGTTTTAAGGTCCCTAGAATCCGATTATAACATTTTTACGATGATGTCCGTGTGTTTGTGTGTGTGTGTGTGTGTGTGTGTGTGTGTGTGTGTGTGTGTGTGTGTGTGTATGTGTGTCTGTGTGTGTGTGTGTGTGGATGTGTGTGGATCAGGCACCGGACAGCTAAATGAATGTGCCAAAACACTATCGTAGTTCCAGGAAGCAAACTGTAGAGGCGCGACAGTGCTTAAATTTTAAGAAAATGAATTAAGTCACCTTTGAATTCAACACATTTTGCATTATTTTGAATTGTAAAGTCACATAAGTCATCATACATGTCATTTAACATACTTTTTAACATCTTTAATTATTTGGTAATTCAATTTGTAATAGTTTATAGTTTTAGTTATAGTACCAGTAGTGATTTATTTCGTGATTTCTCCAGTTTTAAAGTGTATAAACTGTGTTTATTTTTTGTAATATGGAATTAACTGTGTTTATTTTTTGACGTAATATGGAATTGAAATTCAATAAGTTGATGAACATTCGTTGTGCTGTTTGATATAAAGTGCAGTGCAAAGAAGCAAATAGACGTTTACTTTTATATTTAATGATGAAATGTACCATTTCCAATATCCTTTTATCTTATATATAAACAAATATTAAAATAGAAGTGTATGTCTATCTGACAAGTAATTTTAAATTTATTTAGAAATGAATTTATAGTTATTATTTTGTGATTATTTAAAATATATGTATGTTCTTATATTCAATTTTCTTATTTTTTATTTTAAAAATTCAAAATTTCAATTTATCTGTACATGACATGTCACAAAGTACCAAGCCGACCAAGCGATCACAGTGTGCGTTAGTTCATGAAAGCAATCTGTAGATGTCACTATTTTGTATTTCGAAAAATACATTAACTGTCCTATCTGTAGTTGAGGTGATCCGTGTTGTGGATGTGTGTGTATGTGTGGATGCGTGTTGGATCCACGATTTCTCAAATACTATAAGACTTAAGATATTTTTAATTACGGATTCCTCAATCTAACAATAATGGGAAGAGTTGATTAAGTTTTGGTAACAATTGGACAACCGGAAGTAGTAGTTACAAGAAAAAAATCATCTAAATATTATTTATCGAAAATTTATGTTAATACTTATATTAAAGAACGTTAAATTCTTTATTCGATAAATATAAATTCATCATTAAATTCTATAGATTCAGAGATAAAGAAATGCATATAAAGTAATTTGATGTAAAAAATCTCTGATCAAACTACTTCAAGGCAAGAAATTCAAATGTTTGCAATTGACACATAAACGTCACTGTCAAAAATATTTGTATGCCACTGTCAAAAATATTTGTACATCATTAAGAAGATTATGAAAATAAAAAAAAGTCAACAACGCAAAAGAATATACGTGAAAAAGAATATAAAAGGAATTTGCGGAAAAATGACGAATATAAAGAAAAAAAAAAGGAAAGTAGAAAAAGAAAATTCCAGGATATTGAATATAAAGAAAATATTCTATAGATTTTGCAAATATATGTGATAATTATTTTGTAATGAGACATGAATATATGTATTTGTATTTAAAAATATTTTTCGTTTTATGCGTACAACCAGGTAAAATATCTGGCGAGAGGTTATGTGCTGGCCACATCATATTTTTTTTATGAGAAGGGGGGAGGTGACACCATGAGTTACCGCTCCGGGTGACACCAACTCTAGTGACGCCACTGCCTACGACTCTTGGTAAACTATTATTCACGAAATATAACTATTCAAGATCATTTGTTCAAAGAAAGAATACACAGCACTGTATAGCAGTAGCTTAGCATCATTTTGTATTAGAAAGAAAAAGATTAGTTGACGTATGTCTATTTAATTTATGTAGTGTGACAGATATACGTAAATGGTACCATTATTTTCTAACACACTAAAAATAGCAGTGAGGTTTGTCGTTGAGTTGCAGACATGTAATTATCTACTATACTGCTATCTGTACTAATGTTTATCCCAGTGACGTTGACATTTAAATCAAATTATTAATTTATGGTTTCCAGCAAGTGATAGAGTGGCAGATGCATTATAGAGAAATAATTGAATGTATTTATATTATACACATTCTGTTGGTTTTTTTTATCACTGTGTATACTATGTAGTTTGACTCGAATAAATAATAATAATAATAATTAATTTATGGTTTACGTCAAATGCAAATTTTTGTTATTTGCAAAAACATAGGTGAAGAACATAAAACTTTGAGAAGAGCATTACTTAAAAGGAAACAAAATTTTCAAGTTCGCTAAACTCTACAATCACGCACCAACAACACGCCACAATCATCCATCCTGGATTTGCATCTGCATCGGCCGCAGCTAGGATCACCTCTGTGTAACGAGAACATCGAGTATCCCAGTATTTGTGAGTATATCCTTTTTGTTTTTCTTTTCTTCTGGATTAATATTAGGAGGGCGGAAACGCAATGCAGAACTGCACCCTACAGTTCAAAACTATTACCGAATATTATCAGACGGTACATAAATGACCTTGAATAGTCGTCTTTAATAAATAATACTATACATAAATAAATATTATAGTAAAATAATGAACTAATGTTCATATTTCCCTATTTGATCACTATTTATTACAATGATTTATTACGCACTGATACTGCCGGTATCAACAAATTACGCCATTTTTAAAAATGCACCAGCGCTTCTATCGTTCGTTTTCAAAGCGAATAACTATTTAAGATATTTTGTATTTCTCTCTAACTTTTCTACTATATCTCTTCTCTTCTTATTATTACTACTTTGAAATTGAAAATTATATAAAAATTCGTTTGTGTTTGTTTATTTAACGAGATTTGACATATTATATGTATATTAAAAGAAGAATATAATCAATTTTTTAATGAATTTTTCTGTAACCCTTTTTAGTTTGCATTCCACTTGTTCTTGTGAAATTGTAAAAATGAAGACACTGGTTCGTGCGTCATTGCTTTATTCAGAGTACTGTCTTGCTCTCCCTTTCCACTACAGTCATGCCAACCTATGCAGGCGTGCCAACATATACAGAAAAGTTACAACATACCCCCCACCTTGGAAGGGTACCTTTCAAATAGGTAAGTACATAAATTCAAATTAATTAAATTACAAATATAATCCAAAAAATATATGTATACTCGTAATAACTAACACAGGTAAGTATATAGTATTGAAATAATTATATTGTCTCTTTGGGATAATTAACACCTGTGTCAAAGGGGAGGGGGTACACTTTGGACACTGGTCTCTTACAGGTACCGCTGGCTGTTTGAATGGTGACAACTCGGATGACGTCGTCAGCGCCAGGATGGACCGCAGCTATCCGCCCTAACTTCCATTGATATGGAGCCAAGTTATCTACTTTGAGCAGGACTAGCGTTCCGATTTGACGATTTTCGGCTTTGCGACACCACTTGTCGCGCTGTTGGAGTTCGGTAAGGTATTTTTGTGACCATCTTCTCCAGAATTGTTGTAATTGTTGTAGGTGTTGTAGATTAAGTCTGGTTCCAAGATTGTTGCAATCGGACGCCCAATCAGGAAATGTGCCGGGGTCAAAGGTTGAAAATCATTTGGATTTGTGGACATTGAGAAAAGTGGTCTGGAATTAAGGATTCCTTCTATGTCTGTCAATACAGTCATAAATTGTTCGAGAGTTAGTGAACTATTACCTAAAACACGTTTCAGGTGAAATTTTGTACCTTTCACGGCAGCTCCCAAATCCCACCAAAATTAGGCGCGTGAAGAGGTATAAAATGCCAACTGATATTGTCTTTTGCAAGTTCATTGATTAATGACTCCTGATTTTTTCTTAGAAATTGATAAAGTTCTGCTAATTCATTGCATGCTCCCACATACATGGTACCATTGTCAGAGTATATGTGAGTAGGTTTGCCTCTTCTTGCGACAAAACGTTTTAATGTGGATAGGAACGACTCTTTTGTAAGGTCAGTGACTATTTCCAAATGTAAAGCTTTTGTTGCTAAACAAATGAAAACACAAATATAACATTTAAATTTCTTTACGCCTCGACCCGGTCTCTGGCAAACGAAGAAAAAACCAGCATAGTTTGTACCAGTGATCGAAAATGGAAAATCAGGCTGTACCTGATGAGCAGGTAAATTTCCCATTAAGGGATTCATACTTTTGGGATTAGTTCTAAAACATGTTATGCATTCATGTACAATTTTTATAGCTAGATTCCTTCCGTTTACAACCCAAAATTTCGACCTGGTTACGGCTAATAATAATTGAAGACCGCCGTGATACAATTTAAGATGTTCATAACGATAAATTAACGTTGCTAAAGGATGTTTCGCGGACAGTAAAATTGGGTGTTTTTGTTCTGCAGTTAACTTCGAGTTTTGAATTCTACCGCCTACGCGCAGTACGCCCATAGTATGCAAAAAGGTGAAAGTTTTGCGAATTTTCCCTCAAGACGTGCATGTTTATTATTCTATACAACTTCGATCTCTGATTTGAAAGATTCCACCTGAGCCAGTTTAATTAATCTGTGATACGCATTATTTAATTCGATGACCGTTATTGGACCGTTTATACGTTTAGAATTGTCAGTCCTAGTCGATATTTTACAATGACAGTTATGTATAAATCGAAAGCATAAGGTTGTCACGCGTTTTAATTTTTGAAGATCAGAAACTAGTTCAAATATATGGTGTCCGTTTGTCGATTTTGTTAATAGTGATTGAATATATTCCTTTACCTCCGGTAATTCGGATGGTGACAAAGTTAGTTCATGTGTTGTTGGCCATTCGTTTTCATGTAGCGATAACCAAGATGGTCCGTACCACCACTTTCGATCTTGTAGCAAATCATTCGGTAAAGTACCACGTGAAGCCAAGTCGGCTGGATTTTCCTTTGATACTACATGGTTTCAACACGTTGGATCTCTCCTACTCGATTAGCGACAAATATTTGAAGTTTGCTACTCTCTATATTAAGCCAACAGAGTACGACCTGCGAATCAGTTCAACAAAAATGTACGGTTAATGTAATGGAGTTTTTGATTTTAGACATTAGTCTAGCAAGTAATAATGCGCCGCATAATTCGAGACGCGGTATTGTGGTCGTTTTTACTGGAGCTACTTTTGATTTAGCTATGAACAATCGTGACGTTATCGTGCCATCATATGCTTACACTTCTGGCATAAATACACGCAGCATACGCATTTTGTGATGCGTCACTAAAACCGTGCAACTCTACGCATGGAACTTGAATAACTTGACGTCGTATTGATAATTGATTTAATGAATTAAGTTCATTTCTAAAATTGAGCCATTTTGTTTTCAGATTATCAGGAACCGATTTATCCCAGGACAACTGTAAGGCCCATAATTGGTGTAGTATGATTTTTATGATTATCACACAAGGTGCTAATAATCCTAAGGGGTCATAAATTTTCGATATTTCAGATAAAATAGAACGTTTTGTAATTGTGTTATTGTGCGAGAATTTAATGCGATATGTTAAAGTGTCTGTACTAGAAACCCATTGTAATCCCAATGTTTTGTTGTCGCCAAATGATTGTAAACTAGAAAATAAATTGTGCTCGTTAACATTAATATTTTTCAATAATTCTGGTTCATTAGATGCCCATTTTCGTAATTCAAAGTACCCGAATGAAAGAACGCATGAGACTTCATTGCACATTTAATAGCTTCGAAAATAGATTCCGCGCCCGTTATTAAATCGTCCACGTACATATCTCTAGTGATAACCTGTGCAGCGTTCGTATATAGTTCGCGATTTTCTACTGCTAATTGAATTAAACACCTTATTGCGAGATATGGTGATGATGCTAAGCCATAAGTGACTGTGTTAAGCTCGTAAACGGATAAATCGTTATTTGGACTTGTTCGCCAATGTATTCTTTGATATCGTCTCTGGTCAGGCACTACCGTAATCTGACGATACATTTTGGTTATATCTGCTGTAATTACAATAGAGTGTTGTCGGAACCTAAGTAAAATACTTAATAGTTCTTGTTGTAAACTTGGAGCAACATGTTGAATATCGTTCAACGACCATCCGGAGTCTGTTGGGCTCGATGTATCGAACACGACTCGTAATTTTGTACTAACGCTGTCTGCCTTTAAAACGCCGTGATGCGGAAGGTAATATGAATTGTCGTTACATACATTAGTTGGAAGTTTTGTCATGTGACCCAGTGACTCATATTCCTCCATAAATTTTGAGTATTGGAATTTAATTGTAGTTCCATTAAGTAGAAACGTTTTAACGCGTTAGCTTTAGAATCACCGAGTTTATCTGTAGACTCTTTAAATGGTATCGCTACAACAAATCGACCGTTGCTATCGCGATTTACAGTTTTACGAAAATAGTCTTCACATTTCATATTTTCAATGGATTCACTTGGAGTTAAAGAATTATCTTCGATTTCCCAAAATTTTTGAAGCTGTTCTTGCATTGTGATATCTCGCGCTAAATTGCAAAAGGTTTGATTGCTGGTAATGGGTAAATTTAACTAACCTGCTATTAGCCAACCAAATTCAGTATTTTGCATAATCGGTTTATTTTCTCCTAAATGAATTTTGCCCTCACGAAAAATTTCCCAGAATAATGGAGCAGATAGGTAATTTGTCACTAATTGTTGGGATTGTGTAGCATGAAACAGTACGCCTTGAGTGATTGTTAAATTTGATTGTTAATTCGCATTTAGAGTCAATTGTGGACTTTACTTGATTTATGCCGATCACTGACATTTGAACTTTTGTCATAGGTAACCCTAAATGATGCGGTTATGAAATGAGTCTACGAACCGCAGTCTAGAATTGCTCTGCATTTATGACCTTTTCCTTGATAATCGACAACAATGATTTGTGCTGTCGCTAATAGTGATACTGATTTTACGTGAGCATTCTTGCATTGGCTAGTGAAGACTTGTTTAACCACTGCCTTTTCAGCGGCTACATTTTCATTGTTGTTTGTTACCGTTTTGGTCTCCAAATGTAAAAGTGTATTGTGCTTTTTCTGACACTTTCTACATTTAGAAGATGGACAATTTTTAGGTATATGGCCTATTCGCAAACAATTTTTACAAAGTTTTAATTTTTGTGCATCATCGTTTATAGCTTGAACCGATAATTTTAGAAAATCCGTGCAACGATAAATCCAGTGTTCTCCACGACAAAAGTTACACGTTGGAGAATTTGTAATAAAGGCTAATTTATGTTCCGTCTTTGCTACAGGTTTGTTCGATTTAGTTGTGTCACGAGTCTCTAATGTTTCTAGCATATCTGATCGAGATTTTAAAAATTGTTTGAGTTTATCGAGTGTAGGGAGATCGCTTCCTTTTTTGTACTCTTCCCAGTATTTCAAAGTTTCTTTGTCTAATTTATCAGAAATGACGAATATGATCAGTACATCCCACGAATCGTTGGGTAATTTAAGCGAATTAAGTGCCCTTAAATGTTTAGATACATGGTCTACTAATTGTCGTAACACTACAGCTGTTGCCAATATCAAAAATAGCTTTAATATGATTGAATATTAATGATTGATTATTATCAAATCTATCGACCAACAATCCCCACGCTACTGAATAGTTGCTTGCAGTAAATTCTATAGATTGAATTACTTGTAACGCGGTACCCTCGAGCGAAGCACGCAAATAGTGAAATTTTTGTATTTCATTGATTGACGTGTTTTCATTAATTAAAGATATGTATGTATCTTTAAACTCAATCCATTGTGTAAATTGACCCTTGAATTTAGGTAACTGGATAGTGGGTAACTTGATGTTATTAATTTGATATTGCTCAGACTGTACTAAATGTACTGACTGCGAGTCCGTGTAGCTCCTGTCCGCAGAGACAGAAGTCGCGCACTTTTGTATATCATTTGCAATATTTTCATTAGCTTTTGGTAAATGTAGGTTCAAGAAATTACTTATTTTCGCGCTGGTGGAATACTAGTCCCTATCGAAATTTCCCCGTTCGGTGTACTCCTCGTCAAGAACTTCATCTAAACAGATACATTCGATTTTCGTTTGAATTTCATTGAATTCACGAAATAGATTATGGCTATCGTTGTATCTAATATGCAATTCGTTTACTAACTCATTAAACTTGTCGTTACTCTTGTCTGTGGTTGCAACTTTTGTGAAGAATTTGGTTAAATTTGTTAATTTGCATTTTACACTCCCCCGCTTGCGTGTTTGATCTTCAATTTCTGTCATATTGTTAATTGTAACTTAAATTGTGAATTGTAAGACTGTATTAACGAGAATAAAATGTATGAAATACAATAATAGGAGTGAACTGGGATAAAAGGACTTACTGGCGGTTTTGTATATTGCGTACAGTTGCTCAGTAGCCGCTTGGATACTCTGGATCCTAATTGTGACAACTGGCCACTTGTCTGGTCGACTGCATGCATGAACTGCGCCGATTTGTGTAGTTGAATACCTCGCTCGTCGCTGCGATTGCCGTATTTGCTCGGCCGATTGTAGTTGTAAGATTTTCTGTTTTTAATCACAATTATTGATTAAAAGGCACTAACACTAACTTGAATTTGTTGGTAATATTTGAAGCTGTTTTTATCATATGTTGGTATTTAACCCTTTTAGTTTTGTAACCATTTTTTGCAACTAACTTCAGTTAATACTTTTTTCACGTTGATTTTACAAAAGGCAAAATGTTCGTTGTTGTTTATTGTATTTTCACTGCGTAAAATAAAACAAGTAAACAATAAGCTGTGTTTTATTTAAATAACAAGAGAATTGATAATTGTAACATTTGTACTGGTGTTATTGATACATTTGACTAGTATCCGTTGTCGAAGGACCAAATTATGTTCTTGTGAAATTGTAAAAATGAAGACAGGTTCGTGCGTCATTGCTTTATTCAGCGTACTGTCTTTCTTTCTCTTTCAACTACAGTCATGCCAACCTATGCAGGCGTGCCAACATATACAGAAAAGTTACAACACCACTCGTACAAAAGTGTGCGAATAATTTTATGAGCTACTTTATTTTTTCATAAAGTGAATATTTTACTTACCTGACCACCTCCTCCTACATTTTCATATTGATGAGGTTTAAATTCATAATATTTATAATTGATGGCATTAACTGTACCGAGTGTAACTCCTGCGTCATTTAACAAGATAATATTTACATCTGGAGATGTCCTTCTGCATGGTATATGTTCATGTTTAGGAACTACTATATCCGAGTATTCATTTTTCTTAGACAAAACAGATAATTCGTTGGAATCTACAAATAAAAATATTAATACAGCTATAAGCAAAGTTGCTTATTAATGAAATGTATACTAAATTGTACCTTATTCATTAATAAGTGAAAGGTAAGTTACATAGAAATAATTATTTTGATTTATCGGTGAATCAATCAAATATCATACGAGTATAATTAATAATGATAATAATAATAAACAGTCTATTGTGAAATCTGTGGTGAGCTACGCAATATTCTTAAGCGCATTCTGGACAGTTGTAAGCGAAAATTCAAATAAATTGTTCCTGTACTCGAATTACTAACATACTTCCGATATTAACCTTCATTTAAAAAAAAATAATTATGATATCTATTTGTAGTTGACTTTATTTTATAAGGAAAACGGCATTTCTCGTCTTGCCTATAAAATTAAAGTCAAATACCTATAGAATTCAACAATTATTTTTTTAAAATGCAGGTTAATATTGGAAGTATATTCGTAGTGTTGAATTTTTAAAAATGTTAATAATTCGGAAACAGGAACAATTTATTTGAATTTTCGCTTCATTTTGTAGTGCGGCTGTACAGAATACACTTAAGCAATATTTTTTAACGTACGAATTAATGTACTCAAACGAGGGTGCACTTAAGTCGTTATACATTAAATTCGTTTTTGCGACTTTATCCCCACATCAATAGTACGCATATGGTTCAAATCGCCAGAGGCGGGAGGGAATAGGGTATTCTCGCATATTTTTTTTTTCTTAAAGATCAAGTATATCTAAGAGTACCTGTGAAAACCCGAGTTAAAAATTCCTTTTATAAGCGAGATATTAATTTTTAAAATTAGATTTTGTTGTATCACATGATAGTGACGAACTAGTTGTATAGTACAGCGGTGTACAATCAGTGGTTCATGGGTTTTCGAGTTGTTCAGTAAGTATTGAAAAAGATGGGAAATAAAATAAGTAATCGATTACATATTTTTTTTTATATGCTGCAAAAATATTTTGACATTTTTAAATTATTTAAGTGGCGTTTGACAACATTCTTATATTGTCTTTATTATACTTTGTATAAGAAAAATTAAGTCAAGAGTTTCATAGCATGCTGGTAAAGCTTTTGCTTCTTATGTCAAAGATGGTAGGTTCGAACGAGGGTTCGAATCTACCAAACTTCCTTATTTTTTTTATTTTTTCTTAATATCTATTTATTATAATCAGATAAAATTAAATATATTAAATTTGATATTTATTTAAAATTACAACAAAACATAAAAAAATTAAGAGGTTCGGTAAATTCGAACCCAGTATTCTTTACATAACAAGCACGAGTATTACCACCGTGCCAGGAAACTTATTACATAAAATTTCTTTTAGGAAGGATAATAATTTTAATAAATTTGCTATAATTTTTTTAAAATTATTCCTAATTAATTTTGATAATAATAATAATGATAATAATAATAATAATAATAATAATAATAATAATAATAATAATAATAATAATAATAATAATAATAATAATAATAATAATAATAATATTAATAATAATAATAATATTAATAATATTAATAATATTAATAATATTAATAATATTAATAATATTAATAATAATAATAATAATAATAATAATAGTAATAATAATAGTAATAATAATAATAATAATAATAATAATAATAATAATAATAATAATAATAATAATAATAGTAATAATAATAATAATAATAATAGTAATAATAATAATAATAATAATAATAATAATAATAGTAATAATAATAATAATAGTAATAATAATAGTAATAATAATAGTAATAGTAATAGTAATAGTAATAGTAATAGTAATAGTAATAGTAATAGTAATAGTAATAGTAATAGTAATAGTAATAGTAATAGTAATAGTAATAGTAATAGTAATAGTAATAGTAATAGTAATAGTAATAGTAATAGTAATAGTAATAGTAATAGTAATAGTAATAGTAATAGTAATAGTAATAGTAATAGTAATAGTAATAGTAATAGTAATAGTAATAGTAATAGTAATAGTAATAGTAATAGTAATAGTAATAGTAATAGTAATAGTAATAGTAATAGTAATAGTAATAGTAATAGTAATAGTAATAGTAATAGTAATAGTAATAGTAATAGTAATAGTAATAGTAATAGTAATAGTAATAGTAATAGTAATAGTAATAGTAATAGTAATAGTAATAGTAATAGTAATAGTAATAGTAATAGTAATAGTAATAGTAATAGTAATAGTAATAGTAATAGTAATAGTAATAGTAATAGTAATAGTAATAGTAATAGTAATAGTAATAGTAATAGTAATAGTAATAGTAATAGTAATAGTAATAGTAATAGTAATAGTAATAGTAATAGTAATAGTAATAGTAATAGTAATAGTAATAGTAATAGTAATAGTAATAGTAATAGTAATAGTAATAGTAATAGTAATAGTAATAGTAATAGTAATAGTAATAGTAATAGTAATAGTAATAGTAATAGTAATAGTAATAGTAATAGTAATAGTAATAGTAATAGTAATAGTAATAGTAATAGTAATAGTAATAGTAATAGTAATAGTAATAGTAATAGTAATAGTAATAGTAATAGTAATAGTAATAGTAATAGTAATAGTAATAGTAATAGTAATAGTAATAGTAATAGTAATAGTAATAGTAATAGTAATAGTAATAGTAATAGTAATAGTAATAGTAATAGTAATAGTAATAGTAATAGTAATAGTAATAGTAATAGTAATAGTAATAGTAATAGTAATAGTAATAGTAATAGTAATAGTAATAGTAATAGTAATAGTAATAGTAATAGTAATAGTAATAGTAATAGTAATAGTAATAGTAATAGTAATAGTAATAGTAATAGTAATAGTAATAGTAATAGTAATAGTAATAGTAATAGTAATAGTAATAGTAATAGTAATAGTAATAGTAATAGTAATAGTAATAGTAATAGTAATAGTAATAGTAATAGTAATAGTAATAGTAATAGTAATAGTAATAGTAATAGTAATAGTAATAGTAATAGTAATAGTAATAGTAATAGTAATAGTAATAGTAATAGTAATAGTAATAGTAATAGTAATAGTAATAGTAATAGTAATAGTAATAGTAATAGTAATAGTAATAGTAATAGTAATAGTAATAGTAATAGTAATAGTAATAGTAATAGTAATAGTAATAGTAATAGTAATAGTAATAGTAATAGTAATAGTAATAGTAATAGTAATAGTAATAGTAATAGTAATAGTAATAGTAATAGTAATAGTAATAGTAATAGTAATAGTAATAGTAATAGTAATAGTAATAGTAATAGTAATAGTAATAGTAATAGTAATAGTAATAGTAATAGTAATAGTAATAGTAATAGTAATAGTAATAGTAATAGTAATAGTAATAGTAATAGTAATAGTAATAGTAATAGTAATAGTAATAGTAATAGTAATAGTAATAGTAATAGTAATAGTAATAGTAATAGTAATAGTAATAGTAATAGTAATAGTAATAGTAATAGTAATAGTAATAGTAATAGTAATAGTAATAGTAATAGTAATAGTAATAGTAATAGTAATAGTAATAGTAATAGTAATAGTAATAGTAATAGTAATAGTAATAGTAATAGTAATAGTAATAGTAATAGTAATAGTAATAGTAATAGTAATAGTAATAGTAATAGTAATAGTAATAGTAATAGTAATAGTAATAGTAATAGTAATAGTAATAGTAATAGTAATAGTAATAGTAATAGTAATAGTAATAGTAATAGTAATAGTAATAGTAATAGTAATAGTAATAGTAATAGTAATAGTAATAGTAATAGTAATAGTAATAGTAATAGTAATAGTAATAGTAATAGTAATAGTAATAGTAATAGTAATAGTAATAGTAATAGTAATAGTAATAGTAATAGTAATAGTAATAGTAATAGTAATAGTAATAGTAATAGTAATAGTAATAGTAATAGTAATAGTAATAGTAATAGTAATAGTAATAGTAATAGTAATAGTAATAGTAATAGTAATAGTAATAGTAATAGTAATAGTAATAGTAATAGTAATAGTAATAGTAATAGTAATAGTAATAGTAATAGTAATAGTAATAGTAATAGTAATAGTAATAGTAATAGTAATAGTAATAGTAATAGTAATAGTAATAGTAATAGTAATAGTAATAGTAATAGTAATAGTAATAGTAATAGTAATAGTAATAGTAATAGTAATAGTAATAGTAATAGTAATAGTAATAGTAATAGTAATAGTAATAGTAATAGTAATAGTAATAGTAATAGTAATAGTAATAGTAATAGTAATAGTAATAGTAATAGTAATAGTAATAGTAATAGTAATAGTAATAGTAATAGTAATAGTAATAGTAATAGTAATAGTAATAGTAATAGTAATAGTAATAGTAATAGTAATAGTAATAGTAATAGTAATAGTAATAGTAATAGTAATAGTAATAGTAATAGTAATAGTAATAGTAATAGTAATAGTAATAGTAATAGTAATAGTAATAGTAATAGTAATAGTAATAGTAATAGTAATAGTAATAGTAATAGTAATAGTAATAGTAATAGTAATAGTAATAGTAATAGTAATAGTAATAGTAATAGTAATAGTAATAGTAATAGTAATAGTAATAGTAATAGTAATAGTAATAGTAATAGTAATAGTAATAGTAATAGTAATAGTAATAGTAATAGTAATAGTAATAGTAATAGTAATAGTAATAGTAATAGTAATAGTAATAGTAATAGTAATAGTAATAGTAATAGTAATAGTAATAGTAATAGTAATAGTAATAGTAATAGTAATAGTAATAGTAATAGTAATAGTAATAGTAATAGTAATAGTAATAGTAATAGTAATAGTAATAGTAATAGTAATAGTAATAGTAATAGTAATAGTAATAGTAATAGTAATAGTAATAGTAATAGTAATAGTAATAGTAATAGTAATAATAATAATAGTAATAGTAATAGTAATAGTAATAGTAATAGTAATAGTAATAGTAATAGTAATAGTAATAGTAATAATAATAATAGTAATAGTAATAGTAATAGTAATAGTAATAGTAATAGTAATAATAGTAATAGTAATAGTAATAGTAATAGTAATAATAGTAATAGTAATAGTAATAGTAATACATACATAATGGCTAAACACCCCGCGGAGGGGTAGCGCCGCTCTTATTCTAGAGCTTTCTAGATCCTTATTTGGGGTGGATCACTCCCCATGTTACCTAATTATTTTATATTTTTGCTTATATTTTTCCATTTCTGTCGGTTTAGTGTTTGTTCCTGCCAGTTATGTATTCCTGCTTTGTTTAAATCGTTTTTTACTTTCTCTATCCATGTTGATCTGGGTCTACCTCTTTTCTTTTTCCCACCTGGCTCCCATTGCAGCATTGCGTATATGGTTGTGGATGGCCCGGCTCTCCATATATGCCCAAGCCACTTGACTCTCTGTTCTTTTATTTTTTTGACTATATCTTGATTACCGATTTCTTGTTCTAGTTCGTAGTTCATTCTTGTTCTAAATTCATTGTTTTCCGTTTTTGTAGGCCCTAATATTGTCCTTAATATCTTTCTTTCTATTATTCTTAGTTTTTCTTCTTCTTTTTTTGTCATCGTCATTGTTTCCGCTGCATACATTAATATCGGCCTGATAATTGTTGTATAAATACACATTTTTGTTCTTCGTGTGAGTATTTTACTCGTTAGTAACTTTTTATTGATGTGTAATGCTCTGTTTGTCGCCATTATTTTTTCCTGGATTTCTATTTCTCTGTTGCCATCGTTCGTTATCATTATTCCCAGATATTTGAATCTTTCAACTTCTTCAAATTTATTATTTCCTATTTTAATTAGCTTGTTTTCCGATTTCTTTCCTAATCTCATTAGTTTGGTTTTATTTTCGTTAATTCTTAAACCCATCTTTTCTCCCTCGTTGTTGATTGTATTCACTATTTCCGTCATTATTTTCCTGTTCTTTGTAATTATCACTATATCGTCAGCGTATGCGACTATTTGTCTTCCTCCTGTTCTAATTGTTCCTTTGTTTATTTTTTGTAATACATATTCTAATGCTATGTTGAATAGTGTCGCCGATAGTGAGTCGCCTTGCCTGACGCCCTTATTTATATTGAATTCTTCCGTATCTCCTTTTTGTGTACCTATACTGACGGTTGATCTAGCCATTGTCATTTTTATTAATCTGCTTAGTTTGAGGTTTATTCCAAGTTCTTTCATGGCTGTGCTAAGGCTTGCTCTCTTGACTGTGTCAAATGCCTGTTGGAAGTCTATGAATAGCATTTCTATGTCCATTTTGTATTTTATAGATTTTCAATTATTTGTTTAATTATACGTATTGCGTCAACTGTTGATCTGCCTTTGGTGAATCCGCATTGGTATTGTCCTATTATATTTTTTGTTGCTTCTACTACTCTTCTTTGAATAATTGTGGACATTATTTTATACGTTGTGTTTAATAATGTTATTCCTCTGTAATTTTTACATACTTGCTGGTCTCCTTTTTTATGTATTGTTATAATTTGTCCAGTGTTCCATTCCTTCGGCATTTCTTCTTCCCTCCATATTTTCTTAATTAGTAGGTATATTCGGTTTTGTAGTTCATCGCCCCCGTATTTTATTAGTTCGTTGTTGATATTATCTTTTCCAGGTGCTTTCCCATTACTACTTTTATTTATTACATCTTTTATTTCTTCTAGTGTTGGTTCCGGTTCGTTGTTCTCTCCTTCTGTTTCTTCCTCTTGTTCTCTTGTATCCAGACCAGATTCTGTCAGTAACTCCCTGAAATAGTCCATCCACACTTGTTTATATTCTTCTTCATCCACTACTACTTTTCCATGTTTGTTTTTTATGCCACTTATTTTACTTCTGTGTGGTATGTTTCCCTCATTGATCTTCTTATAGAATTTTTTCGTATTTCTATTCAATTTTTCTTTTTCAATGTTTTTTATTTTATCTTCCATCCATTCTCTTTTTTCTTTCCTTATTATTTTGTTGCATGCTGATCTCATTTTACCGTATACTTCTCTATCTTCTGTGCTATTTGTTCTTATCCATTTAAGTCTTGCTTTTCTTTTTTTTGTCACTGCTTCATGGCACTCTTCATTATACCATTCTTTTTTTATTTCTTTTTCTTGAATTCCTATTTGTTTAATTGCTGCTTGGTTTATACAGTTTTTTATAGTGTCCCAGTCCTCATCTATGCTACTTATCTCTTTGTTTTGTTTTATTAATTGCTTTTCCACTTGCTCCGCGTATTGTATTCTCTCTTTTTGTCCTTCTAGTTTATTTATATCCCATTTATGTCGCAACTTTTCCTTTTTGTGTTTTCTTCTTATCTTTTGCCTGACTATTGCAGTTACCATGAAGTGATCAGTGTCTACGCATGCTCCCCTGAACGATCTTACATCTCTTATGGATGATTGTTTCCTCTTCGTGATTAGTATATGGTCAACTTGTGTGTAATTCTTTTGATTCGGATGTTTCCAGGTAATTTTGTGCCATTTTGGGTGTTCATATTTAGTGCTACTTATTATCATGTTTTTTCTTGTTGCCAAGTTGGCTAATCTCTGTCCATTATTATTCGTCTTCGCGTGTATGGTATGTTTTCCTGCAACTTGTTTTAGGTGTTCTTCTTTTCCTATCTGGGCATTGAAGTCTCCTAGTATTAATAAAGTGTCCTCTTTTGGTATTCGTTCTATTTCCTCTTCAATTTTATCATAATGTTTCTCCTTTTCCTCTTCTGTAGCCTTCTCGGTTGGTGCATAAATATTTAATAATGACAAACAAAAGGGTTTATATTCTATTCGTAAATAAGCCATTCTTCCATCGATTGGTCTGAATTCCATTATTTTATCCCTGGTTTTACCTAAAATCATGAACGCTACACCATATAATCCCTGCTTGTCATTTCCAGAGTACAATAGAGTACTATCCTTTTTGTCTATTTGTCCGCTGCCTTTCCATCTCGTTTCTTGAATTGCTGCCACATCTATTCTGTATCTCAACAGCTCAGATTCTATTTCTTTCCTTTTACCTGGTATTAGCATTGTTTTAACGTTCCATGTGCTGATTCGTATTTCATCACTTCTCTTTCCTTTTTTCCTTTTTTTTGTTTTGTTATTCTTCTTTATATCTCGTGTTTCGTTACTTTTGTCTCCTTTTATTGATGTTATAACCTTTATGTCTTGTTCCTCATTTTTTATTATTCCACTAGTTTCCATTAATCTCAGTTCCTGTTCATTTGCATTCGTTGTTCCATATTTTTTTTCTATCCCTACCGCCTCCTTTATGCGTTTTTTGATTCTATGTTTTGTTTTAATTCTTTACTTTCCTTGTCCCATATCCATAATATGTTATTGATTATCAGCTTATTGCTGTAAATTTTAACATGTTTCCCTTTCGCTTTTTCTTCCTTCGCTTTCTTGATTATTATGGTTTGTATTTTTCTTTCTGGTTCCGTCAGATATTGATCGATGTATATTTGTTTACCTCTTAGTTTATTCTTCGATTTGAAAATAGCATCTTTTTCATTTTCTGTTCTCATTGTT